>JANDKJ010000503.1:0-401842 GCA_028551335.1 Armillaria sp. CMW 4456 | reverse complement strand
GGTCGTGGTGCATGCGACAGGAATGATTTCTTTGGAGAAGCGATCGACGATGAGGATGATTGTGTCTTGACCATTCGACTCGGGTAAGCCTGTTATCATGTCCATGCTAATGTGCGTCCAAGGGGCTTCCGGGATCTCATTCGGGTGTAGGGGCATTGGTCTGGCACGTGTAATTGTTTTTGTGTGCTGGCAGACTTCGCATCCCTTGATGTACCTTTCGTACGTCGTTTACTGAGCTTAGGCCACCAATAGTTCCGCTAGGACGAGTTCCTTTGTCTTGGCAATGCCTGGGTGGCCAGCCATGATGTGGTCGTGGTGGTAAGATATCAGCTCCCCCCGGAGCGCGTCGTCCCTCGGTACATATAGCCTCCCATCGTATTGGAGTAATCCTTCCTGCTCTGTCACCCCGTGCTCGTGTGTCAGCGATTCCATGATTCCAACATCCCAGCTTGCCTTCTTCTTAGTCAGCTCCCATATTCTCCTCTCGATGTCCCCTTCACTCGGCATGATGAGGGCGTGGCAAAAGAGTTGTTCAGGGAGGATGACAGTTTCTCAGTTGTCATTGACTCCCTGGTCGTGATCTGCTCGTCGGCTGAGGAGGTCAGCCTTTCGATTCGCCATACCTGGTTTGTGGTGGAGTGTGAAGTGATACTCACTGAGCTTGGTGACCCATTGGGCTTGCCGACGGTTAAGTTTCTGTGGTTGGCGAAAGTATTGAAGGTTTTGGTGATCCGACCATATTTCGAAGACCTGGGCAGCCCCCATGAGGTAATGTCTCCATTCTGCGAGCGCGAGCATGATGGCGAGGAGTTCCTTGTTATAGATCTCGTAGTTCCATTTGGTGACCGACAAGGCCTTTGACAGAAAGGCAACTGGTCTCCATGTCATGCCCTGCTGCTGGGAGAGTACTGCCCTGATCGCTCCCTCACTGGAGTCTGCCTCGATCCAGAACTTCCCTTCGTTGGTAGGTATAGCCAGGACAACGTCCTGGGCCAGTCACTTCTTCAATTCTTCGAACGCCTGTTGTTGCGCGGCTCCCCACACCCAGGGCTCCTTGCCGGTGAGTTTCGTCATCGGTCGTACGACCTTGCTATAGTCTTTGACGAACCGCCGGTAGAAGTTGGTGAATCCGAGGAACGATTGCAACTCCTTCTTCTTGGTCAGTGTCGGCCATTCCGTCACTCCCCGAGTCTTTACCTCGTCCATCCTTATTGATCCTTCACTCACAATCACTCCCAAATATTCTGTCTCGAGCGTCTCAAACTCGCACTTCTCGGCCTTCAGGTATAGCTTATGTCTCCAGAGGGTGGCGAGAACCTGTCAGACGAGTCATCGGTGTTCAGCTCGGTCCTTCGACATGATCAGGATGTCGTCGAGGTAGATGGTCACCTTCCCAGTGGCAATGAGGTCCTTGAAGATGTCGTTCATCATCCACTGGAAGGTGGCTGGCGAATTGGTCAGTCCAAAGAACATGACGGTGGGTTCAAACAGCCCTCGATTCATGCGGAATGCGGCCTTCCACTCATCCCCTTCCTTAATCCGCACATTATTGTATCCCCATCGCACATCGAGCTTGGTGAAGTATTTGGCTCCCTTCAG
This sequence comes from Armillaria sp. CMW 4456, assembly GCA_028551335.1. Lineage (NCBI taxonomy): Eukaryota > Fungi > Basidiomycota > Agaricomycetes > Agaricales > Physalacriaceae > Armillaria > Armillaria sp. CMW 4456. The sequence continues at coordinate 400,243 of JANDKJ010000503.1, read as the reverse complement.
CTTGTCCATGAGCTCCGAGATGAGTGGTAGTGGGTATCGGTTTTTGATCATCATCTCGTTAAGCTTGCGGTAGTCTTGTACTGGCCGTAGTCTCCCATCCTTCTTCTTGACAAAGAAGAAGGGGGAGGCCATCGGTGATTTGCTGGGGTGGATCCTCCCTGTGCGGAGGTTCTCGTCTAGGAAGTCGTCGAGTTCTGTCTGTTCTTTTGGGGAGAGGGGGTAGATTTTGCAGTCAAGGGTGGATTTGGCATTGGGGATTAGCTCGATGGCATGGTCCCAGGGTTTCCTGGGGTGGTAGTTCGTCGAAGTTGTCCTTCGAGAATAGGTCGTGGAAGTCCCGACACCACTCGGGGACCAGTTCCTCGAACGTCTGCTCCGGCTTCGACTCGTGGGCCTTTGCGGCTAGGTCGTTGGCGACGTGGGCGCGTAGTCGTATCTCTTCCATCATTTCTACTGCCAGGATAGTGTCTCCTTCCTCTAGTTCCTCGTCCCAGGGATCTTCGTCGGCATCTGGTAGCATGAAGGCCAGGCGGTTGCAGCGGCATCGGCCAAAAGTGATGCGCCCCGTTCCCCAGTCGATCAGGGGGTTGTGGCACCTCAGCCAGTCATGACCAAGGAATAGGTCCTTGTCCCCTAGGTCGGTTACCGCCAGGTCGATTCGCTCAGTGTGGTCGCCGATCTTTAGGCAGAGTTCAACATAGGCAGTGATCTCCCCGGCATGGTTTCGGGTCCCATCAGCATTGAAGACCAGGATCGGGTGCGCGGTGGGTCGGGTGACTAGTTGGTGTTTGTCGACGAAGGCCCTGTTGATCGAGCTCCCGGTGCATCCGCTGTCGACAAGGGCGGTGGCCTGGAGGGTTTGTGGTTTTTCTAGGGTTTCCAACTGGACCGTGGTTACGAGGTCCTTTCCGCGGGATTGGGTGGCATGAATGTATCGGCGAGGGCCCCTTAAGCTCTTCCAGCCACTCGAGCGCGGTCGACCTGTTCGACTTCCGGAGTTGTCGGACAAGGTCGTCGGTCACCTCCCGTTGGCAAGTCTTGTGGATCCATTGGAAGAGGGTGCCCTTGGCTGCCGGGAGCGAGGCATAGAGGCTTCGCCAGGTCCACTCGGCACTCCAAGGTTTGAGCCATTCCGCTGGGTCGTGTGGGTATTCAGGGGAGGCTTCCGGCTCGGGTGGGTGGTCGTCGCTTACAAGTCCTATGAAGTTGCCGGTGCGTCGGTCCCAGGACTGCATGGTCCAGTGACCATCCTGGTCGACATGGTAGGGGAAGTGTGGCGATGGTATTTGTACCTTCGAGATAGAAGGTGGTGTCGTATGGGGCATGCAGGCCCCCGTTCGGCCCCCTTCGCTAGGCGAGGTAGCGGTCTTGTTCTTGCTCGCTGGGACGCTTGCGACCGGTGGGGAGGGCTCCCATGCTAGCTCTTCTGCCATGGTGGGGGTTTCCACGGCCACGCCCTCGAAGGTTGATGGGCGGCCTTTGCCGAGGGCTTGTACGGTCCCTGTGACGGTCGCGGCACGCTCTTCTTCGGCTTTGGCTGGCGATCGTTCCTTCTGCGATTCTTTCGAGTTCTTCGTTGTCGAATGGGGTATATTCGAATGCGCGGGTACTACAGGCGGTGCATAAGTACTATTACAAGTAGTCGACGACGTACTAGAACTAATTTCGTCCATGGCCGATCGAGCGGAATCGCTCGCTCGTCGGCCTAATCTTTTACCTCCTCAATGCCGCTGGTCGAGGGCGTCTTCTCCTCGGCGGTGGAGTATTCGTTCTCGAGTCGCTCGATAGCGGCCCGGATCTGCGCCTTTCGAGCGCGGTGGTCGGTTAAATGGTTTCTTCGGCTTCGGGCATTCTCGTGCGAAGTGCCCCTTCTCATTACAATTATAGCAGAGTCCGGCATTGCGGGCCTTGACTCGGTCTACATCCATCGGTTGTCCTCGTCCCCCATAGGTCGTCCCCATCCCGGTCTGCTTGTCGGTGGTTGCGGGTGTCGTTGCCGGGGCGTTTCCGGTCGTAGACGGGGTTGGCCTGGCAGGGCGGGCGATCATGTCGTCGACGACCTTCAAGCGTTGTCGGGATTCGTCTCCGTCGATAACGCGCTTCTTCCAGTCGAAGTATCCGTCGGGTATCAGGATCCCCATGTCGGTGATCCTGTTTCGGACTGACTTTGGCACTCCCATCTTGAGCGCCATCATCATCTGTCCCCTCTCTCCTACGTCGTGGATCAGCTCGGCTTTCCTTCCGAGATCTTCCAGCTTCAAGAAGTATTCCACCGCCGTCTCTACCCCGATGTTCCACCTGAGTTCTGTCATCGCCTTGTGGTGCTTTTCTATCACGGCGGGGTCTCCGAACTGTGCTTTGAGGGCAGCCTTGAAGTCGAGCCAGCGGGGAAATCGGTGATGTAGGCGGGAGCAGGAGTATAGTTGTTCCTGGATGCTGACCCACCAGTTCTTGGCATGGCCAGCCATGTGGGAGACGGCGAAGATGATTTTGCCCCCATTGGAGAAGAAGCCGGCAAAGGTTTGGAAATATAGTTCGCAGTCGTTGATGAAGCATCGAAGGTCATCGGATTCTCCTTTGAAAGGGTCCAGTTCCTTGACAAGGGTGGGTTTGACATTTAGTCGGAGGTCACCGGCCACCATCTCGGGGGCGGGGTTGTCATTGGGCCAGTCGGGTGGTCCCCCAGGGGGTCCTGGGAGGGAGGCTAGTTCGTCTCGGGCCGATGGGTGGGGGGAGCCTCCAGGGGTGTCGCCTGGGACCCAGCCCGGGGCACTCGGGTTTTGGTGGCCTTGGCGAGGGCAATGCGTAGCTCTTCTCGTGCTTTCCTGACGTTAGCCTGGTTGATCTGGTCCTGCTCCCATTCCCCGATAGATCCTCTCGATGGCTTCTTTTCGGGTGGCCTAGGGTCAACCTGGGCCTGGGCAGGGGGCTGGGTCTGAGAAGGTCCCTCGGCTTCGGGTCCTGCCACGGCATGAAGGGTGATTCGGAAAGGGATTCGACTCTGCTGATTGATGTAGGCCACAGCTCAGTCCTTGGCCTGATTAAGTAGGTTTCGTGTCAATTTCCTGATCTCGAACGACATGGTTCTTGTCCCATTGGATGGGTGTTGTTATACTTCTTTAATTGGTGGTATTCTGCTACTGTTAGGTCAAGGTACTGTCCCCACGTTTCTTCTGCCATTTTGGGTATAGGTAAGTTAGCTACATCAGGCACCTTAGCATTTTGTATATATATTTCTTCCATGTCCCACATTGGCTGTTCTGGCCTATTCGTCGTCAGTGAGGTCGACCCTGGACGATGGGAACCCGAGGAAGAGCCCCTCGGTGGGGTCCCCCATCCATCGTGGGCTCCCAGGGTCTGAGGTTGGCTCATCGGTAGGGGGAACGGATCCTCGCCCATTACCGGGGTCAGTGGTAGCGGGATGTGGGCTCGGGGTGATGGTGCTGGTAGAGGCTCGTGGTACGTCGACGAGGGAGTGTATGCTGGCGTCGTCGTCGGCGATATGATTGGAAAGGGAAGGGTGGTGATCAGTGGGTTCAAAGGGGTCTGGGTTGGTAGCCACAAGGGGCTGGGTAGACTGAGCGGGGGTGACAAAGCGGGGCTCGTCAGTGCTGGAGTCGGTTTCCTCGGCCGGCCAGCGGGGTCTGCCTCGGGGTTCGCCGACGTGTTGATGAGGTGGTCAGATGGTTTAGTGATCTCCAAACGTAAACTGGTGAATAGTTGTCGGATACTTCTGGAATATCGCCATGCGAAGAACCAAAATGGAAATAGTGGTGTCTCGGCCTTGTGTCCAACATTACAGAACAACTAGTTTTGTTCGTAAGCCACTCCTCGGGTGTGTCCTTTGTTTGTGCACCAGCTTTCTGAGTACCTTCAGCGCGGACTCGTGTCGATTCCACTGACAAAACACTATACATATTCAGTACTGGATGAATCAGGCTGTCCTACATAGTGACTGGCTTGTACTGCTTTGGTTGGGGAGGGCTCTCTAGTCTTGTGAGAAGTTACTACAGATTCCGACGCTCTGAGTCGCCTTTGGGTCTCTGTTAGGGAGGTCTGGTGTGTGTCGTAAAACTGGGAAACTGGATGGGAAAGAAACTGGGATATGTGGAACGTTGGTCGGTATTATGTCGGTATTAAATGAGCTCCTAATCGTCTCGGTAGGGGTCTGGGCTGATGTTTCTGTGGCTATGGCGGTGCAATAGTGGAGTCTTGTCTTTATTTCTGGTCTCCTCGGCTTTATCTGGTTATGTCTCGGCTTTATCTTGATGATAATCTGTTCACCCTAATTCCTATAAACTGTCAATCAACTGTCAAAACTATTACTTTGTTTCCTTTATATCTGGTCCTATCTCTTGTCAAATCGATTCCTATAACTGGTCAATACTATTTCTTGTGAAGCTCACAATAGAGTATGCAAGCTATAACTATCCGATACTAGTTCATCTTCGCTCTTGATGCCCAAATGGGTTCGCTAATGTCTTGTGAAATTGAAACTGGTTAAAACTAATCTGATCTTGTGAAATTGAAGCTAATTCTTTCCTATAAAACTAAAAGAGGTGAGTACTGTACGGTTATCAGTTACTAACACTGAGCAAATGCCAGTAATGAAGTAAAGCGACGAGAGTCAAGGTTTTAAGCGATGGATGATGGGTGGAGCGTCTCGGCTTTAACTATGTCAAGCTCGGCTTTGTGGCGAACGAAATCGGGGTATTAAACGTGTACTATCGGTATTGTCAAAGCTGGGTGAGTTACTGGGGTTCCTTCGAGTCGTTTGTGTATGTGGGGGAACGGAATAGAGAGAGTAACTGGTGTAAGGTATGGAATTACCGGGTTTATATAGTAAGATATAAATAAATGGCGTCCTTGTGGTATATCTGAAGGGCTATGCGTTAACATAAGTGTTTCTGACCTTCTGACTATACAGCAGGTCGTGAACGTCGCCTTTTTCGTGTCGTCGTCTTAAATTTTCTTGCTCCGGCATTAGAACCATTCCACATTCGTCGTCTTTATGCTGCGGATAATGCCGAAAAGGGATGAGTACCCTTTAGGTAGCATGTGCGTCTAAGTCCTGTGGTTATACAGCAATAACCAATCACTAGCCCTAAGTCCCCACTGGGTGTACTCGCTGTGGAATCGACAAATTGCTGTTGCTGAGCTCCTATAAGGCCGGGCCATCGATATTACCGGTCCATGCTCATGACTGTGCCTATGCGACTTGATGCGCTAATGCCACTGATGTCAGTATTGCGCCCTATTACCTCTAATGGTTTAAGCTGGTTTAAAACTGAGGAGATACGTCGAAATTAGCTGCGTCGCCTCGACATTAAGTCGTTAAGGTCAGAGAACGTCGGAAAACCCCAATAAAGTATATATGGGCTTGTGTGGAATGTTTGGTTTGGTGAAAGGCCGCTGGAGGGATAAATCCACGAAATTGGAGCGTACAGAGCCCTGAGGCTCATCAGCGTATGTTCCTGACGAGGTTCGGCTCACTTGCGATGGTCGTCTGGCCGGGTAGGGGCAATAGCTTGTTGTAGTTGGGGGGGCGGGCGGTGTCGGTGGAACGTTGTGTTCTGGAAGGTCCTGCTGTGGGCTGCTCGGATCGCTGGCCCTCACCTCTCGTGCGTATCGCTGTGCGTCGGTATCTCCTCCCATGGGTGGCCAGGGCAGATCGGGCAAGCTCGGCACGGAAGGCGGCGGCTCTGATAGCGGCGTTGCTTCAAGAATCTCCTGAAGTGGTATCAACGGGAGGATCTGGGAGGGGCTGGTTCAGAGGCGGGCCTGGTGGGTAGAGATGGGTGCTGTGGGAGCTGGCACGGGAGCGGGTGGGGTAGGGCGTTGCTGCCCAGGGAGGAGGCGAGTTGGATCGAGTCGCTGTTTCCACGTCTTGCTCGACTTCTGGGTTCGGAGGGAGGTTCGGTCCTGCTCCTCGGACATCGGGGCCAAGCCCTGCCCTGCATGGGAAGATGACATAGAAGCGATGGAAGAGACGGGTGAAGGGGAGGAAGAAATTGACGAGAACCTGGTAATAGTAGTAGCAGATGGCTGCTAGGGCCAGCAGGCCGATGACAGCGGGGATGGTTAAGAGGGCGAGGTCTGTGTTCTGCGAGGACATATGGTCTTTTCTTTCATGGCGAGCATGTAAAGAAAAGAGGGTAGGGAAGCTTCGAGCTAATTGTTAGACCCAAACTTCACGTGACTCTAACAACAACAAACAACCGGTTACTTCACGTTCGAGTAATCCCGGTGAAGTTGCTTGCTAGCGCGAGTGTTGGGCTAAGTCCTTAGTCCTTAGCTTTGAGAGGGTTGAGTGTCAAGCATAAGTTGGTATTTTATAACTTAGCTCAAAGCTGGTTTGTACCAGTGCGAGCGTCCTACTTAAATACATAGTTTGTATGTTACTGTTGTACAATGTGTGGCCCCAGTGTTTGTTCTATGAGAAGCAACCGGTGTGAATGAGTGGTTAGCACGAATGGTAAGTACAAGCGAGAAGTCCAAATAGGGTGAGTAGCGAGCGAGAAGGGTGGTCAGCCAAGATGAAGGAATGGGGTTAGGCACCGATTGGTGGATAGCATGTAGCGAAGGGTAACGTGATGAAGTCTAGGGTTAAGGTTGAAATAGGGGTAAAAATCATAACAATAAATCAAATTCAATGGCAATTACCATCTTTTTTAAACCAGAAAAAGAAAATATATTTGAAATTAATCCTACCCCAATGAGTTCAGCATCTCAGCCCTTCAGAGGAAATCGCTAGACACAGTAAAAAAGGAAATATATACAAATTATATTCTATAGAAGGCATATGGCACATCGGCATTGGTCGTTATCAGCTGTTATCTATTCCAAAAACATCCAGCTATCAATCTATCATTTTAGGTAAATTTCAAAAAGGACTTTTGCACACTAAAGACCGAGTCACAAGGACTCAGAATCCTAGAAGAGTCTTCTAAGGAGGAGAACACTCTCTGGTTTTAATTCTTGAGCGAATTGAATGCACCTTCAGCATTCATATCTTACCAGATGACAGAAACGACTAGTCCAAAATCTAGACCACATTGATTTTGGAACATGATAACACTGAAGCAGTCTGAAGAAGATGCATTCAAAATTGTGAGGATTATGCAAAGGAGCTATTTGCAAGGCTATTCAGCCTCTCAACCATTCTGCTGCATCACTTGGGGACACAAAGAAGTGCACTGCAACTGCTGTTCTGACAGGCTGTGAAACCATAAGCTTCAGCATGTACATGTTATTTACTATTAGCACCCCGCCAGACTTCAAATGGACATGACAAAAGAAGAATGTCTAAATACTGCTGCATGGCACATTGAGCAAGTCGATGGCAAGTTCGACATACTTGTCAACAAGTTTTCCTATACTCCTACTGGTACCCTGTACACTAACTTCCTTTGTAGCCCTGCATTTGAGTTTTTGGAAATGCTCAAAACTAAACCAGTGCCTGGAAATGTGGCACCAATACCCTTAAGGAGGCCTTGGATGTGAGTGACTTTTGTACTAGAATTGATGTGATATTAATTTAAATTGAAAGTGACGCAGTGATGGGATGACAGCGGCGTATTTGGCAGCGTCGGACTATACGAGTGGGACCATCTTGGGCACTGAAGGCTGGACCAATACTGAGAACAGTCTGCAACTGCTTTTATGATGGATGATTGCACCTTGAAATTCCTCTGTAGTATGACTGTAGCACATTTAGGCTTGCACACTGCTGCAGATCTTGATAAGACTCACTTGGCAGCCAATGTTATGAACATCTATCACAGTGCCTCCATCAATCCTGACCTGTTTAAAGCTGTATATATCAGCTGCACCTTGAGAAGGTTGAAAGTTTTGTCATAGAGAGGTTCATTATGACGCATCCAAATCGAGGACTTTCCAGATTTCTTCTTGACAACTGATTGAAGTAGTGGTTCAAGAGTATCTTGAGGAAAATAGGTGGAGCTTGAAGTACTGTACGTGCCGTTAAAAGATTCACCGGCATACCGAGGAGGGTCTTATGAAGCGAGATAATCTACGTCAGACATGTCATATAAGCACGGCCACCTTATCATGGATTGGGGTAGACAGGGTAAATTTTGATTATCATGTATGACAGGCAAGGATGACATGAACATAAAAAGAATGCTCGAACGAATGAGAGCATTCAATTGCTTTGACGCTCGACCAGAAAAAGGTAAATCCATAAATGTGGGGTCGTCGGAAATAATTCAAGGCCATTAGAAGGGATATGGTTTTCAACTCAAGAATTCGAGGCTCTCCGATCAAGACTATGGGAGATTTTCCTCTGATGAGGGGACGACTGAAATCAAGACCGTCACCCTAGATATCAACGGCCACACCCTGTGTTGGGGATTTAGGTGCCACGCCACAGTCGAAGGGAACGGTAAAAACCAGTCAAAATTATACGCAACATAATCAGGGCATAGCCTTCACATGGCTATAAAACTCACTCCTCAATACAGAGCTCTGTTCATATTGCATCAAGTCGAAAGGTTGAGCAGTCAGTAGAAAATCACAGCCAGAAACTTGCATATGAACAGTCTCATTTTCAGCATAACAATCACGAATACACAACAGGGCTTCAAGTTCAAAACACATACACTGAATATACTAGTAAGTTAATTGACGTACTACAGCAGAAAGTCACGACACTCACAATAGCAAATATGTCTGGGGCTCAATGATTAAGGCTTCTTAGGTACGATTTCGTTTTTACAATTGCACCTAGAATCATGTTCAATTCTTAGGGGCTTACTAGCCTATTACTGAAAACGACTTACGGATCGTCGGGCAGACAGTTGCATATCCTGACGGCTCCGAAGTCGGAAGGGATGGTCACGTTCTGGCAAAACAACTTCGTTCGAGATCAGTCGAACAATTCAGCGTCGAAGAAATCATGCTATACCATCTTGTCAAGTGGTTGAGGCGGGTAGTTGTGGATCTATGGTTTGTGGTCTCAACCGAGGGTCTTAAGAGCAGATACTAGACGCCGATAAAATAAACCAGTGCTTTCCCAAGTAACAGGGCGTAGCGCTGGTATTTCTCAGGCCAACACGTTTTAGGCCAATCTCTTGACATTCCCTGACAGAATGAATAAATTGAGTTGTCTCAGACTTAATCGATAAGAGGGACCACTGACGCCCGCACCGCCTCCTGACTCCACTGAAAGATTATGCGTGTGTTCAGAGATAGGAACAACACTACAAATACCATTCTCGAGGTACAGATATCAGCTAGGTGTCCGGTAAGTCAGGAAGTTGAGACGTAAAGGGCAGTACTAGCGTAAACGTACATCTTGCTTTCCTCCTTCCTTGTTCGACGTAGAGATCTTTCACTGCAATGACTATCATCGTTCACAGTAGTCCTCGTTTAGCGTGAGTTTCCCTGTGTTTCCTGGACACTTTCGTAAATATACATCTCGCATGGATTTTAATTGGGATTTCTGATTTGTAGGCAATGATCTGAAAAGCTCATATCAGCGCCCTGTAAAATGGAAGAGGAAGCGGACTCACAATAATCCCGTCCATCTTACAGCATACCTTGCTGGTCATTGCCTGTGGCACGTTCGTTTCGTAAATGGCTGCATATATTGGTCGTGTCCGAGCGCCCCTACTGCAGATCCCTTTGGATCAAACGAGATAATGGTGAGAATTGCTAGAAATGCAATTCATTGTCGCGCTACTGTATTGGGTTGATACCAATTCTTCTTCAGGTCATTTTTTGCGGTGCTTGCCACTGGTATTTTGAGGAACGTGGGACAACAGTACGTCAATAGATCCGAAAGAGTTCTCGTTCTGCAATTTGAGGTGACAGTATAGAGAAAGGAGAGTCTACCCTTTGTATATCTCTATTGTAAGGCGGGAAAGTGTTTCATTGCTACCCCGATAGGTTGTCGCTTAGACGTTGTCAAGGCACACAAAGTTGAATATCAACGCAGGGTGACGGAAAATTCGTTGAGCCACGAATATGAATGTTTCAGATGGTGGTGGCTGCATTGAGTTACTGACAGCGTATATTTTGACTAGACGCGCGCCAATGAGACTTGTAGACTGTAGTTCGATCGGTGAAGATAAAAGCCATTGTCCGACGAGGGCTAGAAAAAAAATACATTGATCAATACATGCACTGCACTGAAAGGATCTTTCCAGCTGTCTGACGCTTTGGAATGTATTGAATCCCTTCTCAGTCTTGTTATAGGGATTGCGTCATCCAATTTTTGTGCGTCTATTAGAAGAGAAGTGTACACTTTGTAGATAGCTCAAAACGAAAGTGACGGCAAAGAGAAAGGATACTAAATTACCTTTCACGTAGCTTCAATTCTTCTGCGGCCTGTACTGTAAGGCGGGAAAGGTATTTCATAACTACCTCCATACCTTGTCATTTCAAGTTCGCAGCGTAGGCGCTCTTAGCTGAGCATCAACACTGAGATGAACTCCAAAGCGTCTGTTTTTCCAGCAAGTTCTTATTATAGCCGACGTGACGTGTACTCCGGAGCCGAAAAATTCGTTAAGCCACGAATATCGATGGTTCAGATGGTTCTGGCTACTGAAGAGCCGCATAGAGGTGCTAATAGCGCTGAGAGGTATACATTCTGGACGTCAGGGTGATTTGCATTTCGATCGGCGAAAAAAAATCCATCCCCGATGAAAATTGATCAGTACCGCACTGAAAGGATCTTCTCGGCTGTCTGATTTGCTGTGTAATGTATTGAATGCTTTCTCCATTTGGTTATGTGGAATACGGCATCCACTTTCTGTGCGTCGATTGGAGGAAGTGCACACTGTATAGACAGCTCAAACCAAGCAGGGGTTATTCTTAGGAATATCAGTATATGAAGAAGCAGAGGATCTGTTTCTCTGCCGACTCTGTCCTGCGACTGTTATACACACGACAATGCGAATAGCGATACATTTAGTGGGCTCGTTTTAACGATCAAATTTCAATTCGTACGAAACAGCCTGCAACATGGGTGACTATAGATAGATGTGGTTATTATCAATGTTCAATTTGATTCAAAAATATCTACACTTACCGACATCATTCACAAATCTTCGAAGAGCCTCTTCGGGTCCATCCCTTCAAATGAAATCCTGTAAACCTTTTCAAAGAGCGGGTATGCCTCCAATCGTCCTCGGGCTTCCAGGAAATCGAAAACCTCTTGCGAGGTAAGTGTTCCTTGGAGTTTCTGGCCATTCAAAAGCTCTTCCTCGAGCTCTACGAAAGTCTTGCCTTTCCCATTGCTCACAGTCCCGGGCGGTGCATACTCCGGCTTACTCTTGATAAAAGCTTCAGCACACTTCCGGTTACGACCACCAAAGGATGTCGTAATCAAGTCAGCCATACCTGCGTGAAAGCTTCAGCTTCCACATCTCAAGACATGACAACGATTTACCAGCAGAATGATGTGAAAATGTGAACGATGAACTTCCAGGGAAGAAATCCTGCGTAAACATGGCCATCTCCAACAGCCCCACTCTTAAAATTGCGGCCTTGGTATTCCCACCCAGTCCCATACCATCAACAAATCCAGCTGCGAGTGCGACAATATTCTTCAACGCTCCGCTCAGACTCACACCAGCAACATCCTCAATCGGGTGGACCCTAAATTTAGGCCCGTCGAACACTGCATGCCACAGCGCCGCGTCCTTTGCAGAAGGTACACCAATCGTCGTCTCGCAGAACTCCCCTCGTCCAACGTCGAGCGCAATGTTGGCGCCACCAAGAGCAGTGCACGGGATTCCAAGCTCTTTCTCGATAACGGAGGGGAACGTGTAGATGTCGGCTTGGGTCGTTTTTCCTGCTCCGTCCTTCTCGATGACAACGTCTACACCTTTGATTGCAGAGATCGCACGTGCTTTGGGGTTGACAATGCCTGAAGTCTTGAGCTCCTTGAGGGCAGCGGGTAGAAACTGGTGTGGAACAACGAATAAGATCAGAGATGCGTTTCGCACGGTCTCTACAAGTGAAGGTACTGCAATAAGGTTCTCGGGGAGATCCACGCCAGGGAGATATTTTTCGTTTTGACGTGAACCTTCGTTGATAATGTCGATGAGCCGTTTTCCGTTGTGTACCTTATTAGAGATCATCAGTAAGTGGTGCCAGGACGTAAGGAGGGAAAGGGAAAGGGGAAAGCTTACCTCCTGCTCTCTCACCCACATTTTGACTTCTGGATCGAAGCCCTCCTGCTCAGCCGTGTTTGTGGCTGCTACGCGCGCTAGGGCTGTTCCCCAGCTACCAGAACCGACGATAGCCACCTTCTCGAGCCTGGCGGGGGATTTTGTCCCGCTTTTCTCGCACACAACGTACTCTTCCGGCTCGTAGGGCTCGAACTTGGTGATGAACGGGGCCATAGCGACCGAAGAGGTCCTCCGTTTGGGCTTAGACTTGCCAGTGCCAGTCACCGCTGGTCCCTCCGCATCGACTACCGCCTCTTCCTCTGCTTGTACCAGGGCGTCTGGGGACGCAGTGCGAGGTGGGACGTCATTGTCCTTCTTGAAGCTTATACTCGTGAAGCCAAAGCTTGCGCCGCTGAGGGTATTCAAACCAAGCGGTGGCTTCGCTGCCAGATCATGCTTCGAGTTTACTGGGAGGTGCTTGGAAGGCAGGCGGAGTAGTGGTGACGGTGGGCGCGACGAGTCTGGGGAAGAGGCGTTAGACAGCGCAGGGCTGCTGAGCCTTGATGGGGAAGCTGATTCAGGGGTCGAGGATTGGGACGAGGAGCTCATTTCGGTCGATTGGTGGTCGTGTCTGGTCGCGCAGGATAAAAAGGTGAGGACTCTGGGTGGCGCCGCATATACGTTTCCCGTTCGAAACGCGACGGATACCCGCACGGAGGCTCGCATGTGTTACTGTGAATTCTTGCTTGATGCTGGTTCTGTCGGTTCCCCGCTCGTCGGGCACTGAATATTATTTTTGGTTCAAAATCTTTGTTACCTGCAGGCACCACCGCCTACCACATTGGACAACAACCCTCCTGTACGAATAGTGAGTTACACGTAGCCCAATTGGCATGAAACGAGATACTGCACGTTTTCAATCCGCCAGTACTTTGAGGCACCCTTTCACAGAGTGGAGTCAATCATTTTGTGAGTCCTTCATTTCGAATAGAATTCGATCTTCGGAAGTTAGTTCTTGCACCGTCGGCATCTCAGGAGATAACTTCGTTTGTACGTGCCAGACCAGTCAAGGAGGTTCTATTTGTGTTCATAAGCGTTAAGCAGATTTGAAAGTAAATATACTCGCACAAGTGCCCACAGAGCTATTCCAAAGATAACAAGCGCAATAATAGCTCTCCATTCCACATTCAGAAACGTAGTCCGCAACGGAGATATTGTTGGCTTCTAAACGGATGGAGGGGCCGCTCCATTGTTCAAGTAGGCCCAATTTAACGGCACATCCGCGTTTCGTGTGCTATCTGCTCCACTATACTGCATCCTGATGACGAATTCGAAGAGGTAGATCCAATCGTGGTTCGTGTCTGGCCCATGCCGAAGCCTGTATTACAGACGGTGTAACAACGAAGGCACTTCCAGGAGCATTCTACGAAGCCAGCGCCTCAACCTAGAGGCCTAAACGACAAAGGATAGCGCAACTCGGCCAGCCAGACTGGGAGATTCGACGTGATTTGCCGTCAGATGAAAATTCAGTACTGGAAAAAGATAAATCCGGATCGGGTCATTTAGGGCAGGCCATCGATGTACAACAAAATGAGGATGGTCTGACAGAGTCATTCCATTCTATGACTGCACCAGGAAGATGCCATCGTTCATAAGTTACGCTGCTCCACGAGTCGTGAGGCACGAATGGCTCAAACTTGCCCTCAGCCAAGCAGGGGTAGGGACCACGTGATCCTATTTGGCCTGGGCGTGCAAGCCAAGCACCGCGCTCGTTCCTACCAGTTCCTGCGTTCGCGTATTTGATACCTACTCCCTTTTATGTTTAGGCTGCTCCTGGCTACAGCAACGTCTGCCAGTTTCTCCAGCCCGAACACTTGAGACTGCTGTACTCTCTTCCTCGCAAGTCCTATAAGCCCAAAAAACCAGGATCTTTCGTCCTCATTCTCTTAGGTAAGGTTCCTTCCAAGTTCCTTCTGTCTCTATCTACGGTACACAGTTCCCTTCTCTACCCAATATTTCGTCTTACCACAGCAGCTTAGCTTGGAGCCTTTTTGAGTTCCACGCTAGCTGGTTTCTTGCGTGTTTCTTGGCATGCCGTGCTATGGGAACACGAGGCTCTTCTTGCGTTCGCTCCACTATGCCTTCTCAAGCTTCATCGCTGCCTTGATCCATTTGCCGCCACGTCGCACGCTCTCCATCAAGACCCATTCTAGCAACAATCTTTTTGACTACGCTTCAGGGCGGTGGATGCAAGTCTCACTCATGTCGTTCTGTGGGATATAATCCGTAATTTTATATATCCGGCTTCAACGATGCCCTTCGCCACGCAGAGCGCAGATATGTCTTTAAAGTCGATGGGCTACGTCGACTTGCAGCGCAGTCCGTCGGTCAGAGTCCTGATAATGTCGTCGACCTAAAAAAACTCGGCGAGGGCGGGTTCAATCGCGCCTTCCTCATCACCATGCGAGACGCCTTCCAGATGGTGGCGCGCATCCCGTATCCGATCATGACTCCCAAGTACTTTGGTGTCGCCAGTGAAGTAGCCGCTATAGACTTACTGCGTTCCTTCGGGCTGCCTGTACCTCAAGTGTACGGATACTCGCCGACACCTGACAATGCGGCAGATACCGAGTATATCTTCATGGAGTATATAAAGACACGAAGCTAAGTGACATATGGTTTGAGCTAGAGGAAGGGGAAATCATCTCAGTCTTACGCCAACTCGTTGAACTAGAGTCGAAAATGATGTCGATTGCTTTCCCGGCGGGCGGAAGCTTGTACTATGCTAAAGACCTGGAGACGATGACCAGGAAGCCGGGCATTCCACTAAAGGACGCGCGTTTCTGTGTCGGTCCTGATACAAGATTGCCTCTATGGTATGGTAGGAGATCACAGCTTATCACAGATCGAGGACCATGTAGGCCGTTCTCTGCCTTTTCATCATTGTCTCCCTTAAACTAACCGCAATCATAGACGAAAGTACCGAAGCAGCGCTCGTAAAAGCAGCTAAGAAGGAACTAGCTTATTTAGAGCAAGTTAGTCGACCGCTGTTACCTTTTCAGCGTGTAAGGAGGGAAGCTTACCGATACCAGGAGCAGCCGCCATCGGATCATATCGAGAACCTGAATCGCTATGTTCTCATCGCATCGTCACTTATCCCCAAGAACCCGGCCCTTGGCCGTTTCTGTATCCGCTACCCCGACCTCCAGCAGGGTAACATCATCGTCTCGAGGTCACCCAACTCTAACTTGCACATCATCGGCCTGTTTGACTGGCAACACACCTCGTGATCCTCCTCACCGGGATACCCCAGCGCCTCCAGAACTACGACGATCCTGTCTCGCAATCCATGACGCGGCCTTTGCTACCGGAGAATTTCGAAGACTTGGAGAGTAAAGCCGCGAGAAAGAACTCTACCTTCGCCGCCTCATCCACTATCACTGCGTCAAGAACATAGGAGTACAATACGTTCCATTACGAGGCATCGATGGACCCTATGGGCGTGCTTCGCCGGCGCCTTTTCGTCCATGCCAGTGATCTGTGGAAGAGTGAGACTCTCACTCAAGGTCGCGCTGATAGCGGCAACCGAGAAGTGGGAGACGCTCACGGGAGGAGGCGCGCCGTGTCCTATCGTGTTCGACGCCGAGGACGTGCGCGCGACGATGGAGCTGGACAAAGTGCAAAGAAGAGCGGACAAGACTTTCGGGGCGTACTAGGACCTCATCAGCGTTGGGCCAGACAGCTGGGTGCCCACCCGGTGCTACGAGGAGGTCACGGCACTCAGCAAGCAATTCAAAGAGGATACATGGGCGGCAGCCAACTCGGACGAGAAACGGGCTGAGTTCGCAGAGCACTGGCCCTGGGACGGCATGGACGAAGAGGAATACATGTAATGAACTGAGCTAGGTGTTCCGCCGAGTTGTATCTCGTCTCCTGTATTTATATCCACCTGGCGCCCCATCCCGTTCGCCGTAGGAAAGAGGAATAACATCAGCAAAAACTTCTTGTGAATTCCTTGCCGAGGAAGAATTCGTCAACGATGCCATCCTTTCAGAGCAGGGACAGGCATCTTCATTTCCGATCGCACTTGGTCGTAACCCTTCGTGCTAACGTATGGCACCGTTCGCAATCCGTGGATAGAAGTAGTGGCGTTTCAATGCAACACCGTATATACGCTCGCACTGGAGAAAACACCGTCGTATTATTGGATATCGAACGGGCTCGGGCTCGGTCGAGGATTACAGGGAGCCCTGCAGCGGCGATAACAAAGGATAGAAGAGTGGGTACTCCCATTGTGATAACGAATTTGTAAGAGGTTATGTTTCTTGGAGAAGTAATATTGTCACACCTACGAAAATCACACCTTTCTCAATACAGAATAAGCACAGTCCATGGAGAGATACTCACTGTTACAATAGGAGAAGCCATAACGACTGCCTGAAGGGATAACAAAAGCAACATTCAAATTCAAGTTTCTCATTTGAGGATTATAAAGAACATGTTCTGACCTCGAGCGGTGATAACATAGCATAGAAGATTGAGCACTTCCCGTTGTGATGACGAATTCAAAAGAAGCCGTATCGTTACACCTACGGAAACCACTCGTTTCCCAATACAGAATAGGCGCAATCTATGTGGAGAAAGAAACTCGCTCCTACAACATGTAGAACTGAAAAACGATAACGACCACCTGAAGGGGTAGCAGAAGCAACCATCCAAATTCAAGCCTCCCATTCGAAGTGAACAACGGAGTCAGAAGTTCATACCCCATGTGTATGAAATGATAGACTCGACGAGATAAGACCTAGTATACAGCGATCAATGCAATACCTGTACCGACGTGGCTGAGGAAGTCTGATATCCCAGTTAAAAGAAAATTGACTAGTAAAATAATTCAAATTCAGAAGATAGCAAGTCGTCGGCCGATCGCAACTTCAAGTTTGCATATGATAACATTCGTATCATTGACATAACGGACACATAGAGCTAGGTTTAAGTGGGTGATGGATACTACGACTGGAGTAACTTTTGTTCAAGATAAAAAGAACGTAAAGGCGAAATACGAACTAAATCACGACTACTACTAAGATCATTACACTGGGGAAGGGGGTACGACGATGCTCTTATCAAGTGGGTGGGGAATGGGGAATGGTGACCGAAACAAAAAATACAACGAGCATCGAAGCCTTTATGCGACTCGAAAATATGAAGAGTCGATCTTGGGTCCTGGGAAAATGGTCGGGAACGGGTATGGTTGTTTCATGGTTGGAACGAAATGTTGTGGCTCTGCAGGATGCTCTGGTAAATCTCCGCCTTTGTCCTCCACTGCTCCACCTCCAGCGTCAAAATCTCGACTTTGTCCTCGAGTTGCTGCTGATGCTCCAACTTCCGTTTCCTGCTCTTCCGCGCAGCCAAGGTATTTTGCCGACGTTTGTACTCGATCATCTGACGATCTGTAGCGTCTGGTGGAGGAGGTTCAAGTTCATCTTCCTCATCACAACCCATAGCCGCCGACCGTGACCGCTTTTTGGCAAATGTCGCAGGAATTTCCTTCCTTGACGTCGCAGAAGGAATGATATATCGACGTGGCTGTGTGGGAGCGTCGAGAGGAACCATGGTCTCCGGGGTAATGTTTTTACGGGTACCAGTCGCAGACGACTTGCGGGGAGTCGGCTTCGTCGGACGGGCAGTAATGGAAGATTGGGAAGGTGCAGAAGCCTGATCAGGAAGACGGGGAGAAGGGTAGACAGAAGTGGGATCTACGAAGTCGACAGCCGGTGAGGTCGGGGACATCGTGATTAGCTTCGTTATGTCGGGCAGTTCAGGAGCCTTCGCCGAAGTGGAAGCCGTTAATAGTTCCTCGTACGAACGGAACATCGGTTCATCGGCATCGGATATAAGAGGAACATCGCCGTCTTGGAATATTGGTGTGGTGAGGAAGGAATCAAGAGGAGTGTCGAGTGGCGACGTATCGAATGAATCGAAAGTGTCGCTGTAAGGTGTATCAAGGAGCGGAGATGTGCCCGCACCCGTGAGGAAGTTACTCGACGGGAATTCATCAAGATCCTTGAATATGGGCGACGAGCCTGACGATGACGAGTCAGTAAAACTTTCGTCATCAAAAAAGGTCCAATCCCAATTACCTAGCTCTTCGCTAAAGTCGTCGCCTGCTGTGGCGAGCAAATCGGCCGGGGTTACCGTTAACTGCATTGTTGATGTAGAGTCGACGGTTGTATTAGATGGTTGATTTAACATAGCTAGATAATTGCGTTGTAGGATCTCGAACTGGGAGAGAGACGATGGCGCTGATGGCGCTGGTTTTGGTTGAGTGCTGCGACGTGGTGCTGTATTCGGAGGCTGTGGAAGAACCGTTGGAATGCCATATTGTGAGGCAAGATCTTTCTGATCTGACGATACCCTGGAAGGGGTAGACGAGGAATAGTTTATCGAGGCATGGTGGGTTGAAGGGAAGCTTGAAAGGGGACTTTCAAGAGGGGACGCTGTGGAGACATTGCGAGTTGCCGTTGACGAGGGAGGACACGGAGTGGCCGAGTTATTCACAAAGCGAACATCTTGGCTCTCGATGATGTAAGCGTTGTGTCTAAGGTCCGAAATTGCGACGGGTTGGTGTGACGAAAAGGAAGATGGGCTAGGCGACACTGAGGGCGACCTAGAAGGGCTGTTCAACATCGTCAGCGTTGAGCTCATAGCCGGATCGTTGGCAGAAGGGTTCGCTGGTGATAGCAGCAACGACAAGGCCGGGGGCGCTGTAGTTCGCCACACAGTAACGTGGCCGGCAACATTTGTTGAACTTGCAGCCATCATTGAAAAATAAAATGCAGAAATGGCGAACAAACAATGTGATATTGCTGTGCTAATTGCTCCAGCGTAGGCCAAAGCAACAAGACGAATCTGAGCGGAAATTGACTCACGAGTAACTCAATAGATGACTACTGAGCAAGTCGGACTCCCCGAGCAGAACAAAATCTGCTAAAGCGTCGAGATGAGGGTTGGGGGAAAAGAGGGCAATGTCGAAAAATGTGACTCGAGCCGGATTATAAAGGCAATCCGCCCACAGCTTCTATTTCAAACTCCGCTGACAACGTACACTCGGTGCCTTCCGAGGCTATTCCGGAGCGCTTTCATCTATTCAAGCGCTTATTCAACTCCAAAAATTAAGATTTCGACCTGAATGCTGTACTTTACCACCCTCCGTCTTATCGAATTGTCCTCCAATGCAGTCCATGTCCTGCAACGCTCTGACTCACGTTCCCACAATCCGAGTCATACCATCTTGTGGCGGATCCGGGACTGCCAAATCGGTACTTGACCAATCATCCGTGCTTCCGGCTGACAAAGAAGGGCGCCAAGCTAGCGCTCGATCCTTATCTGGACAGCCATGGAAGACATTGCCGTGAAACCCAGATACCAGATGACCCTCCCGACGCACTCCCGCCAATACCTGCGGTGTCTGTAGCAACCCCATGACAGGGCTAAGTGGTCGGTACTGCAGTAATACGGTATTTTATCACCGCCCGAGGAAAGACACGTTGCTGATCGACAAAGAGAGGAGCGCCGCAGCCGTACAGATTCGTCAGCGCATGTGGAGCACAGGCGCCGCGGTCCGTGGGCTCCTGAGAGTATCGGTGAATTGAACAAAGCGCAGCCGGGCAGCGCACGCTGCTAGCACAAAGGAAGTGTGATAACCATCGATTAAAGATAGTTCCTCAGCTTGCAGGAATCGTGATCTTCGGGGGCTTCGGAACAACGAACGTTATCGATGAAACGCACAAAGAAAACAGAAAGGGAGGTGGGGTGAAAACAATTAAGCGAGATAGTGATTGTGCCAGGCTCTGACGAGAGGCTTCGAGCTTTACATCTTTCCGTGGTCAGTGGGAGAAGAGACGAGAAGAGGCGCCAAGACTTTTCTGCGTGACCATGAGAAGGATGCATTTCGAGGTCAGCGGAGAAAAATGATCGGGATCCTGGAGAAAAGCGCTCGACGTTTCTCGCCTCAGAGAAAGACCCAGTGGATGGAAGAGAATGAAAGCGAAGTCCAGAAAGCGCAGCTCAGCCCACAGAGTCAGAAGACAAAAGCACAGTAGGCCGCAGCGTCTAAGGCTTTCGCACCATGTACATGGTATTGATAAGAATCGCACATAAAGGCACGCCTGCACAGGTCCCCAATAGGCGAGTCGAAGAAGGATGAGAGGGGGAGGGAGGAGGAGAGGGAAAGTTAATGAAGCTGGATGAGGGGCATGGGCGCTGTAAGCATAGAGGCAGGAAGAATGCAACACATCAGCCCTAGCCTTGCTTTATATACCCAGACCGGCATATCGGGCTTGAGTCACGATGGGAATCACGATGACGCGATGGACGCGTTGCATCATGTGATGTGAGTCAAATCGGGACTGGACTACTACGTTAGGAAATATGATGAGCGGCCGCCCGCTATGTTCCGCCCGACGGACGTTTTAAAGTTGACATTTCAATGGACTGTCTTTCGGCTTGGATGAGGCTCTCGCCCTTTTCGACGGTATCTCAGTCAGTTTCAACTTTATTTCATAATTTCTCACATTTGTGTTCGTAACCTACGCATTACAGAATATCTAGTACATGTATTAGCACAATTCACCAGGTAGTATATGGGACATGTGGGGGCACACGGAGTGCTCAAATCAAGAAATGAAGGGAGTGAAAGGGAGCCAGTCATAGCAGCAGGTTAGATAATAAGACAATAAAAAACATAACAATGGAAACCCAATAGGAAAAATAAATAACCTCCTCTGTAACGGAATGCTGGACTACCCAGTCACAGAAAAAGCCTCCCATCTTCTCCCATCACTAGGTAAATTCCGCAAGGCTTTTTCCTTTACTTTTATACCACAGTTGCTACAACAATATGTGCGCTGGAAACCGTTGGCAGTGATCTTCCATGTGTGCCTGCCGACGGGTGCCTTGCTGCACTGAGGATATTTTGAAGCAACAGGTTCCCTCGGCTTTTCAGGATGGGGTGTTGCTCGTTGAGTGTCAGGAGATATGGGGGGAGTGGAAGTTCCAGAAGAAATAGGACTACTAGTATCGATAGTTGGTCTAGATTTACGATGTGCACCCTGCCGAGCAGCAGAAGATGAAGGCTCTGCGTCCACTGCTCTTGATTTTTCAAAGCGTCGACTAGAGGAAGGCGGGGTAGGTGAAGAAGATGAGATATGCGAACTCGCAGGCCTCAACAGAGGGGGCTCTGCATCATCAAGGCTCAGTCCGAACGTCCTGCGGATACCGCGCCTAGGAGGACCGGGACGGGATATTGGAGGCGGTGGTAGCTTGTTCTTTTCTGCAGCACGAGTAACGTCGAAATCGTCAACAAGGGTCTCCTCTGACCACTGTCTAACGACAGACGGCACGCGTCTCCCAATCTGGCGTGTTCTAGATATTATTGGAAGCTCTTCCTCAACGCCCGTATCCGCTGCTGTCTCGTAATGGGATGCAGTGGACCTTGTATCGTCGGTCTCAAATGATCCTGTGGTCGTCCTCGACGATTCCATGCCCAAAGGAGAAGGCGAACGGCAGACCTCGGGAGTCAAGTTTTCCTCATTATCCGGCACAACAACATCATCATTATCCGACAACGGATGGAATGACTCGTCGTTTTCACCTCCTTCGCCATCAGACGCCGTGTGCATGGTAACGTCCGAATCGTCGTCGTCATCTGAGAGACGCTGTTGACTCGTACTTATCTGATGACAGGCAGTATGCTCACCTTCAACCACAGATGCGGCTGGTGCATGAAATGAATGTCCGTCGTCCAATTCTTCACGATGGACTGGAATCAAAGAGTTCCGAACCGTACCAACAGTGATCGGTACTATTCCAGATTGCACTATAGGATACTCGAATCGGAAGAAAACGACAAAGATTCAGAAAACTTACAGGCTTTGATATGATTCAGCCATCGGAGACCCAGCCACGAGAAAGCGGGTTTCTTGTTCTCATAGCCAACAGAATACCTTAACAGGACGTGAATTATCACCTTGATGACAAGAAGAGGGAATTATTTTACCAGGCGGACGCCCGAAGCATGAGCTTAGGTGGGTCGTGGAGAACATGTCGGGAAGCTACATGTACGGTGAGTCTTCCTCTGCTGGCCAGAAATATGTTTTGACATACAAAAGTAACGTTCAAGGTATCTCTGTCGAACCTGTTCGGCAGCGTTGTTGTTGTCTTCGGCACAACTAGATCTCGAAGACAAGTTGTCTATAGAACCGGTGTTGATACATGAGATGGACTCATCCGTCAAGTCATTCAAAAACGTACTCTTCTTCATCTTATCACTGGCAATAGCACGACTCAATTCTCTGTTAAAGGCCTTGAGAAAATTCCGGCCCTCGGCGATGTGCGCGTCCCATTCTTCAGGTATCGCGATCCCCTTGAGGATCAAGTCGGGATCACAACGAAATTCGTCTTGGGAAATATCAGGAGGATTCGGGACAAGACGCTTGAGGTACTCGATGGGATCCTTCCATCCATCAGAACTTGGCCTCTTGAGACTTTTCAGTGCATAGAATTGATGTTTGACCGATTCTATGCTTTCGCCGGTTTTAGCAATATCCTGTTAATCCGCACTTCAGCACTGAATATCTACATCATGGAAGATGGACGTACCAGGACTTTCTCGATGAGTGGAACAAGACCCACACAATATGCTTGATCAGCAAGTTCTTCGGTCTTCCCGACTTGATACGTCCAGGCCAGGGACATTTGACCGAGGAGTCGACCTCCTCGGAGATCCATAAATACTTTTACTGCGTCTCTGTTCATCTCTGAAAGGCCTGAAAACGGTGTAGAAGGCGCATCGTCTTCACTCAGTGGTGTAGCATAGTCACTTTGCGAATCATCATTGTCACCGGAAGACGTGCCATCTTCGACTTCGGTCGTACTGGGACCTGAGGGCGTCGGATCCGATCTCAATTTTGGCAGACGTACTTTGTCAGGGTCCGGAACAAGACTTGCGTCCTTGAGGATAAGATATTGGTCTCCATCCAGGTCACTGTGACAAAGTAAGTTCAACTTCTCCTTTGCAGTGACCCAACACATACCCTCCACTCATCTGGCTAGGCTCACTGTATCTCCCTTTACCGGCGAATACTAATGAGGGATGAGTATCGAAGAGACACAAGTCAAGATGATGGCTATACCGATACAGTTGGTGAGGTGTGATAATTCAGGGACATTCACGGCCTCCAGGCGCCGTAGATCTTTGGAGGTACAAGTCAGTTGATGGAGCATGCATATTATTCATGGCACCAACCACCGGGGGAGTAAGCAGGATTCCTGCCGACGAGAAAGGTTCCGACCTGCGGTCCTCCTTGGAAAGGCAGGTTGATGTATACTTGTCCTTCGTCCAAGATACCGAGTTCGTCTACCACACCATACAAATAGGCTGAGTCCTAATGAAATCACGATCATGATCACAGCAACATTTAAGGTAAGAACGTAAAAAAACCTTGACACGAATTGGCAGTTTGGCCCGGAGTGAGTCTAGAGAGCGCTTTTGGAATCGCCTCAGTAGATGCGCCAAATGCCCTTCGCTCAAATCAAATCCCGCGAGTAGCATTTCGTATACTGTCACATGACTCGTGAAGATGGGCAAACATATAATGGACGGCAACACTTGCATTCTTGGTCGAAGTCGTTTCCTTCGGAATCCAACTCTCCATCTACACAGTCGATAGCCTTTTGTCTATTTACCATGATTTGATCGAGATCATCAAGCTGCTTTCGAAGAAGAGATTCGAAGACCTGTGAGATGATTTTTTTAAGTGTAGCATAATTAGATCCCCAGACTCAGAAGATACCTCCAGCGGAATTCCTAGTGTCATAAGGAGGACGATGAACTGGATGTTGAGCCTGGCGCTGCGGGGTGGACAATTGACATTATGAACTTCGAGCATCAAAGGGCCGTTTTCATATTTGAACATAGAGCGGCGATAGGCTACTTTGGCTCCATCACCGCAAATACGATCGAAGACATCATCCCTGTATCTGACGAACAAGCCCTTTATGCCACCCAGCCGTATTTGAAAAACTATTGAGAATTGAAGTCTAAATGTGAAATAGAGACGAGATATTCAAACTCCTACCACAGGTATCATCGCTCGCGCCAATGGTGGAACAGACTTGCCGGGCAAATGATTCGCGTATCATACCGCAACTGAGATTCTTCAGAGTCTACCTCGCGAACTGGCATGAAACGCACCCGTCACTGCAGTCAGAACCATCCTCAGCTATAAGGTCCTGTAGGAGATAGCGATCCTCTAAGGCAACCTATCAGCACAAGTAGATCAGAAGGAGTTACTTAAGACCCTGTTTAAAAGTTATACCTCAAGAGCTGGGACAGTTGAGGAAAAGGAGAGCCCAAAACGTGCAGCATATTTTCCATATCCATGTGCTCGGTAAACAGGGTTCAGGTCTCCAAGGACGGCCTTGAGACTCTGCACGGTCCAGTCTTTCCCTTCTTGAAAGAAGAAAACACGGCTTTCTTTTAATTGACTTTCAGTATACCCCAAAAAGATATACCTCCGCGGCGTCAGAGGAGCGTCACGTTAATTACAGTTTACGCTCACTTCTTGCCGCCATAGATTATGCCGTTCTTAATTTTATCGACAAAGAGCTGCCGGACAAGATTGTCTTTCAGCTTCGTCGGGAAGCTCACCTTTAAAAATCGCTCTGGGTCGTCGATAAGACGGACTGCTCGGGATGACGAAATAATATCTTGAATAACTTGAAAGTTGGAGGTATCATCAAAAAGAAGGTGAAAAATTCGAGGGCGTTCCTTGGAGAGAGAGGTTTTAGCAGACATTGGCTGAGGCCAACTTCAACGTTAAGATCTATGTCACCGCGTCGCGCTTGGGGTCCCAGGCTGTTAAATAAAGGTCAACATCACGTGATACTTCCTATTTTGACTTGCAAATCCTGCCCTTTCCCTTTTCACGATGCTGAAGAGTATCCAGTAGTAAGCAGAAGCTGACCAATGGCATGACAGTGCTTGTGCTCGACGTAAGGTTGAGGTTATAGAGTCCGTATATTCGAAGAACTGTACGTCAGTCGATCCGGAGATCAGCACGCTAAATTCAGCCGACAGAGGGCGTAATTTGTTCCTTTCATCCTCCGTGACGTATGGGAGGCAATTTCCTAAATTGTGTGGCAGAACAAAATTTTAATGCTGCTCTTTTGGCCTTTTCGGTCTTGCCAAGGCCCATAAGGTCCGAAAAGCGGAGGGAATACTGCGTGAGACTAGAGGTCGAAATGTCTGGAGGATATCTAGCAATACCACAAGACCAGTCAGATTAAAAAAGGACGTACATATCGTTGAGAGATCGTCAAATCGATGTCCTCGCCCTGAATGCCAATGCAACATCTCCACTTCCAAATGATATCGGGGAGACTACCTGAAGACGATGGTCAGAACACTGGCAGAGCACATCCAAAAACTTCTGTTTTTTTTCTTAGACAGAGAGTACACCTAGGTGAAGGAATCTAGAAAAGAGAGAGTAAGCCAATTAGAAATAGGCCCGTGTCACGCGTGTATTGACCTTCCCACAAAAGTGTGTTGTTTGGCGGCCGACGAATAGTACGAACAGTACAACGCAAAATATGCCAACGAAAGCAAAGGAGGGGTCACGAGATGCAGGACTAACCGGGGTGTTGACTTCTACCCGGACAGGTTTAAGGTTTAAATTCCTTGGGCTTGTGACCTGCTCAAAAAAAACTGATATCCAAACCAAAAGGGTCGAGTAAAGAAGGGGTTATTGAAATCAATCAGAGGAAATGGCTCGAGGTCGAAGGATATTATACTTGTCCCCTTGGACACAATTGATATGGTACGATCCAAGAAGAATTTTCACATCATTCCTTCCTCGTATAGTTGCACAGACTAGAACGCTGGTGTGGACAACTTAGTTCATTTCATATATATACTAGAAGATGGAACACCGTTCAAATGGGCCAAGAAAGTGAACGAACGGTAGAGATCCAGGAAACATCAGCATTAGGATACTAAATCGATTATCAGCGATACAGTACATGGACCAGGCAAAAAGCGTACCTGCCACGCCATCGCGCCACCAGCTGTGATGAAGAAGAATTAATAATCCATTCAATTTTCGGCATAGGATTGGTTACACGCACTCCAACCGCTTTTCTTGGCCGTTTCCAAGCAAGTGGCCAACACCGAGGCGTTCATATAGCCGGTGGTCGCATCGCTCGCTGTAGCAGGCTTTCCGATGACCAACTTCGAGAGATCAACACCGTTGTTGGCGATCTCGAACATTGCTGTCTCTGGCCATGTATTCGACGAAACAGCGAGTAAGCCATCGCAGTCGGTATACTCGGTAGATCCCTCTGTAACAGATTAGTCGACCCGAGAGGCTATAGTGATGTCTTTCTTACGATTGTAGAACTAGATCCAAAAGAGTAAATGTCAGGGCGTACAAATGGTGTAAGCGAACGAACCTGTATGTTATACCAATCAATCAAATCGCCCACTTCCTGATTGATCTTGGTATAACCTCCGCCCACGTAGCTATTGGGTGTGAACCTATAAAATCATCATCAGCATACTTTGATCAACGGGAAATAAGTAAAATGCCAGTCACCAAGGAGCGACGGCTTGGGATTACAAATTTATGGTGAGAAAACCGTGTAGTCAGTATGTGTCTAACTCACGAGCATGGGTAACAATATACTTGTCCTTAGGCAAAGTCGTGCGAAGTGCCGCAGTAAAGCTAATCAGCCATTCCTATCCTCAAAAGATAAACAACAGCCGCTCAAGACACACGGTAATCAACCTACCTCAGCCGTACCGTTGTTCATCGCGGCGAAGTCCTAAAGAATCGTGTCACAACAAGGACGATCCAGTTGTACCACACCCTCACCTCGTAGTCAATGTCTATGCCATCCAGGCCGTATTCAACAACCCACGCAGCCATTGTTGCAGCTGTCGCGTTAGGATCCGCTCCCGACGTCGTAGGGACATCCGTAGAACCAAATGCAGATACGAGCAGCTTAATCCCAGCTGCAGCATACTCTGACTTGATAGCCTTCCTCTCGTCCGCCGTCAATGTAGTCCATTCGTATGCCTAGGAAGATCAAAGTAACGCAAGTACCAAAATGTATATAGAACTTGGAAGGTACCTTGTCCCATGCTCCCTCTGTGAGAAGGAACGAGAGGATGCTTCAATAAAAGTCAGCCTTGCGTAAATCAATATTGTCCGATCGATACTTACAAAACATTATAACCCTATGTTTGTGTGTCAGCGAACAATATCGTGTGGGACCGTCAAAGGTGCACACCTCAATGGCAGACGCTGCCGGAGGACCAGTAACTCCTGACTGGTAGTGATCAGCATACACGACCCAGTGAGGAGCACTCTGGGTTGAGTTAGCGGTGCTAAGACCCAAAACAACTTGAGGGTCTTCAAAGTCGGCTCGCGCAGATGCAAAAAAGTAGGCCGCGGACACCAGGAAAGAGGACAACAACATTCTGAACAACGTGAGAGTAGTCTGCTGTGCCTATATATCACAGGGGTCGCCAATAAGACCTATTTTGGGTAACGAGAACACGAATGGCCTCTGAGCCATCTATACCTAAGATACCTGTGAATGGAAGAATTGCGTCGCCACATGTGGAGCTACGGATTCTGAGGTCTTGAGCTAGGTCGAAGAGGGACCTTGGGAGACTATTGAAGCAGAAATACTACGGACGCCCACACGAAGATTGAACTGCGCTTCCACGATAGTGTTGTTCTCTGTAGAGAGGCGAAAAAAACCATACATTCAGCAAATTAGGTGTTACAAGGCAACTGTTCTCGACTGGGAATATGTCCATGAGCACTCAACGGCATGCTACATTGCCAGCCTTTCTTTCCAAACCACGTTCAACCAGTTCCGGCTTCTTCGCAGCTCTCCCAACTAACACTTCAGCATTGCCTATTAATCACAAGGTCAGCTTATCGGCTTCGATGCGAAGGGCAACAAAACATTACTGACCTCGGAGTTTGTCCTTCAAACCCGCTTTGCCGCCAGCACGATAGCCAGTACTGCCAGCATAACCACCGTACCCGCTGAAATCTTCCACCGAACTAGAGCTTGTACGGTCGTCTCCATAAGGCTTATTATTCTCTCGTTCGCCGCTATAACCTATAGTGGCAGGACGCTGTTCTTGTGAAGTAGACTGGTCCAACGTAGAAGTAGTCTCTCCCTTGGAGCCTACGTCGGTTTGATTGTTTTCCTTTTGTTTATCAGTATCTGCATGGACCACATATTCGGCCGGCGCATTGATGTTACTAGAAGCATCTTTGCTTAAGGAGGATTCGCGCTGAAAATTTCTAGTCTGAGCATCTGAGGGTGTAGTAAAAAATCATGATCTACTTCGGGACCTCCGGGTGATAATTCGTTGTAGTTGGAGGTATCATCCTTCGAACCTGAACCTTTTCCAGTCTTATCGGAGAACGTGTCACGATCTCGTTGAAAATCATCGCTAGACGACGGATCTTTTGAGGGTACATCACTTGGCGCACTGGATGTTCCATCTCGTTGTTCTACATTAACAGGAGAGAAAGCTTGATTGCTGGACGAAGGCTCTGCGTAGAGCGAACTGCTGTTATCTGTCCCTTTCTCAGTATCGTCACGACAGGTTGCACTTGAGTCTTGACGGTCTTCGCTCTCAGTAACTTTATCTATGAGGATCGTTGTCAGTCAACAGAAGTTCGTCAAACAGCAGTGCTGAGAGACTTACCACTTGTCGCAAAAACACCGGCACCTAGATCGTTGGAACTGGTTTTGTTGGCGCTCTTGCTGCCACTATAGTCTATAAACAATGAGACCCTGGGCGCTTGAGTAGCGGTACCATTTACCGGTCGAGCCCTCGGAGACATCATCATTCTTGTTCAACTGATCATTTTCTCCACGATCCTCAGTATCATCAGGCCGCATGCTTGATTCTACGGATACATGATCAATGTCGCTTAGTGCGATTAATATTGTAAAGTTGATTCCTACCAGTTGAAGTCTGTATGTCAGACGTTGGCACGCCATTGCTCTCCGAGTCTACCTTCGGTGTCTTGACGGTAGCGACGTCTCCACCTCGTTGATTATCTTGAGAAACAGAGGGACTACTCTGAATGGACGAAGGTCGACCGTTTGAGGAGGAACTGCATGAATCACGGACTGCGTCTGTGGCGACGTAGGGTGATTTGCCGTATCTAGTATCCTGGCCAGTTGTCTCGGGCATCATATCGCGCCCTTGTTGAGGGCCTTCGTTTGTAGTCTCGTCCCCAATGGTTGAAGGCTGTTCATTAAAAGTTGACTTCTCAGTCCTGTCTACATGTTCCTTTGATTTGGAAGTGTCGGTGGTACCATCTCGAGCCTGATGCTGGTCAACATGTGCAGAGGAGCCGCGTGCACTGGGCAGGACATGACCATCCGAGGAGGTAGTTTGTGAATCACGACCTACGCTTGTGGCGTCGTAGGGTGACCTCCTGATCTCGGTTCCTTCCAGGATGTCATCACGACTAGCGCGAGTACTTCCGCCTGTAGGTCCATCGTTGTTATCGACGTCTAGAGCGTCTGCATTGTGCAAAGTTTTGAAGGGACAATAACGGAAATAGTGCACGAAGAAACATACCTTTCATTGCAGAAGCATTGACGCTTGGATTGGAGTCGGTAGTTTCAGCGTAATCAGGGCTGTCGTGAAGCGTAGACGAATCTCTCTGAAGGGGTGAAGGGCGACGGTCTGAGGAGGCGGTGCGAGAATCACGAACAGCTTCTGCAGCATCGTATAGTGACTTGCCGTAACTGGCGGTGGCACTTTGACCCTGACCAGTTGTGTCGGCCCTCATACCGCGCCCTTGAAGTTCTTCATTAAAAGTCTGGTCTCCGCTAACTAAAGGTTGTTCGTCAAAAGTTGATTCTTCCGTATTGTTTACGTGTTCCTCTGTCGTCTGGGAAGTGTCGCGTTCTTGATGATCGTTGACAAGAGAAGAGGAGCCGCGTGGATCTTCCGAAGAGGTAGTTTGCGAATCACGATCTACGTTTGTAGCGTCGTAGGGTGACCTATCGATATCTGTTCCCTCCTGAGTATCATCACGACTAGCGCGAGCACTTGCGTCTGTAAATCCGCCGCTCTTGGCGGTTCTGTTGTCTGCGCCTCGAGTGTCTGTGTTGTGCAAAGGAGTGAATCCACAATAACGGAATTAGTAGTATACGAAAGACATACCACTCGTTGCAGAAGCGTTGTCGGCTGGAATGGAGCCCGTATCCTCGGCGGGTTTATTCTCAACGTAGCCTGCGAATCATAAGACATTGGAAGATGTACGGTGGCGAGACTGACCACCCGTAGCCTCCTCAAAAGTGCTAGCCGTCGCGCCTCTCTCCGACTCATCATGACTGCCTATATTGGCACGATCACGATTATCGTCTGATTGTACGCCAGAATCTGTGAATGTATTAGCGATTTGTGTCCTAACAAAATTCTGGACACTTACTTTTACTATTCAGATCAACACCCGTAGCTGTATCTCGGCCCGCACGACCTACATTATCTCGTTCGTTACGAGAATTGACGGCTTCATCGACTGAAATGAGTACATGAAAAACTACATAGACACTGACCAACCTGCGATAGATGAACCTGAAGAGTCACCGGCGTAGCCTGCACTATATTAGATCCAGACTGATATAAATATCAGCTGTATACTTACCCCTCGAGGCGTTACGAGCATCATCAGACACCGATCTCTCGCGTACCCGACCAGTGGACCGATTTTCATAGCCGTTGCTGACATGTTGGCCAATGTCACCAGTTCGAAAATCGTCATTACTACCCGTATCTAAAAAGATTGTCAGCTTGGTCAGAGGGGAGTATAATTGCTCACAATTATTGCCAGCATCGTACCTCTGCGACTCGGCCCTGCGACCAGCACCTTCATCATCATCTTCGTATAGATCACTGCTGTGGCTCGACGTGATATTTCGACCAGTTGAATCTTGCAACATCCATATGAGCACGAATGTATGGTGCAGGGATACAATATATTTACCGTTTTGAGGTTCGTCGGGGGGCCCGGGCATATAACTTTCGTATGTAATAGGCCCAGCATTTACGGAGGAATCTTCGCCGTTGTGAGCTGAATATTATGATGAGCGAACGGGCGTCAACTGAAGACCAAGCACTCGCCAGAACGAGAATCAGAAGGTTCAGGTATCTTTCTCGCCTCTTCGTTGATTCCACTGTCAAAAACATTGGAATGGAAACCTGATGTGTTGTTATCATCCGACGACACGTCTGTAATGTCATCCAAATGAATATTGTTGATATGAGGACAAGTAACATATATGTGCTACGCACGACGGTTCTGTGATCGAACATCCGTATCTCTCGGGACATAACCGTCATCTGCAACGCCAGACTCGTACTCGTTGTCGCGACGAGGATAAGATTGGTCGTAAGACATTAATTGTGTAGAAAGTTGGAGACCGTTGGAAGTTGGAGAAAAGGAAAAAGTCAATCTCTTCCAACCGTGGTGGGGGAATATATAGTAGTCTTAAGCATGACGGAGGTGACGCAGAGTGGTGAACACATCGTTTTATCCATGACGTCGAACTGAGACTGGAGGCAGAAAAAGTTGGCGGTGGTGGGAGTGATGGGACGGAGCAAGGGAGCACACGTGGTCGGTATTTCCTCCAAATGCGTCATACATCAACGTTCAATATTCGAATATAACGTCGAGAAACTCAATTCTGGGAACCAGCTTTCATGTCAGGAACATCATGCGAGTTTTAGTATGCAACTATAGTGTGCCCTTTCCAACTTCCGTATATATGTACAAATACATACCACCAAGAAAAATGCCATGACCATTAAGATACGAGATAATATGCAGGATAACAAATACCATAGTTGAAAAATCAGCAAGAAAAATTAGCCGCAAACTGGCATGCCAGGATCTTCCGTGAGCAGACAGTAGGGAGCATCTTCTCCACGTCCTCTGCTGCAGTGAGAGAATATTCTCTCGGGTATTTCCATCTCCCTTTGACATCATTGTACGCGTCCAAATTGACGTGAACCTTTATCAAAGAGCGCATCTGTCCAAGAACTGCGTCGAGCGCGGCCCATTCTGCCGTATAGGCAGTCCAATCAGAGTTGTAGAATATTTCAAATGTGACCTCCTCCACACGATGCTTGGCAAGTTCCTGGAACGATTCAATCAGCCAGCGAAGCCACAATGT
The DNA here is from genome assembly GCA_028551335.1 of Armillaria sp. CMW 4456. Taxonomy (NCBI): domain Eukaryota; kingdom Fungi; phylum Basidiomycota; class Agaricomycetes; order Agaricales; family Physalacriaceae; genus Armillaria; species Armillaria sp. CMW 4456. The sequence continues at coordinate 367,820 of JANDKJ010000503.1, read as the reverse complement.
GGGCTCGGTATGCTGGTCTAGGCAGATCCACCATAGCTTTATCCGAATGGAGAGGAGCTGCTTGACGTCGATAAAGTTGGACAACGGTTCTACGAATACTTCAGCAAACAGCAAAGAATTTGACAACAAGCCTAACCTCCCAAACACACGTTCAGAACGAGATGTTGGAGTGAATTACTGTTCAGCTTAAGTATCTCCTTCGTTGCCTCAATACGCTCTGACAAGTGTCCAGAGCCAGCAGTGAGCACGGACAGACGATGGAGATGGCTGAGGTCCATAGAGGGCTGAAGCTGGAGCAGGCGATGCATGAGCGGGAGGTACGACTGTTCGTACAGACTCAGTGCAAGCGAATCAAGCCGCAGATTGAAACCGGGTGGTAAAGTGACCGCAGCATCGGCCTGGACGAACTCTTCAAGGTCGTCACAGGACATAGCGGAGAGGGAAAGCCGCTTGAGATGCTCGCATGCACCGAGGAGAGCCAGGAAATCAGCACACCGGAGGAACAGACCCTCTCGGAGCTCGAGGTTGGTTATCCTTGGGGAACGGATAGTAGTGATGAGAGCATCTCTCATACATTGGGAAAGCTCGTCCCAGTAGTAGCCCCCAAGATCGAGGGATATGCACTCCAAGTTGACGAGCTTCTGTAAAGTACAGGCAAGGAGTTGCTCCTGCGCTGCATCAAGGATAGGTTCGACCTCGAGTGTCCTGACGAACGACGCCAAATGAGGGCGTGTAGAGATGAGGTCGTAGAATCTGTTGATCAAGCATGAGGTCTTGAATGACTTTCCGGGATAATAACATTGCGAACGGTTGCGGAAGTGGACCCGGGAAAAAATGTGCCGCTGAGAAGAATAGGTCCAAGGACGAGCTACGAGGGAGCAGGCGCATAGGGCAGCCTGGTCATCCTGGTTCTCGTCGATGATAGCATCGATGAGCTCCTGGGGGAGCGTATTGATTCCGGCCTGCATGATCGACACTGCAATACAAAATGAGCAATTCACTCTGGTCAACTGATGCTAAATGACGCACAAGGGGCTAGTAGAGATCGTCGGCCCGGATATCCGAGATCGTAATGTGGGTGTTCAAGTTCGCGATTGGTCGACGCGGGAAGATTGGGGAGACTTGGGGATGTTGCACGGATGGGAAGAACGCTGGGGAGAGAAGAGAAGGGTAAAGCGCTGAGCCAGGGTGAAGTTTTATCTTCCGCGCCACGCATTATTTGTACCTTGCAATCACCGCGGTTTTTTCCGAGGATCGGTCCGGCTCGGCCTAGATCACGACTAAGCACCCTAGTTGTTCTGCATCCTTGCCTTGCACCCTCCATCGAGCCCATCACGTTGATAACCAACTGGCCAGAGTCCAAACGGTAAAGCCCAGAGGTGATCATCGATAGAAGCATGCACGTTCGCCTTCAGCTTCCTTGGTTCTTTACGTTACCCCAGAAACAACCGTATGATTGTGCCATCCCGCTGTCCCCTCGACATGAACGCTAAACGGTTAAATGTAAGTACATGGTTCTTTGCGGACAGGATCACCAAAGACGTTATTACAAGCGGGGTCATGGGGTAAACCTGGACTCCCTTCAAGGGCACAGAGCGACCGAGTCGGAATGAACCGATGTTTTCTCACCTCTTCGCGTTGTTCCATGGAGTGAGCCGGAAAGCCTGAGGTAACTGTTCGTGACGGCGGCAAAATCGAAGTAGACCCCGACACGTGAACTAAATGCCAATTCACTCAGATCATCTACAATGCTCAAATGACCTCGCATTTGTCTATCCGTCTCCCGCTCTCGAGGTTTACAATTCTCGCACAATGTCACTGTCTCGCATTCAGTATATTTTTGACTCCGCGGAACTACTCGTTCAAAGTCAACAGCACCTCCCACATCATATGCAAGGTTCATCTACAGCTCATCCAAAGATCTCGACAACCAAACAACATCCCGGTCACTACCTTGTTCCTTGACCCAGCATCTTTCAATTAATCCTAGAGTTTTGTACAGCTCCCGGCCCGCATTGTCGCTGAAAACCGCATTGGCGACGAACTTCTCAGTCACAGTATCGGTACCCTGATATCTGATCCATTCAAGGCATCTGTCAAACATCCGCGTTGCGAGACCGCGTCGCCTGTGCTCCGGGTGAACCCACAATGACCCAAAAAGGTATCCACTTCCTTTCCTTCCCTCGTACACCACCTCCGGCGGCGGATAAGCCAATCCGGTGATAATTTTAGGCGAAGCTACGCTTGACATGGCGACCCATTCTCCGGTGCCTTTGTGCGAGACGATGACCATAACCTGGTCGAGAGGTGATCCGTTGGACGTGCTTCTCTCGAGGGAGACTCTTGTCGATTTCGTAGGTGGTTCGAAAGGAGGATGGATCTAATTGGAGTGCGAGCAAGCGGATGGCGATGTACCGGTTAATGTCATCTTCTGAGGGTGGGACGTTGAGGGTGAAAATTTTGTATGCGTCGTCTGACATGTTGAATAGGGTGCGTTACTTGGTGTCTATGAAATAAATATGACAGATGCTTAGCTGCCGAGTCATTACATTTTGTGAGTCACGATGCATATCTACTCTGATAATTTGCGTAGGGACACGCCTGTCGGCCGGATTTAGTCTCTTAGGATCGCACAGAGGCTTGACAGAGGCATGCCGTTGTCGACGAAGTCTAGCTGTCTATGATATACTCCATACCTCCGCTATCCAGATGCTACGGTTAGTAGGGCCTAGGTTGTTTCCTCTAGTGAGTTAGAAGCAATGAGGTGTAAGTGCGTCTCCAAAACCAGAATGTGTAATGTGCGGACTCGTCAAGTTGCACGGTGATGGAATTTGAAAATGCGACCAATGAATCTTTGTTTCGACACTTGCAAGCCAGGCGCAATTCCTTCAACGAAGGAAGTGCAAGCTTTGCTAGTATGTCCTCGGTTTCTGTGAAAACATCGCTGTGTATAATCGTTCCTCACAAAGAAGGAGAACTCGTGGAAAGAACATTGTCCAGTGTTAGCTGTCACTCATTGAGTGCCGGTAGCCCCATAACATGTTCAGTGTCTTTCAGACAAGTGATGTTGGCGGTGAAACGAGTCGGTGTCGCACTCAAAGATATTCCATGAACACCGTTGAATGAAGGAAGCTGGGCTCGCCGAGGGGAAGATGTAATGACAAGTGTACATGTCATGGACTGCTCAAGAAAGTGATTTCTTCCAGCGACGACAGTTTCCCTGCAACAGTTGATGACATCGTCACAATGGCGTGAAGATCATATAGGAAGGTGATCTGCATCTGTTTCTAGTGGGCAATGTACTGAAGAATGAGGCTAAGTTTTCACGTCCTCCGACTCAAAATGCCAGAAATCGGAAATGAAAACAATATACCGAGGAGACATTCCCCAGAGAGCTGAATGTGCGTGGCATATGTTTGAGCTTCGCCGCGGGTATATGGGAGCCTATAACGATGTCGGCCCGTAGCAGCGGGGTCATGAGCACTTTATCGGGTCATATGTAGCAGATGTAGGCGAGGAGTCAGAGTGCACCGCAGATGTCAAGGCTATTCTTGGTGGACTGGCCCATATAATTTCCAGGAAGACGACCAATGGGCAGGAACAGTGGGCGACATTGTGTCAGGCACTGTGTCAGGCAATTACGTTGTTCATTCAGCTGCGGGGCTTCTGTTGCTACAAGCTGTGAGTATCAGCCAGGGAGAAGTACCGATAAATAAGATAGCTTGATCAGAGATAGAGATGGTATCCTGTATCTGTGATACACCTTCGTCTGGCAGTATGACGCTGCTATGGAAGATGGGAGTCAGAGCTTTCCGGCGGCGGATTCTCCCGGCTGAGAGAGCCCAGTATTTTTAGCGGTGGCAGAAGACCATTGAAAGATTAGAGAAACAGCGAATGCTCAAGAGATTTTTACTCCGGATAAGAAGCATATCTGATTCCGAGTATGTATCGAGTTCATGAGAGCATCTTGACCGTTCGAGGGCAGTCTAAGTTCAAAGTTGGTACGAGGCGAGATGAACTACAGTTTTGCAGCTCACCACCACGTATGTCTCTGTCTCTCGATTAGTAGGACTCGGAGCTGACCAGGATTGAGCTTAAAGACTCTTACATAATCCCAGCATATCGATAGGCATCACGTGATCGAAGAAAACTCTTAACCGACCACATCAAGCGGCACCGAAAAATCCTTCAAAATGGCGAGTCCTGCCCATTTTACTGATATTTGTCGTCTAATGAGCTACATATAGCGGCCTATTCTACTACAAGGTCTCCCAATCTTGTTATTGACTTCAATTGCTCCAAATTAACACGTAGTGCAGGCCACGAACGGTCCTTGACTCAAATCAAGTTCAATGCCGAAGGAGACCTCTTATTTACCTGCTCAAAAGACAACGTCATCAACGTTTGGTTCTCTCACAATGGTGAACGACTCGGGACGTACGAAGGGAATAATGGAACGGTGTGGACGGTCGATGTCGATTGTGCGTGAACGCCCATCTCATCTAACAGTTCACTGACATCGGGAACTACAGCAGAATCACGGTTTATGGTATCAGGCGCTGCAGACAACACGCTGCGGTTATGGGATGTCGCAACGGGCAAGTGCCTCTACACATGGGAGTTCCCAACGGCTGTGAAGCGGGTGGCGTTCAAGGAGGACTTTTCGCAGGTCGTGTGTATCACTGAGCAGCGGATGGGTCACCAGTGTGCTATTCGGGTGTTTGACATTAACCGGGAGGGGGATGGGACGAAACGTCGAGTCTTTTTTTCTGGTATTCGTGTACTTGACTGACTTCCATGGTAGAATCGAAGGAACCTCGGTACATGTTCAACCCTATCGGATCAAAAGCAACAGTGTGCGCGTTCACGCTGGTCCCCGATGTTATTATTACCGGACACGAATCCGGCAAGGTTGCGCTTTTCAATGTTAAGACTGGTGAAGAGATTGAGAATAATGAACGAGCGCATGGTGAGGTTGTCACGGACTTGCAGCTGAGCAAAGACCGGACGTATTGTATCACGAGCAGCAAAGACAAGTCTGCACGGGTAGATACCTTCAATCTTTCACGCCCATCCAAATTCATCTTTTTTTATCAGATACACGACACGAGAACTCTCATGGTTATTAAAACATTCACGACGGAAACACCGTTAAACAGTGCCGCTCTTGCGCCTAATAAACCATACGTGCGTTCACCTCATTCTTCTGTCTCGTATCCATGCCAACATCTATTTCTCTAGGTCCTCCTCGGGGGTGGCCAGGAAGCCATGAACGTTACCACCACCTCCCTACGTCAGGGTAAATTCGAAACACGTTTCTGGCATAAAGTGTTCGAAGAAGAAGTGGGCCGAGTAAAAGGGCATTTCGGGCCCATCAATACGTACGTTTCCATTTAATACCAACCTATCCAAAGTATTTACCTACCCACACAGCATCGCTATACATCCCGCTGGAACGGGCTATGCCTCTGGTGGGGAGGACGGGTTCGTGCGGATGCACCACTTTGACGAGTCGTATTTCAAAGCGGAGCCCTATGGGCCTATGCAGATCGAGGATTAACTGCCCTCGACATGATTTAGGGCGCTGTGTAATGTAGATGACCTACGTGACTTCGGCACTGCTATAATGGCCGATGAGCATACACTGCATGTTCTCTAGCGTGGGATCCTGCAAGAGATGTATGGCATTCAGTTTCCATGACGTCCCATGGAACACGCTCACTTGTCTTTCATCAAGAAGACACTGCTTGAATGAAAGTTCAATGACAGAGAATCAGCTGTATGAACGTGACAAGAAGTGTAGGATACCCTTGGCACGTTTGGAGCAACATGCCAAGAGTAGAAATGTCTGCGCTGGTGCTGCAGGCTTCAATATTGAGATGACTTGATGCACCAAAAGCTGCCGGCTTCGACATAAAATCGACGGATCTTACTCTACAAAAATTTACCAACAGAACTTGATTTATCTTTGTAACGTTTCTGATTATTTTCTGTCATTGAATACGATGGCTATGATCTAAACTTTTATTGGGCTTGTTGCCAAGAATGCTCTGGGCTAATGCACTGCGCGTACGGCATCTGTACTGGTATACATACCAAGAAGGATATAAACGTTGCCCTGTCAGTCGGAAAGAACAAGAGGCAAACAAAACGAGAAATGGAGAGCACAGCTTTCGCATTCGCATCGAAAAAGTATTGTTCTCATTACGTAAATTTCGATCTGAGGTGCCCTCACGCAGGCCTCTTCTCCTTTCCAGCGTCTCCACTCTCCACCCTTGTCCATGGCCCGGTTCTCCAATTCACTGCTCTTATTTCTTTTCCTATGCTGGCCGTCCCTCACACTGGCACTCGACATACGCCAAACTTTCTCCCGGCTGGCCTTTTGGCGACGTTCATCAAGAAATGTCCCGGCTGCAGGATATGTGGACCCCAATGACAACGGAGGATCAATGTTGACGGTGAGAACGCCACCTCGTGGCTTTGAGCCCTTAGCGCTTACCGGGGACATGCAGAAAGTGCTAGCGGTAACATACCCTGACGGCCAGGGAGAGCCCGTCAATGCTATAATATCAGGAAATTCAGATTCTGAGGTGCTCGTTGACCAGGAGACAGAGGGGGGTCTCAGAAATTACTTCTTGTGCGTTTACGTTGTCGCGCCTTCCAGCTGACCCTAAAGCCGCATCACCTGCAGATCATTATCCTTTTCCAGCGAATGCCTAGGGCAACATTCAGGAAGTGATCAACAGGTAAATTTGGGAGACGGGAATGGCTATCGTGCGTCAGATGCTTGTTCAAACGTCTTTCTGGTACTCATTGTAGTTTCCGCAGTAAACGAGACGGCTGTGATTCGATATAACTATGGAGACCCGTCCCTTGGTGCTTGCACAGAGACGATTAAAGTGCGTCGAATATCCGACATTGAAAAGATTGGCATTAACAAAGGAATATGAAGGGTGGCAACCACTTTCGGTACTGGGTACAGAATGGCGCCAAGGCAAATACGTGCGTACCATTGTAGTTTCGCGCAAAATCTCTTTCTGATACCTATCTCAGCGGCGCTATCTTCATGGCTGTATCATACGAAAAGCCAATAGCTGACGACCACGACATTGTATTGAACGGCTACAACTTGGCACGGTGCGTGTTTTCCGCTTGTTTTTCCGGCCGACCGTCTAAACTTGAACCATCTATTAAAAGCGACTACATCATTGGCAATATAACCGGGTCCGAAATCCCAACGCTGAACCTCACGAATTCGTCCACCTATTCTGGAAATACGTCTTACGGTGGCTATACCTACAAGACAGACGTCTCATATGTTTCGGGGCTGCTAGAGAACACGAGCATTGGTATCAACCATAACTGGTCGGTGTATATCAATGGTGTAACCAATGCTGTTGATGGTCTCGTGGCTGTATTGGACGTGTCAATATTAGAGCAGCCTCAGGCACAGTGAGTCCATATTTTTATCTTGAGGCCATCCGAGGATCTTATCTATTATAGGAGCACTGGGTGGAGACCACAGCCAGAAACATGGCTGCTCCTACTGACTGTCTCTTTCATTTCCTCTTTCTGTCTATGACAACCCTTTGTCTTTGGCTGGCTGGCCCGAGAAAGCCCTCGACCTTTACGTATCTTTATGACCAATCACTCCGACCCTCCCTTACACTTCACACCATGGCACACATATAGACAATTGGAGATCTCACTGCGAAACATATGGACGCCACGTACATGTTATAACCACACAGCTGCACCTTATATTTACCAACAGTTACTTGTTTTCAAGGCGACAGGTTTAATGTTCATACCCCTTCATAGTTGTCACCTCGATTGCCTCGGACTACATCTTGCGACGTGAGATACGCTTTGATTGGAACGCAACAGTGATGGTCCCATCGTTTTGACAGGACACAGCCATCCATCTCACCGAGGCCAAGGCCGCCCGGACACGATGTGGATGGACGGCTTGCCGTTACGAATAGTACGAAAACAGGATATCCCGACATACGACAACGTCAGTAGGGCCCTTGTTCTGCGCAGGGTTCCTCTATGTCATTCAAATCTCCTAGTAACATTCCCGGCCAAACAACACGAGTTCTATCTGCCATCTCGCAAGGCTGCATCTTTTCATTTCAAGATGGTACCTGCCTGTGTTTCGCCTATCTACTGTAGTGTCCGTCTACATGGGACTAACCAGAGTTTAGAATTTAGAAAACTGGTGTATGTCCTAATCTCACATCGTTCTGTGCACTGTAGAACTCTTAACACCTATTCCGAATCTACTTCTGCGTTGCTAGTTGAGTGACTAGGCCATAACTTACTCTGATGCTCTTCAGTTGATACCCAAAATAGCGACCGACCGGTCACTCGTGACCGTCATGGGAAGGACTACCTTCTTTGAGCCCTTTGGACCGAACAGCTGACTCCCCCTCCTCTTCCATCCTCTATAGTGGTGGTGATAAACCAATCCACTAGTCGAGACAGGTCTTACTCGGTTTCCTTCGTTCCTGTATATTATGGTCCTTGACTTCGTCAATTGCGACTAGCGCGCATAAGTTGGACACACATGCGAATATCAAGTATCTGGAAGTGTCTGCGTTCAAGGCGTCCCCGAAAGAATCCGTCAGTAGCCTTTGCGCCGTCGCCAGTGCCATCGCGCTATTCTCGTAAAACTCTTAGCAATGATTTATGTTCTTCAGTAAGTACATATGTTGAAACAAATTTTAGTCAATTACCACATCTACCGTGACCATCAGATCCCTCCCTATCCACGGCGTAGACCACCTCCGAACAACCCATCAGAGTTCGATATGTTGAAAATTCATATTGAAGCCTTGAAGGAATTGTTAGAGGTACGAGTCTTCATCTCACATATCACCTCACAAATCTGATTGCATACTACATACTAGCGCCATGATCATCTGCCCAGAGCGAGAGATCTCATGAAAGCAATGGCCGATGTCGTTTGCTGCTTCGACCAACAAGATCTAGAAGTCTCGTACCGCGAACTTGAAGTCACCCTGTATCTGTGTGTCTTTTCTTATACTTCTATTTCATTTTCAAATTTTCTGCAGAGCGTTGAAAGAGAACCTGAATGCAATGAGAGCTGTCAAGTGGTACAAGCCTTTCCGAAGGGTGAAAACAGTGGAGCGAATTAGGCGGGCCATACAGAATTATGTCGTGAGAGGGTTCTACAATCTTTCCTCGTAGCTTGAATGACGTCAGATTTAACCCAGGAGAAGGATTTTACATACTACCCTAGTGACTCCGACACACACATACAAGCGAGGGCATTTTCAATATCTCTAAGATCATTGGATACAGCTGCCAGTGTTAGTACTGCAGCCTTTGACGCTCATATTGATTCACTTGACAATCAATCTGACTCGGATGAAGACCAGAGTAGTAGTAGTGACTCACTCTCGGACGACAACATACGGGACTTACCATGGATGAGTGATATATGCGACTTTCTCCGGTCTGACCGCCGTTTGGAGGGCATCATTAGCATTTCAACCGATAATCCTGGCAAGGTCATCAACTTTCTGCAGTTAGTAAGTCATCAAATCCTAGATCAATATTGTTCGAATCCTTCATCACATTGTGACGCAGGAATGTGATAGGAGCAGAGAAGATACTGCTTACCATTCACGGTGTATCAAGGGCCTATTCTACATGGCGAGGACCCATCGTCTTCTTCCATCTTCGTTCTCATGTCGGCACGCAAAGCCGATTGGTAGGCACCCCGTATGGGGTGGTGGATTTGCGGTCAGTGTATTCTTAATGGGGACGATAACAGTAGCGCTTACCACTATCTTGTATCTGTAGAACATATGGAAAGGTCGTATGAACGGTGAACTTATTTGCATCAAGGTTCTGCGTCTTTTCATCGACAATGGCGTCGAAGAGCGGGATAAAATGATAAAGGTGGTTTAGGAGCTTTTAGCCCATTGGTATCACCTCTAATATCTAATTTAGAATTTCTGTCGTGAGGCGCTTGTCTGGAGGAACCTGAATCACCCAAATATCCTTCCATTCCTCGGTGTCAGCAGGCATCTTTTTGCCCCCGGCTTTTGTCTGATATCCCCATGGATGGAATATGGGAACATAATGTCTTATCTTAGTGAAAGACCTTCGCAGATTCAACGGATACCTGCAGTTTGTCGGATTAGTCAATTTTGGGATGCTTTAGCTGATGATTATACAGATAACTCAGATTGCCGAAGGAATCACATATCTTCATAGCCTCGAACCACCCATAGTGCACGCCGACATCCGCGGGGTATGAATATTTCCTCTCATTGTAAAGTGTGTGTGATATTCATCTCCAATCAGGCTAACATCTTGGTCAAGGACGACCTCTCATGTTGTCTGTCAGACTTTGGTCTAGCTCTTGCTGTCGAGTCGCAAGTAGGGGTAAGCTCTTCATCAAAGACGTTCTCGGGTGGTTCCTTGCGATGGATGCCTCCCGAAATAATGGATGATAATCAATTCGATCCTGCCTACATTACTGCACGAGATGTGTACTCCTTTGGATGCACAGTCATAGAGGTGAGGACACTGACTGAGCGTTCTAATTGCTACTATACGCTAACATGTGCAGATATATACCGGGAAACCTCCCTTCTCTCACATTCGAAGTGAGGCAGCAATAATCAATGAAGTGTTGACTTGCAGAAACCTCCCGGATAAACCACCTGACATTCTGGGGTGGATATGGGAGAAGGTGGTATTGAAATGCATGGTCTCTCCCGCAAGTCAAAGACCTGTGGCTCAGAGTCTGGTAAACATATTAACTATGGGTGTCAATTCCGGTAACTGTGCAAGCACTAGCAGCCTTGAGCTGCTCGAGTAGGGAGGTAGCGGCCCTATTGTACTCTGGCAGGGCTATGTGGAGAACCCTCGAAATCACCCAAGAGGCTGGCTCTATTGGAATATAGTCAACAAATTACGCCTGCAATTCATAAATGGCAAATAGACTATGATATCAAAAGTGATAGTAATGGGTTGCTCGCGCTCGTCGTCGGCTACAGACTTACTACTCTTATTAATGTTTTAAAGAAGTCAAATAGTACTAGCATGACTGCAATAGTTGTAGTCCGTGGTTGTAACCGGCAAGCCGGTGGTTGAACAGAGTCGCGGGCCGCGGCAGTCCTAATCTCTAGGGGCTACACCCCCTCATTTCTTGGCCGCGTTTTGTCCCAATATCAACAACATCAATCTCTTCAAGCTACTCCTGGCGATCTTGTACTCGTTCTATCTCTGTATCGTGATCTGAATCCAAAAGACGTCGACGAGGATCAATTCAGGAGATTATTCTGGACATGCAGTGCCGTTGCAGGATCAAACATGGAATCAATATTAGATTGGTTATTCGTCCCATCATAATGCTCTTCATATGTGAGTGGCGGTTCTTTCTTGGCATTTGGAAGTTCTTCATTTCCTGCAAGTACAACCTTCGATAGCCAGATCGGTGGACCTCTGGCCAAGATACGCGGAAGACTTGGTAGCAGTTCACAGTGACTTGGGTGTCGATCCGACCAAATATCGGTCATCGGTACTGGGGCGCTCGATTTGGCCCTTTTGTACTTATGCAAACGGAGACCTTGCAGTCTCTCTGCAGGGACCGTGGCGTCTCTGCAGAATCATCCGGTATGGGCAGTCACGAGCTTCGACGGACCTTCACGTACTCACTCCGCTGGTACGTCGTCCTGTACATCAGTTAAAGTGTATGCTGAGCTCTGGACAGTCCGACGAAGAGCCGCGTCTCTTTGCGTCATACTGGTTACATAACTAACTTCCTTCCCATGTGTCCTTCCAGCCCACTGATCTCAATCGGTACTATGTTCGTCCAGCTCTGCTATTCAAACTACTAGGCCTTCCGCATTCGGAGTTCAACACACTGGCCCAGTCCTTACAATCACACGGGAAAAGCATGCCTTGGCACCATGGCCTTGATCCGACTGGAATCTGACACCCAATTACCCTCAAATAGGATCATGCCGAGTAATACTGAACATAACCGCCGTCGTTGCCATTTCGCCACCAAACATGGGTTCGCTTTTAATCGTCGACGAATTGCTCCCGGTCCTTCTTGTCCTATGGCTGCCTTCCTGTTGTCCTCGTTCCTTCCCCTCGCAGCGTCGGCATTGCCTGTAGAGAACATTCAACTACCTTCTGGGACCACAGACCATGGCGTACCCTACCTGCTGTGCACGCCCGCTACATGGTTCACTGTTCTCACGTTTTTCCTCTCAAATTATGTCAGCCATGCCGCCACTGTTCAGACCTACCCTGGCGAACCCGTCTTTGACCAAACTCTCAGCTTCTGTACTTCATTGCTCTTCCCAGCAGCTGGTGTAGCCCGAGGCCTCAATAGCGTCGCGCGGGGGCTCCTAATATTAGCAAATCGAGGAGGATCGGACCTGCAGAAAGCTGCGGCAGCGGGGGCACTCTGCATGGTCGTGCGAACTGACAAGTGGACACCGGTTACCGGCCATACCATGCATGCTGTCAAAGTTTCCGGCGAAAGGTATGCGTGACTTTAATAAAAGACAATCCTTGTTAACCCGAATTTCAGTGATCTCTCCAAGGCGACATGGAACGTGTATGTCCCAGACTGGATACACTCATCACGAAATGTGCTCATCGATGCCGCTTCTGCAGCATGGCGCAAGCTCCATCTACGTGGTGCATCGCAACAGTTACCAGAAGGCTACGCATTCGCCTTTGTCCCACCTACCGCCGTAGTCTCCACGCCCGGGAACGACCAGAACGTGCAACTAGCTTACTCTCTGAATAATGCTAAGATCATCCTCTCTATATTTCAGACTGTATCCTCGTCATATACGCTCTACCGTGCACGAGGCGATCAAATTGAACGATATGGCTACGTCGCATTCTCGTTGACCGTCGCGCCATACGTGGTGATGTCCCTAGTAAACCTCCTTGGGAGCTTGTTGACACCGACATACACGACGGTGTACATCGTACGCTCGGAGGTGACGGATGAACTAGAATCGCGGTATGGGCGGTGGTTCGATGGAACGGTGGGCATGCTATCGACTGTAACCAGCCATCGAAAGCTCACGTTTACATCCGACGGTGACAAACACCTCGTGGAAATCAACGGTGGTACAGGCCCGATTGTCCTCGCCCCAGAGTGTTGCTCGCCAAGTACGATGGCGCACATCTCCATTCCTGCATGCGCCGAGTTTCATCGCCTGCCTTGCCGCTTTCCGTTCCTCGAGAAAATACCGAGTCCGCTACAAGGTGGACTGGCAGATAACGCATTGATCAACTTGGTTGCGACGTTCGTGGTTGCGGTGGGTGCGCCGTTAGCCATCATCGGGGGATTGTCGGGGTTCAAGCCTGGAGACAGCACTCTAGCGCAGAGGGCGTGGATCACGACGTGGATGGTGGTTGGCTGGGTGTATGGGCTTGGTTTTGGGATCAGTATGTATGATGTGCCGTCGACGTGGAGATCGAGATGGGGCGAGATAGCAATGAGGGCGTTGGTGGCTGCTCCGGCTATTGGAGGGTTCGTGGTTGTGGCACAGATGATTCTAGATTATGGGAATTGCATATATTTTTAAGTGCATGGATTGCATTATTTGTTCAGGTGAGTCTTTGATCTGTTTTTGGCAACGGTCTACGAGCACTCATATTTAAGTCGATAGTCAATCATTCGTACTCAACACTCATTTTGCATTTTGTCAATCACCAACTTACCACATATACGGGTTTTTAATGCCAAACAATTCAATGATGAGATGATCTATCAGTGTGGTACCTAAGTGTTAAACAACGACGTCAATTGTGTCAGTTCAGTCATCACCGGTGGCGGTTTACAGGCGTCCTCTGCTCTGATAAGTTCTTGTGAGAAATGAAGTATGGGTAGTGTGATATAAGATACATGGATACTACATCGTCCGGAAGGTCCGATTATCTAGAAGATGGTACTACAAGGCAGCAGATGAAAGAAGATAAACGAGGATTGCTAGAGCCCACAACTCTGGGTGTACTCTCCAATTAGTACTACCTTGACTATTTCTAAAACAGGGAATGTCAGAAACAGGTCTAACAAGCTGGATCTTCGAAATGACTTACTGTGACGAGCTTGGTGTCTGATTAGAACTACTGCTGGAGTTCGCTGGGCGCACTGATATCGACACATCTAGAACGGCGACAAGACCATCTACAGCGTTCGTTACACCTTCTACCCCTACCGTCAGGTTGTGGTTGATGCCGACGCTTGTGTTCTGCAGGAGACCGGAAACATATGTAATACTGGTTTGGTACGTATAGTTCCCAAAGGAGGTTGATCCTGAAAACGTCGATGCGTTGCTTAGAGTAAGAGTGGGGATCTCAGAGCCAGTGATGTTGCCGATTATATAGTCGCGGCCGAGGTTATATCCATTGACGACAATGTCGTGACCATCCGCTTCTGACTTTTCGTAGGATGTTGCCATGAAGATAGCACCACTAGAAGGGATTGTGTCAGGCACTGCACAAAATAACTATTAGAAATACAGACCTGTTGGCCCCATCTCCATTTTGAACCCAATACCGGAAGTGATTCCCTCCTTGCACGGTCTCTGTACAGGTTCCTACGGCAGGGTCACCATAATCGTAGCGCATAACGGCGGTTTGATTTACTGCGGAGGGCAATGCTAGTAAGAAGCATGAAACTCCGTGGAGAGGCCCCACGCACAAAGACCTTTCCCATCCCCAAGATTTGCTTGCTGAGCGTCCCCATCATGAAAGCCTAAGCATTCGCCAGAGAAAGACAAGGACCTTTGAAGGGATTCAATATTAGTGGAAGAACTACGGGATATTTATCTCACAAGAAATAATTTAGGAGGCCTCCATTCGTCTGTTGTAGGGCGAGAACGGATGCGTCCGAGTTGCCTGATATTATAATGTTGATAGGCTCCTGTTGACCTGGCGGAAAGGTTTCGCCCAGTACCGTCTAGAGAATTGTAGTGAGATGTTGCGTAGACATGTGTATCACTGGCAGAGCGCTCACCGTCAGCATCGACCCCCCATTGCTAGCAGGATTATAATATCCCGCCTCAGGCGCTGCACGTTTAACGGGAAGATGGTCTCCAGCGAGGGCAAAAGGAGAGACGCAAAGCGGGAGGAGAGCAAGTGATTTCCAGTCGAACATGAACGTCGAAAGCATAGGTTGTATTCTCAGTACGGCTTCTTTTTGGTCTGAAGCACGTGGAGACAGTCAATCGGGCCGTGCTGATCTCGATTCGATTTGTTAGACCGGCGGTAGGAAGAAAGGAGCTAAAATATTTAGATTCCGTTTGGCTCCTGTAGGTAAAATTTGGAGATCGAGCTTACCTCAATATTCCGACTAGTCCGAGTGACTCGTTGGTTACGTGCCAGTTTTGGAGACAAGGATCAGATTTGAACTGAATCTAGCACTCAAAGACATTGCTCGTATTTTATTTCTGTTTACTTGACTGCCGACTTCGGAGAAAAAAGTGTCAACTAAAGCCCAAGCTCCTCATGGACGTTTCCAAAATGTCCATCTGACACCACTGAGCCACACTTGAACATTGCCAAGATGGACAGGTCTGTAGTTCCATATACGGCGCGAAAAAGCAAGGATGATCATGTACCAACGCTCCTGTGTTGGCCTTCCTTCCCATGTCATCATAACGCACCAAATAATAAAAATACCAATGATTGACACTGCTATTCCCACTAGTATTCGGACAGTCACATCGGAAGCAATAAAACATATAAGACAGAATGCGGCAAGGAAAGAGACCATGCTGTAGAGTTTGTCAGTGAGTGTCGATGACTGAACTATTACACTTACGACCACATCAGCAGAGCATAGGGCAGACTATATATGATAGCAAGAATTTCTGTACCGATCCTGCTTCTATGGTATGAATGGAGGAAGTTCAACTAAGAAAACTTAAGCCATGCCGCCAACATTTATCACGATGAAGCAAAGAAATGACATACTGCCTCTATCGTGTTGTCACCAGCTTTGGGTCGATTTTTTCTGATCAGGATCAAGCCCAGAATGATACTGTCAATGCTGCTGACAGTCGAAAGATAACTAAACACCTGAGCAGTCCTAGGTTTACCGATACTTTGGATGGCAAGAAAGGTCACATTGGCATTGAGTAGAACAGTGGACTGTTCTTCAAAGTTAGATAGGAGCAGAGACAGACGTATCACTTATGTAGAGGATAAACTCTTGCCACTCATTGTTGATTTTTTGTATGAAGTCCTTCCATATTTCCATAGTATTCATCCCATGATATAGGTTGATGATCGAAGTAAGGTGGATATCTGGAGCAAAAAATAGGAGTGGGGAGATTAAGATAATGAGAGTAGTGCGTCTATGCGCATATCCATGTCTCCGGTGAGTCCAGTCTCCACCCTTAATTTGAACATAAGGGAGACCATGATAGTTGTCAAATTTGTGTCGCACTTTCAAGTTGAAACATAAGATTGGTATATAGATCATGCCACAATTCTTGACGCACCAAATACCACCATCAAACGTGCTGCTCTAAGTAAGTCCACAATTCACTGGCAATGGCATTGCCACTTACCGAGTGCTACAGTCAACTCCTCTCTTCCATAGGAACCTTGGGTCTCGGTTCTAGGCTCCATGGAAAAGTGACACCTCTCATAATTCCCTTCGTAGACTTGGTTCAAATTCTGACATTCCGTAGGAAAGAGAACATACATACTTCTAATACCATTGACAAGATCAAACATCTGTTGTAATTGTGAGTGATTTCGTGGTGTATTTGGGGCACTTGCAGTCAGTATATCTGCAAGATGATGAGTATTGCCCATAAAATCGCAGTATTAAGTACCTGTAAGAAAAAAGAAGAGGACTTCCTGGACGTAATTAATAAGTTCTGGGGTAACCTTGAAGCATGAGGGGTAGTCCATGCAGTGAAACCTAGCCATAATGAGAACAAGTCAAGTCACAGAGGCATGTACATACCAGTATTGATATTCAATTCCACAACCAATATGTAACTTCTCATGAATACCTTTAAGTAAACCATTGGAATTCTCGGCTTTGAAATCATCGAGCCAAAATATAGTACGATCATCATGACTGGCGAAGTAATAGCCACAACACATCTCCTCAACATGTGGATCCTTGACAAGGCACAGTACGAGATCGGTGTTATTAGGTACGATAATGCTTCTTGCTCGTAAGTACCGTAAGTAGCCTGTTATTCTGCTGATGAAGTTGATGATAAGTTGGTACTGGTTTTCCTTGCCAAGATCGGTAAATGTGCATATCCTCGGAAAGGCAGTGCTAGGAATCCCCGGTACTTCAGGTGAAGATTTCTCACGAACGAAGTAGCGGACACCTAGCGGATGTACATATGTTGACCATCCGTCAGGACAATATTCACTAGAAGATGATTCATGAGGAGTGCACATTCAAGTTTTTACATATATAAACAGACTCACTATGCGAAGGAAGTCGTTAAAGGCTTGATGCCAAAAGCGGCTCTGTTATATTTGCTGTTACATTATTATTAGCCATGAATATATTATCCAGACGGAAAACGGACAAATGAGAATGCGACCAATTTTGATCAACAGCCGTGGGGAGGAGCGGCCGAAAATTAGAAGAGGTGGCAGCCAAAGTCCTCAGTGGTTCAGCCGGACCTTGGTCCTGTTCATGTACCCCGTTCACCGTTGATACATTGGCACCATCAGTACCGTTACTGGTAGGATCAACAGGACCTCGGCTCTCCACATAGACCTCGCTCGCCATTGCTACTTTGACATCATAGGAACCCTCGGGTCGTTCAGTGGGACCTTGGTACTCCTGGATCTCGTTCACTGTGGTTGTATTGACATCAAAGGCGGAACTCGTAAAGATTGAAGGGAAGGGGGAGTCTTTCGTAGACTGAGAGCCAGTATTTCCTTTCTTTTGAAATATAAAGCGGCAGAGGAGTCGCCACCGGCTCTTGAGAAGAGATAATAGCGTAAATATGATCTTCAACGGTAACATGTTGCCTGTACATTGGAAAGACAGTCTTTTCAGGACCTGCAGGATCGATTGAAGGAGGTCCATTGTTTGGTAGAAAAGAGGCTATGGGAAAGGAGTCAGTGAACGCTGTGTCGTGGTCAGTCGACATCACGCCGATAGACAGCAACCATCATTTTCACTAGTCCTATAAGAGGACGCGGGTTAGAAGTAGTTTCATGGCAATTCATTTCCATAACTTAGCAATAGCCGCTATCATCAAACAAAGTCCCTATTAGTGCAACATTAACACACAGATCATCTCTATATTTCCTGGTCAATGATCCAGGCCAAGAAGTCGCCGTTTAGCAGTACCTTGCTGATAAGACCGCGATATCAATATAATGACTGGTCTAGCTGATCATTCTGTGTGGAACGAGGGAATTCATCCCGGATGCAATAAAACAGAAGTAGTGTGAGCTTAGATGTTCTCGGAAGCACATCCGAGTCGAGATGTGAGTGAATCGAACACAGCTGCGAGACTGAGGTGCTAGCCGCAAGAGGGAAGATGTGAAACCAGCTACGCTGCTTAGTCAGTTACTTATGAGGGCTGCCCTCGTGAATTCGGAATGCTCTCAACGGAGGGGCTGACCGGCCCGGTATGCTATTGACGACTGTTTGCCCGAGCTCCCACCAGCCGCCACGCCGCCTGACCTCGCGTTCACTGTAAGCAATGAGCAAGCCACCAAAACCAAGAGCTGTCCAGGGACAGCAAGCAGGAGCGTACAAGCCTGAATCAGTCAAGGCATGTCCCTTCTATCTGACTGGAAACATTGTCTACATCTGCGCAGGATGTTGCCGAATTCTTGAACATAACAATCTCGGACTCTGTCGCCTCGTCGTTGGCTAGTGATGTTGAGTATCGGCTGCATCAGGTTATTGAGGTACGCTGGCACCGCATGTCACCAAGTCATCCGCTAAGTTTCATGTAGGAAGCAGCTCGGTTCATGCGACATGGACGGAGAACGATGATGACCACAGTTGACATTGACCAAGCATTTCGCGTCCTCAATCTTGAGCCTCTGTATGGCCATACTCCACACAATCCTCCGACGTTCCGACGTGCGCCGGCATTCTCACATATGCCTGCTGCTGGACCCGTTTACTTCGTGGAAGATGAAGAAATCGACTTCGACCGTGTTTTAAGGGAAGAGAAGATATCCCTTCTGCCAGGCGTGAGCTGGGCAGCACACTGGTTGGCTGTTGAGGGCGTCCAACCTCTTATACCAGAAAATCCTCCCGCCATTCCGCGCGATGTTGACCAGGAAGGCGGGAAGTCACCACCTCGAATGAACGGTATAACAGCGCCAACAGTGCCCGCAACGACCAAAAAGCAGCAGCAACAGCAGCAACAACAGCAACAGCTTGTTAAGCAGGTTTTGTCACGCGAGCTGCAGCTCTATTACAGCCGTCTCACCTCTTCCCTACTTCCTCCTTCCTCGGACTTTACCAAACGCACAGCGGCACTGGCTAGTCTAAAAAACGATGCGGGTTTACAGGCGCTGCTTCCTTACCTCATTAAGTGGGTCGGCGAAGGAGTGGTGGGCGCCCTCAAGGATGGGTCACAGAGTGAACAAGATGGGCGTGTTCTTGAGGTGCTTCTCGACGTCATCAGTGCACTTATGGAAAATAAAACCTTATTTGTCGAACCATATGTGAGTCTTTTTCTTTACGGGTCGTTGTCTCTTCTAGGCGCTGTGAGGTATATCAACTTGCGATCTTGACTGAGAAACCGTTTTTTGGGGTTGTCCCGGAATATCGCTTCTATGACATCGGTCTCTCATGCCTATGTGGCACGACCTATCAGCGCCTGAACGCAGTGTCCTATAAAGCCATCTTAATGCTAATAAGATTTAATAGCTTCACCAAATACTTCCGCCCATTCTTTCTACCCTGCTTAATTCTTCCTTACCCCCTTCTCATGCAACATACCTCCGTACATCAGCATCCCAGACATTATCACGACTGCTGACCCAACACTCGACAACATACCCTTCACTTTCTCCCAGGATAATGAAAACGCTCCTCCTAGCCCTCATATCACCGAACAAGAGCAAAGGCACGCGCGAGGGTGCTATTCGCGGCCTCATGGGCGTAGGCAAAGAGGCCGTCAGAAAAGGCCTTGTGGATGGTGGGGGTGCGAAAGTTGTGGGCAGCGAATGCGGTGGCCCAGACTCTGCATCGCTGATAGACTCTGTCATGGTGAGTCTATTTCCTCATCAAGGACTTGAACATATATAACTCTCTTCTAGGCTGCCTTCGAAGTTCTATACCCTCGCTCCGATATGGCAGACACGCTTGATATGACGCAAGAAGAAGACATTGTTCTCAGAAGCAATTTACGGGAGGTTTTAGGTGACTTTTTCGCGGACAGGATTTCAGGAGACGCCGCCTGGTCCCGGGGAATCCTTGGAGCGAACAATGGAACTTAATGTCCAAGGACTTTTGCTTATTCTGCTCATTCTTTGTGGTCGCGTGCTAGTATATCGTGTATGACTACTAATCTTTTATTTGCAGTATTATTGTATCACTTCCCTTGACTCTATCACTCTTATTTTAGACTCACAAAGCTGAGGCATCATTTGCCGTGCAGGGGCGTTTGTTTGATTCAGCTCGGTACCATCACACGTTTGATGGTTCTCATTCATCATCTGTGCATCACCATCACCCCATCACCCTCTCGCGAGGTCACTACGTGGTCGCGTTCATTATATCAAGGCAAAAGAACGTTCTTCTGTTTGTGCCTTCTTCCCCCTCTTCGGAACGTGGAGACCCCAAACTAAAGATCATAAACGTCATGGTACTTGGCGCTCAAGGACATGGATGGTTCTTTTCCTTTTTCGAATCATCCAACAGCGTCTCAATGACTCGTACTATTTTGATTTCCCTTCCAGTTAGGTCTGTAGCGTCTTTACTATGATGTCTTGCTTGCATACGAATGGGTCGTCCCCTGCCTTATGGGTTCCTGCCCACCTACGAGAAGCTTGGATGAAGAATCCTGCTGGTGCGGAAGTGTTCGTGACCAAGATGTCGAGTGATTTCCAAGTTCTCCAGGTCCATGGAGTGCTATTCAAAGTAGGCTATCTTCCTCATGTGGCTCAAATTAGCACTAACGTTAACAGGTTTACATACCCTCGATTCTTCCGCTGGCGCCGGTATTAGCAAAAGAAATCAGCTCCTCAATGAATAGAGACAGACCCGATGACCCAGTCGTACTTTCTAACCCCCCGGCATCCGCCAAACATTTCCAGGCTTTCCTATTCGGAGTGTACAAACAGTGAGCCTCCGCTACTTGCTCTGCTCCGCCTCATGCTAAGTCCTGCCGCTTAGACCTAACCTAGACGCTCGCGCGGTATCTCTTCCCGATATCCTCCTGGTTGCGGAGATGTCCTTCCATTATGGGAACATCAATGGCGCATGCTGGGCTATGGAGGGCGTCCGCTCGGCCGTGAATGCCACACAAAACAGACCTTTGCGCTTTGCGTCAACTGATACCTTTGTACGGCTCCTCGAGGTGGCTTTCATCTGTGAAGACGATGCGCTATCACGTTCAGTACAGTCCCAGTGGCTGTGCAGGCTTTTCCGACGGGAGCTGTCTCCGCTGCCGGCAATAGAAATGGGGAGCAGAGAGCCTGGTCGGTTAGAGCACCTTCTGTGCCATGCATATTACGTTCATATGGTCGGGCTTGATCCTCTGTTGTCTTCAGGCCAGTCTATCGAGGTTAAGTCCCCCTTGTCGACCATCCAGAACATCCACGTCCGGTGCGGTTATCATTCTCTGTCAACGTTCATTGCGAAAATACGGGAATGTCCTCCGCCATTTCGGAGAGGCAGGGGGTGCACGTCTCATGATGATTGTGAGAGAGGTCTGGAGGGCGAGTTGGGTAATTGCCATGAAGCACAGTTTAGTGGGACCGGAGGTGGATATTCTTGGACGCCTGAGAAGCGTCGTGTTGGAACTAGGAAGGGACCCACTGCTCCCGCTCGCTATGTTTCGTCATTGTCGTATCAGTGCGCTGGGAAGCGTTACAAAGCTGAGAGAAACTATCTCAAAGCAGTTGAATCACCATTTTGATTTGTAAGTCGGGAGTAATCTGATGAGGAGAGGCTATAAGAGACTTACCACAGCTCAACGCACCGCACATGAACGTCTTTGGAGATACAAGAACAAGAGAAGCTTTTCGTGTATTTGAGAATTCGCGTGCTGTCAGGAATACTGGATTCAAAACCACAACTCCCATGAACCCTAATTTTTTTTGGACAGGGAAGTAGATGCTGTCCAAAGTCACAAGTTAAATTCAAGTCAGATTGACATCCTGGGCAGGTTCGGCATCTTGGGGTAAGTTCTTAATACTTCCGATTCGCACCGAAGTCAAGTACAGATTCACATAGGTAGGAGCATGTTAAGTCTTATGACATGAACTCAGAGTAATGGTCCGAGGCGTTGGACAACTGTCAACTGAACGTATGCAGGAAATCAACATAAATTGATATGGGTATAAGTCAGAAACCGCCCGTTCGTAAACTGATATACACAATGTTTTAGTAGCAATGAAATAAAATGTAACACATCATCTGATTACTTTTAGTTTTGGGTCATCAGAGTCATCGCAAATCATGAACATATTAATTCCCCCGGTGCGCATATTGTTGCGTCATAGCTCATCTCCACCTCGGAAACAGCTTACACAGGGAGGATGCGCCTCACCTAGTAAACCCGACAATTGGTCACCAATCAAATCTCGGCGTTGGCGGGGGGTTATGTACTCACTGCGTGCCCAGAAGTCAGGTTGATTACGCTCCAGCACTCGATTGAATGGCACATATAGGAGCGACAAGGTAATGTCCCCGTTGACCAGTGCCTGGTTGGCGATTTCGACCTCCAGGTTAGAATTCAAGCGAAAATCCAAGGGAGGCTCTTTGGACGCAACAGCGTTCCTGGATGAGAATTGGGGAGAGGCGAAGCTGGCAGCGAGTTCCTGAGCAGACATAACGTGGGATGCTGAAGGAATACCCAGGCGCTGCGTCCTTATATAAACCATGCATTGACTCTACATATTTGGACCGGGGGTTCCAGTAACGTTATTTCTTCCGCGATATTGCTTGCCAATAATCCGGGTGCCTCATCGCACGCAGTAACTTAACCAGTTCCAGACTCCAGACTCAAGAGAAGAACACCGGCACGTAACGGCCGCCTTTTGGAATTTGATAAACGTGGGTCGAATCTTTCCATACTGGACTGGAAGGGAAATTCGGCTTGAGGAACGAAATGCGGAGGAGGCGACGTTCGGGATTGGCTGCTGGGAGAATCGAAAATTCGGATGGCGTCGGCTGAAATAGCGGGAATCAAGACGAGGGTTGCGAAGGCATCGCGAACGCGACACTCGCGCAAATCCTGCCCTTCCTGTTTGTGCCCCTGGCACCAAATGGAAGCGCCTGCGGAACCTGGCGCAATTATCAGAATGAGATTGCGAAACCCAAGCGAAAACTTGCTCATTACTTTGACCATCTGTGGAAAGTGTGTCCATTAGTGTATGTGCTCGTGAGGAGACGGGTTCAACAGCAGAATGAAAGTTTGAACCCGAGGTGGAGCGTCAACGCCGACAAGTCCAGGTGAAACTTGAGCTTGGTTGTTAATCTGACAGCGGTCCGAACAAGACAAGCATTTCATTTAACGTACGCGACGCGGAGACCTAGACCTCCTAAGCCTACAAGTCGGTAACGAAGCCTGTTTTGCGTTACGTGAGAGGCTTCAAGCAGAATGGCTCTAGCCTCTAGCCAGGCTTTGCCCCACAGGCAACGGCGAAAAGAAATATGTACAGCTGCGTCTTCAGATTCCCGTCTGACGTAACGAGGGAAACGTTCCAGTCCGAAAACCCACCTCGGAGCGGCTATTTTGAGACTGCATTTGGGAATACTATAGAAAGACATCGAATGAATTGTGGCTTGACTTGATCGACATTGCTACGCGAGAAGAACCTTAGTGCACTGGGATGCATTCCCTGCTGACATTCTATAAGCTATTCCTGTAAAGCGATGGCGGTACACTGAACAAAACGAGGAAAGTTATAGATCCACACCATAATGACGAATCATATAGCCATTCTATTGAACTCGGACAGGCGCTGGTTGGCTCCAGTAAATGCTGCCATCTGTTGAAGACCATACGCCCAGCGTAAGGATATATCCAACAACACCCAAAATATATGTCACGATGATTACTAGACGGAACATCAGCAAAGAAGAGAAGGATAGCTTATAGACGCACGAAAAGTCTTAGAAGGAAAATGTCTTAACTCTTGTTGCAGTCCGGGCACCCCCATTATATTACAGAACACATGTGCGGTGATAGGGGGCCATATTGACCCAGTGCGAAGGAATAGATACGAACAATGGAACCCAAAGAGCGTAGTATATGCCATTTGAAATGCTATCAGAAGTCAGGACAATGTATTCCCGAAGTAGGAACGTGACCTACTAATGGCCACAATAGCACGCTTTAGTGCTGAGGTGGTTCGTCCGTGGCGGTTATAAACATCCCAAGCATGATGAACGTGTGCTAGAAGTATGTTCAGCATTGATTTCCGCCACAAACCGAAATGGTACCCACCGAGGCCGAACCATAGCGGAGCGAGGAATATCATACGATAAACCGACGCACCCGAGATATAGTAGGTGGATAGCATGCACGCTCTGAATACAACCTCCTCTGTCAGAGGCGCCTGGAAAGAGCTATCAGGCGGTACACACCAACAAACGAAGCAGGACCCTCACCACGACGTACGTCCTGATTCCTAGCAGAGATTTAAAATGAATCCAAGTGACATTGTTGAGGTTGTACAACTTTTGGAACGGTAACGTTCTGTACAGAGACATCGCGTACAACGGACCGAGAAAGAGCACTGGAGTAATTAGGTGAGCGAGCACAGAGTGAGGTGCTGTAAATCCCAATCGCCTGAGAGTGTCGGCTCCGGCCTCACTGGGTGTCTGTACTATACTCAGATAGACACACCAAAGTATAAGTGGCCGTACATACCACCAACGACCCTAACCGCACCCAGTATACGACGAAACATGATAGCACCGTCGACAACACCACCGCCGTCAGCCGTGCTCGAATGACATCTGAATCATCTCTCCATCGCTCCCTATCTTGTTTTCGCCGAATCTGACCGTCTGGCAATTCCACAGACTTGGAGACGAACGACAAACGTGCATTTTTGGATATATATAGAGATCCGACGTAGGAAGAGACGAAGAAAAGGGCAAGAAGGGTTGCTTGCGATGGTGACAGTGGCGGATCAACGGTGACCATGGCGGTCGCTGTGAAAGAGAGGCTTGTGCCATGACCGTGTTCGATCAAGTGATCGATGGATGACAACAAAGGATAACAAGACAAAAAGCAGCTTGCAGGCAGCTAGGGTCTCGAAAGACTTGAAGGTTACTCGAATATATATGTAAATGCATAAATAAAAATTGTCATCAGAAACTTGCCCTCCCGGGGTATTTGTAGCTGGACAAGGCTGCCGTGAGGTATTCAAGTTTCAAGATTCTCCTAGCCAGATAATTTCAGGCCCTGTCCAAATTTACTTAGTAGGTGTTTGCTTTTCTCCGCGGGTATGTCTTGGCATAAGAGGCTGGACGTTTCGTATGTCGCTTGCTATAGATGTAACCTTTTCTATACTCTTTGTTTGAGAACGGCCCCGTGATTCTAGCAGCCGCAGTCTATGGCAGTAAAACGGGGGCACGTTTCACCGACGTCTCGTTGGAAGTGGCGACTGGCAAAGGGCGAAGCGGCATGGCCGATGCCGTTTATGTTTGGCGTTGTCAAATCTGGCAAACATTCGAGTTGCCATCTCGCCATCATCGTTGATGCGTCATTAGCGCTCTCTGCTCCTCATTTCCGATCGGGTTCTATCTGTACAACGCAGCAGTAGTTTGCGGCGTTTACTTGGAATTTATTCGGTATCAAAGGTAACTCAATATCTCCCGGAGTACCATGACTGGATCGGCCTTGGATAACATCACAGAGGCATGCTTCACCGTCAGGATGCACCGGCATTCTTTGGTAGGCTTCTGTTCTCAAATCTTTCACGGTCCACCGCCTTAACAGGAGCATCTCCGAGGGATAATCAGCTTCTAGTGTGTTTTAATGCATAGAAGTCATCCCAGGTACAGCGCAGCCCATGATCCAACTGCGTATGTCTTTCTGAGGATCTGCGCCAAGATCGCCGTCGCATTTTGCCATGTCCCCACGATTCTTCCATCAAGTCCGGTGGTAGATGGTGTAATCTCGCAATCAACGGTGACCTTTTGTGGCGATACTCGATTCTTATTCTGTCTTCGGTTCTCGTTTCGAAAGGTCTCTCTACCTATCCATCGTGACTGCGTCGATGACTGTCCGCGGCTCCAAGATCCGACACGTGTAGACAACATGTTCCACGGAGGGCTCTTCAATTGCATGTAAAGGCGAACTATGTCCTTCGTGTATTTCCAGATTCCCCAATTTATTTGACTCGACCCCAGCCATGACACGCTTCACAATATTCAACCTGACCCACATAATCAGACAACTCCTCTGGCTTTTCCGCCGTTCGAGTCGGAGACGGAAGTCATTCCAGCCATACCCAGTTGAACCGCTGTCACCCGAGCTGAAATTCAAAGACGATCGTCAGGCTACGTTTCTTGCCGAGTCGGCTATGTTCACCATCGATACATCTGTTGGATGCGTCTGGGATGCGGTTCATCATCCGAATGAGGATGATAGTGACAGGGACGGCGAATATTGTGTTCTAAAAGCAGAAAATACGCTCTTCAAGGCAAGTTGTCATCCATCTCAGTGTTTCCTCCTGCCTAAAACCCGTTTGAAGGTACGAAGACGCGTTCTGGCGCGTGAGAACTCGGCTTTTCGAGACCTCGAGTCACTTCCCAATGGCTGGAAATATGCCAACCTGCACGTCATTAGAATTTCCGAAACCGCCAGTAAATTTCGGGATTTTTTGTGGGCTCTGCACCATGTGTGAGTCTTCCTTACGGCTGATTTTTCTGTACTGAGCGGTATGTTAGAGACCCACAAAACCCCAGCTTCGTATATAACACCTCAATCTTTTCTCTCCTGAACATTGCCGAACTATCGAGAAAATATCGCTTCCTCTCCTTTGAATCATGGGCTGCTGACCAACTCTACAATATGCTGGAAATAACAGAACTTCCATTTTCTCTTCTATCGACAACGCGTTCTTCCTCAACGTCCTCCTCTGTGACGCTCAACGAAAATACGTCAGCATCGCCGAGCATAGATTCACTCTGTGCTCGTCTTCTCGACATTTCTTTTGCTTCTCGTTTCGACTACCTTTTCTCTCTCGTAGCTCGAAGAATTATCACACAAACCTTGTGGCACGACTACCGTCCTGGAGAGACACTCGTTCGAACCATACAAGAACTTTCGGTCCGCCGGTCTCGCTTCAAAATCCAACTACACCAGCTCTTAGGAGCTGTGTACTACCGAATATTGGTGTCTCTCCCATGCCCAGCGACATCCGGAGGTGGTATCATCTTCCCGCGTTCGATGGACGTCGAACTGCGGATGTGTTTCCTTTCCGCACACGAATCACTTACTCGCATGTGGACAGAGATACGGTCCCCTCTGTCTCTTAATAGCGAGTCCGAGTCCGCCTTTCCCAGCCCACATGCTGGATGCAAGGAAATGTGGGACTATTATTGGGCGCAATCAGCTCGACGGGCTGAGCAAGCTGCGTCTGGGCAGAGTACAGCGGACGTTTTGGGCTTGTTGAATTCCGCGATGGCTGCGGTACGGAAAGTTGTGGCAGACTCGCCGCTGGTGTGTTTGGATTGTTCGTTAGCTGGTCTAGAGGCAGTGGACAGGATTCGGGATGATATCATCAAAAATCTGAGTAGACTATTCGTATATTGTTAATGCTAGGAATACTTGGACAACTGGTATGTGTACAGAGCTTTACTATCATTATCTTGGTCGTTTCCTGGTCATCTAGAACGCTGAGACTCGGTCAGTTGAACCAGATGTCCGACAAAAATGGTCGTGTGACTGAAAGCATTGTGAGGATGCGCATATTACGGCTTCAATGGAATCAACTTCCCTTCTTTTCTTCGGCGGTTATGACTGATTTGTTCCGGTCATCGGCTATATACTACCTGGTTGAGTATAACTGTGTGGTCACTAACACCAGCATACGCCAGGTTGAGTCAGTGACTGGTTAATTTATGCTGTATAGGTTCATTGCACGTCTGATCTAATTTCGTACTCGACATTGATTCATGTCGCTTGCGCTTTATAGCCGTCACAAGCCAGTTCCTATTGCCTCTGGGGTATGTAGACTGCGTGGTTTCTTCCGGCATAGTCTATAGAATCCGAGAACTCAAAACACCGGCCGTGCGACTGACCCGGAAGCTTTGAGCGTCATCAAACACATGTCGTACCCTTCGTCAACTTTCGACCTGTCTATCATGTCTACCACAGTACCTGGGTCCTCCAAACATTGGGTTCGAGACCCGTTCGACGCAGCAGGACTTTCTTGATGGTCCTGGTTTTCGACTTCGTCAGAAGTCCAATGACCCAAGCTGGATCACCGTGGATGACTGAGGTGCGACGGAAGCACTCCATCATAATCAATAATTCAACTTCTTCGTTTTCACCTGACTTACTCAAATAGTCTCCGTACTGTTATGAATTCCAATAAGAGTCCAAGAAATAAGAGATGCGATATTAAAAACGTCGCCAAGTCTAAGATCCGACGTTAGATGTCGAATCATCTGTTTTCTATCGTAACCTCCGCTTCCAGAGGATCAGAGCAATCATTATACAGCATATGACCCGGACTACCATGCGCTTGTCGCGTTTGCACAATTTTCTTAGCCTGATGTTGACATCGCCGGAGAATTTGCTGTGTGCCATCGACAAATTTTCAAGCTACTACATTTCTCCTTATTCCACCAATTTCGTTCTGCCAAATACAGGGTGCCGAATTTCTGCATCGATATTCCTATCGCCTACTGGGAGGATAATTCTAAGCACCGACTGCTTGCTACTGCGCCAAGATGAAATCCAAGCCAAGGCAAAATGTCACCTTTCTTACGGTGGCACCCTCTTCCCGTTATGAAATTTCCGGTTTTCCCACCTGTTGGTGATCCAGACCATTTTGTACCTTGTATACTCTTATATCAGGCGTAGCTCACTTCGTTAAAAAGCACTTTGAAAGTTTCTAGGTCACTAACTAATTGCTGTATCTTACTGGCCGGGAAAGTCAGGTATAGTAGTACCACATAACTCTGCGTGTCCAATAAGCAATCTTGAGATTGTGTTAACACCGTAACCCTAAGTCAAAAATGATATCAATAGTGCGCACAAGTGAACGTTCAGGCCTCTTCATCAACCGGGATTTCGCACTCAAAACCTTATATTCACTGGTGGAAACTAAATAAAGGGACCGGACCTCAGGCTGGCTAATCAAATGTTCTCAAAGAGAACCAATGGGGCGTAATAATCTGAGGTATGACTGTGTGTTTTGATTGAGAACTATCACGAAACAACATTGGACAAGTACCGGAGTGTGCATGTTTCAAACCTTGTAGGAATGAAAATTTCCGGCTTAGAGTTTAGGGTCCCGAAAGCACTTGACCTTCAGAGTGGAAGCATTGGATATTAGGTACGGTCTGTGTATAGGCCGTTGTACAATATGGTGCTGGACGAGTGTGATGAATATTCGAGGGTAAATGCGGAAAGATTTCTTCCACTTGTGTTTTACTCGTAGTGGTATTGATTTCAGTCACAAGATTACCTGAATTGTGTAAGAGCGCTGAACAACTCTGATTTTACACTTAGAAAATAGTCATGTTCGGTTAACCAAATTACACGAAGTAGATGTTTCCTTACATAACCTTCTACCTGGTATCTCTGATAGCTTCGATGGCAAACGGAGCTAAGTTCCGTTGTAGAGTCTCTGCTGCACTCCGCGTGTACATTTACGGCCGCATTTTAGTAAAATTCCCACTAGTTAACAAATAGGAAGGCGTTGAGACATATGGACCTTAGTGTATTCCATGTTTTTCCAAACCAGTAACGTTAAAACCCCCACATATACGTGTACCCTCTTTGACGACAAGACATTTCACTCACCGTAAGCATTGAGGTTCCCATAGAAGGTCTCGAGCGCAAACGAAGTCAGAATATATCAGGGTATGCCCGATAACGGTTCTAAAAGGTAGTGCTACATGACCGTAAGAAACTGTCGCCTTGGCGGTAGTGACATCGATTGTGGTCGGACTGAGTAGAGCGGATAATTGTATGAATTTAAGGCCGAACTCCAACCACCGCTGAGTGATCCCTATAAATGCAAGGAATCAGAATGACCGTGATCCTTATATCAATGCCCCATCAAAAATACGTGTGGCGTAAGATACGATTGTATAGCCAAAAATCAAGATACAATATAATTAACAGGGAAAGTTAGCAGCAATCTAGATTGAGAAAATTAACTAAGCCCTGAAAGAAAGCGAGAACATGACGATTATAGACTCACCTCAACGAAAAGGATCTTTCTCCCCACCAGTACGGGTAAAACGCTCGTCGCCTCGTCTCCGAGAGAGCTCGGATACTCCCTCAAATGTCGCCACCGCGCCCTTGCCGTGTCATAGTTATCCGGTTTCAAATGTACCCTCCTTAGTGACTGGATCGTTCCCAGTACTGCATCCAGTGCGGCCCACTCATCAGTGTACACAGTGAAGTCACTGGTGTAGAAAATTTCGAATGTGGCTTCCTCTATTCTACGCCACTGGGCGAGCTCCTGGAATAAGACATACATCCAGCGCAACCACTCGTCTGGCTTGGCATGTCGATCCAAGCGTACCCACCACAGCCTAATATGTATCGAGCTAAGTTGGGAAACATCAATCAGGACTGACAGTGGTTCTGAAAAAGCTACATATCAGAAAAAAACGATTCTGCCAAGGACAAAACACGCACCCCCAAGGCAGACATTCAGGGCCAGGTGATGTAAATGACCACAACCCAACCGCCCTAATATCTCCCTAGCGATACCCACGCGCTCCGCAGGATTCCCAGAACATGCCAAAAGCACTGATAGTCGGCTAAGGCTGCTCAGATTGACCGAGGACTGCAGCAGCTCCAATAGCTGAAAGTACGGTTGATCATACATACTGATCGATAGTGTTTCCAACTGGAGTCGCGGGCTATTCGCGTTCTCTGCCCTTGATTGGGAGTCCGAGGAATTACCACACGACACGTTAAGCAAAGTTAGCCGTTTAAGATGGCTGCTACCTCCCAAAAGAACCAAAATGTCCTCATAATGGAAGAACTGTCCTTCACGGAGTTCGAGATCGGTTATTCGTAAGGTGTGAAGAGTGCCGATGAGGACATCTCGAAGTCCCAGCGAAACCCACAAAAATCAATTGATATGCTTTCGAGCTTAGTAAGTTTTTCGAGAGTACGCGCAAGGAGCTGCACGTCGAGTAGTGGCGACACGTCGACAGTTTTGACGAGTGTGGCAGTGGAAGGCCGGGCACATATGAGCGTGTAAAATTGTTCTAAGGAGCGCTGGGTGTGCCTCTCTCTGTTGTTATTGAAGCTAACCCGTGAAAAGACGTGGCGTCGCGAAGAATATGCCCATGAATGGTTGATGAGAGAGAGCAGGCACGCAAGGCAGCCTTGTCGTCATGATTTTCGTCTACGATAGCGTCGATTATCTCATTTGGGAGATTGCCGACTCTCGTATAGTGCACTTTCATGGGTGAAGCTAACAATGGTGAGGGAAATGGTTAATATTGCTCCGATGATCAACACTGAAACTAGCCCAGTAACTCAAGTTCTCTGACTTGATGGTGTCCTGTGGTACGAATCTGGACGATGAAAAAAGACGAGAGAGGTGTCGGTGTTAAGCAAGGGGAAGGAATCGGGCTTCCCGCTATCTCCCCTCTTATGTAGTCGTCCTATTCTCATGGCAGCCTTCTGCCGAGATTCGGTCCAGGTTACTGTATACCTCCCAAGAAATGCCAGTATCATCGTGCCTTCTCTTCTTATATACCATCGCACTGTAATCGGAGCAGGCAATTCCTGACTAAAGACCCAGACTTGCCAGTCGCCGAAGACGAGCAGGTCTCTGTGTGCGTGATCTGTAGAAATTTTTTGTAAGTGCGACGGATAAGCGGAGTCATGTATGTTGTGTTACATACTCCAGTTCGTCATGCGTCAGAGGTTGCTACTGGTTATGGGTGTCATCTTCCTGCCTGCTTCTTCCTTGGGGCAGCTGACGTCAAGCCTACCGCGGCCCGGAATCGTGGAAGCCTAGTTTATCTCTCCTTTCACATGCCGGTGGACCTGAGGCTACTAAGGAACGAGAACAAAAGCCTAACGTGCATCGGAAATGCGGGTCGATCCTAACCGCGTTGATGACATTCAGAACAGGAGTAGATTTGGGGTAAGCTTCCTTTGTAATGGGATATTTTTATTTGCCGGTATACGAGGGGAGGTATGAAAGACGGCCGTTAACAAAAATGAAGGGAATGCGGCGATGCATGTGGTACCAGTGTCACGGTGGTACAGCCGAGCCACTGGCACGTGATCAGAATCTTTCTCTCCTTGTTGACTAGGGAGGGTCAATACCGCCATACCTTAGGATACAGAACACAAGGTGGTGCATGAGGCCACTTCCTCTAGTGACCCCGGGACCTTCATATTTCTGTCCTTCCTCTACCTGAGTAAGCTGGTCTTTAGCCTCCAGACGTGGTCAGACTTGCCATGAGTCTTCAGTTTATCTTCGATCCATAGACAATTGAGGAGTGTTTCATTCAGGTAGCCTGGACATGCTTACGACACTTGCAATACAGCTTTTCCACTTCTGTGCATCTCTCATTTCCCATGCCTTCTGTTGAACCCCTAATTCTTGTAATGCGTAAACATATACTCAGCTTGGATGTGAACTAGTGATCCCATGATCTGAAAATACGGCTCATCCAATAGTCAACTTGTCTTCTATATGTGTCGATGTCCACTTAAGACAAAACGCATCTAGCATGTCACAAAGTGATGAAGCAGACTATGAATAAGACGAAAAGAATTGTCCCAGTATTGGACATTTTTAGGCACGCGAGATTACTGTTACTTCAAGCCTGAGTTAATTTCGTCTGGAAAGGAGAGTACACACCTTGAAGATGAGTTATTGCTATCACTAGCGCTAGCGCTAGGTGTCTTTGTTATTCTGACGTCGAAGACTGCGACGAGACCATCGACGGCATTAACGGCGCCACTATCGGACACAGACTGATTATGATTGATGCCGATGCTTGTGTTTGGTAGTAGTCCCGTAACATACACAATATCGGTGCTGTATGTATAGCCCTGAGAGGATGATGTCCCAGAAAATGTCGACGACCCAGTCAGCGTGAGTGTAGATATTTCTGAGCCTGAGATGTTGCCGACGACGTAGTCACGGCCAATATTATATCCGTTTTTAATAATATCATGGTTCTCGCTTGAAGATTTTTCGTAAGATATAGCCATGAACACGGCGCCACTTTGAACAAGGTAAATTACAATAAATGAGGTATGCTCGACCCACAAGCGCTCACCTGTTGGCCTCACTACCGTTCTGGACCCAGTACCGAAAGTGATTGCCTCCCCTTACTGATTCTGTGCAAGAACCTAAGGCAGGATCGCCATAATTATACCGCATTACGGAAGTCTCGTTGCCTTTAATATGTATGAACCTGCATGGCATCAGGAAACCAATTTAGAACACGCACGGAGACCGTTGCCGTCCCCCAAATCAACTTGTTGGGAATTACCCGTATGTTGACCTAAGCATTCACCCGAAAATGACAAAGACCTCGAGTGAAAGATGCATGAGGGGTGTGGTAAATAGGATGCTCGACTTACAGGAAATAGTTGAGGAGCCCGCCATTCGTGCTTTGTTGTGCGAGAACAGCCTGGTCAGAATTTCCCGATATGATAGCGTTGACCGGTTCTTGTTGGCCATCTGGGAACGTTCGCCCTACAACCTTCCGCACGATTTTGAATCTTCGGTTTATTCTTGAGGTAGATGATTCAGCCTACCGTCAACATAGATCCCCCATTGCTGGCCGGATTGAAGTAACCTTCGGATGGCACGCCGCGGTTGAAGAACTCAGAGGCTAGGACGAAGGACGAAAAGGGCAGAGAAAGAAGCAAGAAGGCTGCCTTGGTCATGGAAGAAGAGTGGAACCCTCACAGCTCCCAGGCATAGCATTGATGTGATAAGTCTCCACACAATTTCATTTCGGCGGCAAGCTATCGAAGCTGTGTTCGTAATGTCGCGGGAAGATATTGCTGACTGTAAGATGCTTCGATCCTTGCTCGATGCAGTTGTATATTGTGGTTGCTGTGTAAGCAGGATACCCGTCCTCGAGCTCCATGTTGTTGGAGAGAAGGGAAGAACGGTGATCGATCATAATGACGATAGCATCCGGCTGATGTCTAACTCCACAGGGACATTAACCTTTAGCCTCACTTGATTCCTAGATAGAATACATAGTAAAATAGGTACAGTAGCATATTCAGAACGTAGCAAAACTGAAAGCATAGCAATGTGAGAGACAATTATCTAGAGTATTGATAGCTTCGTAACCAAAGTTCGTGGCCTCATTACAACTGTAACAAATACATGAAAGATTCAGCATCAGACCTGCTCTTCACCTCTACCTGGAACAATGCACGGCTTCTCAATACCGGAAACTGATCTTCTATCCCCTGCTGGAGCATATCCATGGAGCTTGCCTGAGTCGGTGTACAAAACAGCTGGAATACTAATCCCCGAAGCCGGGATCTGGTGGCCGAAAGGGTAGCATCCCATGCTGACCAAACGCCATAGTCCATATGACCAAGGAGACTTGGGGTCGACACGACTGTACGAACAACGATCTCCTCCAGTTCTTTGGCGCGGTCATCAAAAACTCTACCCCAAGACTTGATCGTTGAGGAATGGCGTTCATTATATATGGGGTGAGAGAAGGTGATGGTAACTTTTCGGAGATACGATATGTCCAGATCGTCCAAGAAGATTGGGCGCAAAGCTGTATATGGATATGTTAGGCGCGGATGGTTCAGAGTCAGATGAACATACATTGATGCATCAAATGAACTTCCTCCAGCGTGCATGACGCCGTTTTCAAGATCGCGCTGACAAAGGCAATGTCCGAATTATCTTGTACGCTGATGGCGAATATACGGAGACGACTAAAGGACAGACCGCCTATTTTGGAGTTTAGCATGAGGTCACCCAGCCCGGAGCTAAACGCCGAGGACGTGACAGAAAAGGTCTCGAGGTGGGATGATCGCGCCGGCAATTCGTAGGCGGCGTCAATAGAGGTCAAACGTGGCACGGAGAGTAGCTCAAGACGTCGTATACGAGGATGCAGTTGTATGAAGCTGAGCACCTCGGAGACGGAGGCATAACAGGTGCTGTCGTGGAAATCCACGGACAGAGAGCGTAGAGAAGGAAATGATCGTACGCCCTGTCTATGGACGAGTTCCGTGACCCAGAAGATCCAGGAGATATCTTTCATCACCAGGCAATCAACATTGGTGAGTGAGGATATGATGAAGGCAATGATGTCGTCCGGGGGCACGTATCGATTATCCAATGTAAGGTGTTTGATCACCCGAGGAATATGCGGGGAACCGCGACACATATCGACAAATTCGTCGCAGCGAAAATTGTGGCCAAATGCCATCTTTCTGAAGATGTGTATACGTGTACGGGTGTAGAATGCATGAGAGGTGAGAGCACATGCTTTGAGTGCAGCTGGGTCGTTCCACAAATGATCAATTACGGCGTCAGTGAGCTCTTGCGGAAAGGAACCGTAATGAAAGCCATTCAACGACATCTGAAAGGGCGCCGGAAACTATCAGCTAAGGAGTTGAACAAACGAGTTGGACGCTACCGACTGGGGATGTTGACTGTTAGGTCTGACGAAGAGGGGGTGGCGAAACTAGTGTCTAGGTGGATGTAAGGAGACGAGGAGGAACCGACAGTTCACGGCAGACAGAACGTTTGATGATGACGATCTTTTTCTGATGAGGCTTTGACATACATGGAAAACATTTCCCAGCCCCAAAATTTGTGGCTTTGATGGGGCCTAGACCTTTCATTTCTTTAATTGCCGGAATCGTAAACCTTAAATGGGGAATTCCTGTCGATCCAAGCAGTAAGCAGGCTTAGAAAATTTAGATAGTTGCGGTCAGTCAACAGTAATACACCTGCGTGGGTCCTACACGTCGTTACACTGAGTTCCGGATTCCGGACACTGAGCACTTGGGA
This sequence comes from Armillaria sp. CMW 4456, assembly GCA_028551335.1. NCBI lineage: Eukaryota > Fungi > Basidiomycota > Agaricomycetes > Agaricales > Physalacriaceae > Armillaria > Armillaria sp. CMW 4456. The sequence continues at coordinate 331,433 of JANDKJ010000503.1, read as the reverse complement.
GTTCAAAACAGCTGGACGTAGCTTCCGTGGACAAGACACGTCGCATCAAGCAACCCTTGAAACGGTTACCGGTTATGATAAACCTCATAAGGTGGGTAATAGACTTACCAACAAGCGGCGTGATCATCCACATGTTGGGTTGAATCTGCGGTATTTGCTTGAATGCCGGATGCCAGCATCATGTCTCATCATGTTTGGCAGATAGCCATCGTTCCCTTTGAAAAGGACAGCTAAGTGATTGCGCGATGAAGAAAAAAGCCTTAGAAGATTTGGTGTTGGCGTCGACCACTGCAGGTCAAGGACGACAAGAGTAAGTAGAGGATAAGCGGTCATGAGATGTCAGCGGCCCTTCACCAGAAGCTGACTCTAGAAGCGTAAGAAGAGAGCTCTGTATGGTATAGGCCAGGGATATGGAATCAAGCTGCGAAAATTGGGCGTCAAATGTGCGGTGAGAAGCATTTTCGGTAACAAAGCGTCGACAAAAAGGTATCATTCTTGCTCCGGTTGTATTTGAGCGGGTAGCTACCTCGCTGATTCACGATTGTGAATGGAAGCACAGGTCACCAATATAGTGAACGGGAACCTGAAAATCTGCCGGGTTTCTGTTGGTTTATTCTGATACGAGAAGATTTGAGTGGGATATTCAGTGAAACTGGAAACAGTCGGACTCTTTAATATAGAGGTCAGCAACGGTTACGCAGCATTTCGGGACGATATAGCATTGCCGTAGGCTGTGGTCTCCGGTACTCTGTACATGTCAAAATAGCACAAGACACAAGCAAAGGCGTGCGGTTTGATGTCGCCCCGCCTGTGATGGAATCGATACCAGCGGCCTCAACAGGCGCTGGCGATATGGTCTAAGGATGTAATCGGCTGCGTATGATATGCCTTGATGCAGTACTGTAATCTTGAGATATATTGGTTTACTATGCTCGACATAACAGCCATACAACGCACTTTCATAACCGGATCCCTTCTGCCCAAGTACTTCTTTCTAGCCTTTTGCCCAGGTGGATTTCGCTCTTCTTCTAGAGCTTGATGGAAAAACTTCAGTGGTCACTCTGCACTGTTCGTCGGCGAAGAGCTAGCGTTTTACTCGAAGCCGGATCACGGGAGAAGCGACCTCGTTTAAGTCGATGATGGGAGTGGGAGACAACGAGGGCATAAGGCCTCGTCACGGTGATTGTCCGGTTCTTATCGCTCACTCTTAAACTATGGCCTACGAACTAAATCCTACATACGGCGTATCCTCTGCGACCAAGACAAGAGATTTACCATCAGGGTGTCGAAGGGAAAAAAAAAAAACAATGCAGACCAACAGCGTCTGCCTCCGTGAGTGCAGTAGTTTTATCTTCTGTTCGCTCACCTTGGAAACTTAATCTGTAGCCCAGCGTGTATGCATAAAGCCAACGTCCTGCCTTGCTCAATATTCAATTTCCTTGTCATCGAATGCACCGACACCACCACATAACTGTCGCAATTATTGTCTCTGATTTCATGGCGACATCCGAGCCAGACATACATAAGCCATATCACTGAAGTTGTGGATTTGACCTGCCTGTTGAAACGCTGGCATTCGAACCTAGGATTCGCCAGCAGAAGATACGTACAACTCAGCTGCCCGAGGTGCGTTCCACATAATAATTGTTTCGAACCCAAAAGCCTTATACAATTTTCAGTCATGCGGCTATGTTGGCTTACTCGCCCATCATGCCAGATGAAACATCGGAGCTCTACCTCTCTGCACTTAAACACATTTATTGCCTAACCCAGTACCACGAACGGCGCTTCAGCATCATCCGATCTATGTTTCCCCATAAACTGGATACAGCCCAAGTCGACTTCCGATTGGCCCTACCATGACCAAGCGTTCCCCACCATCAACGCTTGCTCATGGTATGGACCGCTCAAGCGATCTTCTCCAATGGCCCTGCTTATGGCATACAAGACATTTGGGATAGGCCTCAACTTCAGAACCCCCCTTCCCAAGAGATTGTAGTTCCTCCATTACGGTAAGACCCAATGAAAGCCATACTTTTGTCCCCAACTGTCGACTTTAAATTCGGCGTACAGAGATGTGAGGGCGTTCGCTCACACCATAACCGAGTTATGCCCCAAATATGTGGGGAGACATCCAAATACTATTTATGATAGCGCGTTCAAACATCTTGTACGAGGTTTATGACATATTGAATGAAATGAACCGTTTGAGCTTACGCCTATATGTAGGAAGTTCACCTATTTGACAGGGTGTTGAATTCGACAGTTCGGAGTCACGAAGGTTACCAAGGAGCACAATGTTTAAATGAAATATTCCTAGAATGACAGATCTTGAGTTGCTCGTGACCTTACGCTTTTCAACTTTCCTGCGAATTCAAAGGTAACAAACCGATCTTTTTCTGCAGAATCGAGCTACCCGTGATCAACATCCGGTGAGTTCCCTCCGCTCTTGATGACCTGACTGATCACGGTCTACTTTCAGGAGTCAATGATCACCTGCATAACCAACGGGTAGATTGATGAACGAGAAAATGCCGGGCGAAAAGCGTACTGAATATAATGAGATGAAAGTCTTGTTATCAGCCTAAGCGCGTGGTGACAGAGCCTATGTTTGGTTGCGAGAGACGGTGCCTCGGATAGGTTGATGATCCTTTCACAGGATATACCTAAATCATATCAGGAAATGAATCCGTTGAACTTGCAGAAAGAGAACATTAGATTGTTCAGTTTGGCCACCGTCGTAGTGAGAATATTGATATTTGTAAGGTTTAAAGAATACCGTATCTGGATCGTTAATGTCTGCCACAGATGAGAAGGTATGAATACGCCGAGCTAATGGTTTCTATTCAAAAGAAAAATACGAGTTCCGCCAATTCCACGAGCATATGATAGATCGGCTTGCCACGTGCTTGATTGACAATGATGATCCCATCTCACAATGAATTACCTTCAAGTTTGAAACCTTTCAAACTCGACTGGAGCAGACGTGTTGAATTATTCTCTAGGTGAACGCCAGTGGCGAGGAACTGATACTACTCGAGCACAGTGGTTGCCGTATATCAGAACTTGACAGACCTTCTTTCTTCACTCGGTCCGCCGATCCCTCATTTTTTTTCCAGTGTGTACTTTTTCTCCAGTGCTCCTGCTCATGGACAATTCTCAACCACTATCTAGAAATGGTTGGAGTGACGTAAAAAAGCCACTGATAAGTCAGGGACGCGTCACCCGCGATTTTTGGCACCCCGCTTCTTCTTTCTCTCCATCATCAATCTGCCCTTGGCATCCACCGGAACAACTTGTTTTAGCTCCACCTGCAGGACTACGGCTTATCTAGAAAACATTGGTCATTCTTGGTGTCAATCGCCTTATTTGAAGCTGTACTCAACAAATACTTTCAGAAGTAATCAGTATGCCTTGCTACTTTTTGTCATCTTCAGAACATTTTCTCATGTACTCCACAAGGAATGGACTATGGCGACCAACCTCCTCCTCGGGAGTCCATTGCATCATATCCGTTTGACAGCTCCGATGCTACCTCCGACATTGTACTGCTGTCGTCCGATAAAATCCACTTCTACTGTCACAAAGTCATCCTTTCCCTCTCTTCCCCTTACTTTAAAGAAAAGTTCATTATCCCCTCTGGATACGTCGATGCCGCTCCTATCTTGTTCATGAGCGAAGACAGTAAAATCCTTGACAAAATCCTTCGTTTCTGCTACCCTGCCATTGACCCCAAGTTCGAGAGCCTCTCCGAGTTTTATCAGGTCGTCACAGTCATGGTCAACAAATTTTCCATGCGTAATGTTGCTAGACGGGCGCGCGGCGAATTGCGCAAGTATGCAAGATCTGAGCCCCTTCGTGTATTTGCTATTGCATATGCCATGCAATGGAATGAAGAAGTTGCGGAGGCTGCTGTATGTGTGCTCAATCGGCCCTTGTTGACTCTCGATGACCAGGATATCCCGGAACTCGACATCCTCCCATCGCCACGTGTTCTTTACCGTTTGTTTAAAACATACCGCACGCGCTTTGACGCCGTCGTTCAAGCCGCAAACAAGTGCAACGATGATGCCATCATTACCGTGCTCAACGGAGTTGCGTGTCCTGAGCACGACTTGCTTCCCGATGCTGAGGGAATACCTACGAAGATGTGGTTTGCGAGGTATTGTACGTCAATTCGGGAAACGTTGAACCACGAGCCTTCGTTAGAGACGCTGTTTACCTGCGACGAATGGGCTCGACCGCTGGCTGAGCGTACGGCATCTTCGTGTCCGCATTGCTCGCAACTCAATCTGGAAGGCTTGTTTCGCAATTGTATCCCATATATCTACTTGGGAAATATAAAAAGGGCTTTGAAGATGGTATGGATCCGGACGGTACGCTTATTGTCTGGTCACTGATTACGTTTTTGACAGAGGTTCGAGTTGTAGTTTCTCTAGAAATTTCCACCGGATTGATACCCTTTTCAATTTGATCTGTATGACTGTTTCCTCCTGCTTCAAGACCAGGAGGGCTACTGAACAATGCGTTGAGGCTTGTTACCTATGGAAACATGTCTGTCGCTTATTATGAAGCCTCTACGCGTCCAGAAATCACGCTAATGCTTTGCGCAAACTATAGCGACACACCTGACCTTTACCTCTTGTAAGTTTGCTTCAGACGGCACCAGGCATTTCTGTTCTATTTCGATGGTTGTTTATGGCATTTGTCAGACAAGAACGATAACAACGATTTGGCCCCCTTTCGACTTTTTCATGCGCCCTCTGGAGCATCCGTCTACATCATCCTCGTTTCCTTAAAAGAGAATGACCTTCCACATCCAGAAATCTATCCCTTCGCTCGCCCCATCCTTCCTCAAGGACATATTTACTTTGTCGCAATTCGTTATGATCGTGGGCAAGCCTATTATCAGTACAGCCGAGGACAGCCTAGTTCAGGTTTAACTTTCATGGTCAGGATGTATCTGATGGATGACGTAGGTAGGAGTACCCTTAGTGAACGCCGAAAAAAATGCACAAGGGAAACCCCTACATGTCTTCGCCATTGCAGATTCCCTTTAATGGAGTGAAGAAATCGATTAAGCCGGTGGTTACACAGGTGGCTTCTCCTGAGTCGCAATGGCAGAGACATCGTTGAGGTTGATGCAGGCTCCGCTCAGGTTCTCCTTCGGCTTTTCCGATTCCACAGAGAGTGACCTAGCAGTTCTAACTCCTGTGCTAAGGACTATGAGTCTGTGGCTAGCGACATAATGATGGGACATCAATCGCGTGCACACTCCACGATGAGTGGGGATCCCTGACTGCAGCCAAGGAAGACATGCCTCGGGCTCGTCAGCTATTGCATATTGCAACATCATTGTTAAAAGAGCTACGGTCAGTACCATCTATGTATGCTTCGCGACACGGTGACTCGGAAGGTTGGGCGAAGCAGGTCGCGACCGGCGACCTTTGCATGCTCAAGGAACAATTGAGACGATATTCTTGACATTTGGATGCGGAATTGTACCTTACTGGAATTGTAACACAGCTGGAGAAGGTATGTTTCCCGATGCAACCTGTCTAACTGACTGATGGCTGTGACTGTCCGTGTACACCAGGAGAAGAGATTTCAAGATTAACTTTTATTTTCTGAGGTGAAGGGAAGGAGAACAGGGTGGCTTGTCTGTGTAAAGTGATTCACAATAAGCCATAAAACCTCAATATCACGTATAGTTAGCGTACTTTCATCAGTTTATTGCGCAAATTTCAAGTTAGCCTGGGGTCTGCAAATTAAGCGACTTCCTGGTCTAGCGTTAAGACAGAAATGCGCCAAGGCCGTGACGCAGCAAATTCTCCGTTAGTGTGTAAAATCAGTGCATCGGGTATGGATATCCTTCATCTACCTCATTCGGTCGATGGCGGTTAAAAGAATGAAAGACAAGCTGAGTAAGCACGTACGGCTAAGCGCTGCACCACCATGATTGGATACCCTTGCAGCCTTGTACCTCTCTCTTAGTCCTTGCTGCCATGCGCATTGATGAACTACCCCCAGAAACTATAGAAGAGATTCTGCTCCATGCAGATCCTACTAGCGTCGCCTCGCTATCTCAGACCTCCCACTTTTTCGACACCTTGATTAATCGTGGCCTAGACCAGCATTTGTGGCGTTGGCTCTATCTAATTCAGCCTCTAGATGACCCCAGGAAATGCGTATCTCTCGAAGGTGAAACACAGAAATATATCGACTGGAAGAAGAAACTCCAGACCTTCATTCGCGCCCGGACAGTGGTCAAGGATACTACCACGTGTCGGCCAGCCGAGCGATGCGCCATTCTCCGGACTATGATACATTTGATAGAGCACGTACCGCCCCGAAGAGGGCCCTACGATGGTGATATGTCCAAGAACCTAACCTGGATCCGGGATAAGCTCAGCGGCGGGGCGTTTATCGACCCAGAGACGATTGACTGGGTGCCCAATGATGCTGAGGAGATTCAATTGCGCGACAAGTTGCATACATACCTGGGCATTACTCCTGCAGACCGTGCTTCTCGTGCGTTGGTTAACTCAAGGGCGTATGTGTATAATTTCAGGAATTACAAATGGGAGACGGATTTTGGACCGTTCTTCGAAGATGGTGGGGTGAACTGGGAGCATCTTAGAATGGTACGGCACGTACTGGCGATCCATCTACGTGGTGTGGAGGCTTCTCAAATGAGTTTGGAGTATACGCAAATACGTATGGCGAACGTGGCGGATGCCAGAGATTGGGCGGGTATCGAAGGGATTTGGTGGTGTGGATTTTGCTTTTGCGACCATGCAGATCTAACGTGTGCGTTCTTTGGGTTACTCTTGATCATCATTTTGGTTCAACGTCAGTCATAGTATATAATTTGTCTGCAGTGAGTTACCTGTTACTTGGCTGATATGTGCATGCTCATCGCCGTCAAGAGGGCGGACGGTTCTTTGGACAATAGTCTCTTTGAAGACCCCGGATTCACCGATGTATTTCGTTCTGTGGAAGTTACCGTCCGTATTTTGGAGGTCTCTCCGGATCCTAAACACCCCAAACATCCACGTATATACTTTGGAGGCTCCATGGGACCACATTCCCTGACCACAATGAGTGGATATGTGCATATGACGGACGAGAATCAAGTTCGGTGGCGTTTTGTGCGTCCCTTCATTCGTTGCTTTGCATGAAAGTTCATACTTCAGACTAGCGGTCCGGAGAACAAGTGAATCCTATATGGAGTTCGGAAGGAATACAGGTGGGGGGACTGCGATCTTTGTATGGTGTTCTTGGGACCTGGACCACAACGTTTCATAATGCGAATGATCCAGTTGGTACGTTCTGCTGAATCTCTTGTGGAACAAATTTGACGATGTAACAGGTCCTTTTTGGCTTCGGAAAGCGATAGATCTGCCTCAAGAAGACTGAAATGGCGCTGTACGGACTCTTGGTGACTAGGGAGTGATCTCAGAGCCGTTTATCAAGCTCGTCTTGACAGCTGTCTCCAGACTTTTCACATCTGGCTGTATAATAGCAATGGTGACGAATTACGCAGTAGCCAAACATTGGATTACCGTCATGGAGCTGGACCTCCATCTTTCGTCTTCAAGTTACATTTACTGTTTCCTGCAGGATAGTGGAACAGGATGATTATAGCTATCTAGCGTTACTGAGGTTGTCCGCGGCAATTCGCCAAACTCAAAAGACAGACTAACCTCAGCGGTATCCATAAGCTCAAAATGTGAAATGCATTCGCACGCTGGATTAGATTTTTTCCTTGCGGGTAAAGATGGGTTGTAAGACATAGAAGGTGTGGACTACAGTACCGGACAATCAAACACGACAATTTTGATTGCGGACCAGGGTGAAATTTTGGGGAAATCTGATGTCAGATTCGGATTCCTAGACCTCGAAAACGTACAAAAAACATCATCCGAAGTTTTTCCCACGACATTTTAGGTGCTGCGAAAATTTTTGACTTTTTGAACGGAATTGTGTGTACCCCTTTGGGGGGTTCATGTGAACCAATATCAATTGTACCCTAATTTACGATAGATTTGAGATGCATCAAGACACATGATGATGACAAATAACCTGACAGTTGGTCTGAGAATTAGTTTTTGAGGTATTTTCTACCAATTATCAACCTCTGAGGTACTTGTATGCTCTATCAGGGATGAGAACATAGGGAGTGTAGGAAGAAATGAGATCCTCATACTAACCTCATACCAATGTAGACTTATGTAAACTTTGTTGAAATGAACGGTAATTCTCCAGCCATTCACTTGGATTTAGCAGGGAACCCTCACAAACGAGCGAGGGTCATAATCATTTGCCTGTCTATTTATTTACCACTATGTACCTAATAGAAGTAATATATAAAGCTGAGGAGAACAGTTCTCCTGGCATACCAACAAATGAAGATCCCAATGGCCACCACTAGTAATTGTGTGACACTTGATCCTCCAACAAACTTCCATTTGTAACACAATGTATTAGGAAATATATTTCAAATTCCTATCTATGCTGTCTCATGTGATGGGGAATCAGTGCAGGTGTGAAGTTTGGGGGACAAACAAATCATGTTTGGATGCAAAGAGCTCTCTTGCACTGGACCCAAAATGGGGGCCAATGCTCAAGCTGGCTCAGGCGCTGATGAGCCTCAGGGCTCTGTATGCTCCAATTTTGCAGATTTATCCCTTTAGCAGACTTTCAGCAAACCAATCATTCCACACAAGCCCATATATACTTTATAGGGCTTTTCCGATGCTTTCCCAATGCCAATACCTTGGCATTGACCTAAAGCCGCAGATTTAGCACCACCATTACCACAATAGGACCTGGAGCGCATTGCCAACATCTCTGGCATTGCCACATCAAAGTGCACAGGTGCAGCCATGTGAGCGGAGCTTCTCGACATTGATCCAGCGATCATAGGGGCTTCATCACAGCAATTTGACGATTTCCACAGCATGAACACCCTTTGGCGACTTTGGAATTAATTGGTTATTGCTGTATAACCACAAGACATTGATGCACATGATACTTTGGCGGCACTCAGTCATTTCTGACGAGTATTCTCAACTCCGACACTATGAATAAGGCATAGTCTAATGCTGGAACTATGAAAATCAAAGGTGCAGACACGAATAAGACAATGCACAAGACCTGCTGTATAGTCAGAAGGTCAGAAACACATATGTTAACACATAGCCTTCTAGATATACCACAAGGATGCCATTTATTTATATCTTACTATATAAACACAGTAATTTCATACTGTACACTAGTTACTCTCTCTATTCCATTCCCCCACATACACACATCAACTTGTTTTACCTCAGTAACTCACCCAGCTTTGACAATACCAATAGTACATGTTTAATAGCAATTTTGTTCACCACAAAGCCAAGCTTGACGTAGTTAAAGCCGAGACACTTCACCACCATCCATCAACCTAAAACCTTGACTCTCATCATTGTTTTACTTCATTACTGGCATTTGCTCAGTGTTAGTAAGTGATAACCATGCAGTACTCACCTCTTTTAGTTTTATAGGAAAGAATTAGCTTCATTTTCACAAGACATTAGCAAACCCATTTGGGCATCCAGAGCAGATGAATAGTATTGGATAGTTGTAGGGCAGCTCTATTGCGAGCATTGCAAGGATAGGTTTTGAACAGATTTAGTATTGACAGATTGACAGATATAGGGCAACTCTATTGTGGGCTTCACAGGAAATAGTATTGACCAGTTATAGGAATTGATTTGACAAGAGATAGGACCAGACAAAGGAAACAAAGTATAGTTTTGACAGAGATTGACAGTTTATAGGAATTAGGGCAAACAGAATTGTCACAGATAAAGCCAAGACATAACCAGATAAAGCTGAGGAGACCAGAAATAAAGATGAGACCTGCTATTGCACCACCATAGCCACAGAAACATTGACACAGACCCATACCGAGATGATTAGGAGCTCATTTAATACCAACATAATACTGACAGACATTTTACACATCCAAGTTTCTTTCCCATCCAGTTTCCCAGTTTTATGACACACACCAGACCAGATAACAGAGACCAAAGGTGACTCAGAGTGTCAGAATCTGTAGTAACTTCTCATGAGACTAGAGAGAAGTCCCCCCAACAATGACAAGCCAGTCAATGTAGGACAGCCTGATTCGCCCAGTACTGAATATGTAGTGTTTTGCCGGTGGAATCAACACGAGTACGGAGGTACTCAGAAAGCTCGTGCACAAACAAACAACACACCTGAGGAGTGACTTATGAACAAAACTAGTTGTTCTGTAATACCAACACAAAGCTGAGACACCACTGTTTCCATTTTGGTTCTTTGCATGGCGATATTCCAGAAGTATCTGACAACTATTCACCAGTTTACATTCGGAGATCACTAAACCATCTGACCACCTTATCAGCGCAGTACATAGTACAAGACTGTATATAATGCTATCTAAATGCAAGAAAGAACAAAAAGAAATGGGAATGCGGTAAGGGTGGGTTGAAAGCAAAGCTGATGCACAAAGGCAATCCAGCTGCAATGAGATGATGATGGGAATGATGAAGAAAGGACACAAGGAAAGATGCAGGAATGAGCTTGTTTATATGAGCGAGCTGAGTGGCATGGATTGGTGGCATGGTGGCAGACTTGTCACAAAGGACAATGGCTGGCTTGTGGCATAGACCTCGATCAAAGGTCTTTGACCGATTCATCTATGCTGTCTCGTGTGATGGGGAATCAGTGCAGGTGCGAAGTTTGGGGGACAAACAAATCGTGTTTGGATGCAAAGAGCTCTCTTGCACTGGACCCAAAATGGGGGCCAATGCTCAAGCCAACGAAGGGAAGTGAAGAGCCAGAGGCTCGAAAGGTGAACCTGGAGCAGAGGCCCAATGCAAGTGAGAGGACAGGTGAAGCAGATGGTCATGCAGGATGTTGAGATAAAGCTTGTATGTGTCACTGCACCAATGGCCAAGAAGTTGAATTTTGTAGTCAGAGTAACCAACCCCAGCAGCTGATGTAGCTGCTCCACAATGGAAACTGTGTCTGGAATACAAGGTGGAGTCCAAACCTATTGAGACAATCAGTTGTTTTAATGTGGAAATGAAGACAGAATGATGCAGCGGTTCTCCAAGAGTGTGTGCAAACAGAGGAGAGATGGGAGGTAAGGGATAATTGGTGAAAAGTTTTTTAAGAGCTGCCACAGGGCAGGTAGGTTGTCCTGGAATGGCAGCAATGAGAATGGAGACGCCCTTGTGGAAAGGATCAGTTTTTGAGACTGGAAGGGTCAAGTGAACATGAGTGCAATTATCAATAGAAGGGATAAAATCAATGCAGCCTCAGGAGAGGTGCACAGAGGGGTCAAACTTTTCCTTGTCATGAATTGTGAATTCCCTAGTGCGAAGGAAGGCAGCCCAGGCAAGCTTGAAGGCTGCATCAATGACCAAGCCAAATAAGAAGCTATCTTTTATAGACTCAACAGTGAGTGCTGTGAGTATCACCAAGGTTATGGGGAGCTTGGGGTTGTGATCCCATGCACCGAAGTATCATTTTATGCCATGGAGGAGCTGCTGAACAGTGGGTGACTCCACAGCATCAAAGGGCATTCCAGCATCAACATGCAAGGACCGAATGCTAGAAAGATAGCTTTTAATAGTTTTGGACATCAGTGCCTTCTCACCAAGAAATGCTACCTATTCTAAGATGGCAGGTTGTGTGGCAGGAAGATATTGGCCTGGGGACACAAGGAGGTTGTCATGCAAGTGGACAAAGTTGATGTATGACCATTGTCTGGAAGAGTATGTCTTGTGAGTGCTGGATGCAAGGCCATGCCAGAGGAAGAAGGCGACGCATGGAGAGACATGAGAGTGTGTTTCATACCAGTGAGATGGGACTTCAGATAGCATGGTTTGTGTTGAAGGTGGGGGGCGAGTTGGAATAGGCAGTGATGAGCCTCAGGGCTCTGTACGCTCCAATTTCGTGGATTTATCCCTTTAGCAGACTTTCAGCAAACCAATCATTCCACACAAGCCCATATATACTTTATAGGGCTTTTCCGATGCTTTCCCGATGCCAATACCTTGGCAATACCCTGACAACTCCAATTTTGACCTAGAGCCGCGGATTTAGCGCTGCCATTACCACAATAGGATCTAGAGCGCATTGCCAACATCTCAGGCATTGATGCATCAAAGCGCAAAGGCACAGCCATGTGAGTGGAGCTTCTCGACATTGATCCAGTGATCATAGGGGCTTCATCACAGCAATTTGACGATTTCCGCAGCACAAACACCCTTTGGCAACTTTGGAATTAATTGGTTATTGCTGTATAACCACGAGACATCGACGCACATGATACTTTGGTGGTACTCAGTCATTTCTGACGAGTATTCTCAACTCCGACACTATGAATAAGGCATAGTCTAATGCCGGAACTACGAAAATCAAAGGCGCAGACACGAATAAGACAACGCACAAGACCTGCTGTATAGTCAGAAGGTCAGAAACACATATGCTAACGCATAGCCCTTCAGATATACCACAAGGACGCCATTTTATTTATATCTTACTATATAAACAGGTAATTTCATACTGTACACTAGTTACTTCCTCTATTCCGTTCCCCCAAGGACACATATCGACTCGTTTACCTCAGTAACTCACCCAGCTTCGACAATACCCATAGTACACGTTTAATAGCGATTTCATTTGCCACAAAGCCGAGCTTGACGTAGTTAAAGCCGAGACGCTTCACCATCATCCATCGACCTAAAATCCTTGACTTTCATCATTGTTTTACTTCGTTACTGGCATTTGCTCAGTGTTAGTAAGTGATAACCGTGCAGTACTCACCTCTTTTAGTTTTATAGGAAAGAATTAGCTTCAATTTCACAAGATCAGATTAGTTTTAACAGTTTCATTTTCACAAGACATTAGCAAACCCCTTTGGGCATCCAGAGCAGACAAATAGTATTGGATAGTTGTATGGCAGCTCTATTGCAAGCGTTGCAAGGATAGGTTTTGAACAGATTTAGTATTGACAGATTGACAGATATAGGGCAGCTCTATTGTGAGCTTTGCAGGAAATAGTATTGACCAGTTATAGGAATTGATTTGACAAGAGATAGGACCAGACAAAGGAGACAAAGTATAGTTTGACAGAGATTGACAATTTATAGGAATTAGGACGAACAGAATCGTCACAGATAAAGCCAACAGATAAAATCGAGGAGACCAGAAATAAAGACAAGACCCGCTATTGCACCACCATAGCCACAGAAACATCGACACAGACCCATACCGAGACGATTAGGAGCTCATTTAATATCGAAATAATACCGACAGACGTTTTACACATCCCAGTTTCTTTCCCATCCAGTTTCCCAGTTTTACGACACACACCAGACCAGATAACAGAGACCAAAGGCGACTCAGAGCATCGGAATCTGTAGTAACTTCTCACGAGACTAGAGAGAAGTCCCCCCAAAAAGACGACAAGCCAGTCAGCGTAGGACAGCCTGATTCATCCAGTACCGAATATGTATAGTGTTTTGCCGGTGGAATCGACACGAGTACGGAGGTACTCAGAAAGCTCGTGCACAAACAAACAACACACCCAAGGAGTGGCTTACAAACAAAACTAGTTGTTCTGTAATACCAACACAAAGCCGAGACACCACTATTTCCATTTTGGTTCTTTGCACAGCGATATTCCAGAAGTATCCGACAACTATTCACCAGTTTATGTTCGGAGATCACTAAACCATCTGACCACCTCATCAGTGGTTGTACTGAAAACGAGAAGCAGCATCAGCAAGGGCATTCTCTTCAGAAGGTAACCAAACACAAGAAAAAGAAAACTGCAGACATGCTGCAAGCATAAAAATGATCTGGAGAATTGACATGGAGTGCCTTGAATGGCATGTTCCTGATGTAAGCCAGGATACCACCATCCTTATTATCACAATGGAAGGTTACATGGCAAGAAGACCATGAGTCACCCCAACATAGGATAGCATGAAGTATGGCACTCAGCTCTTTAAACTGGATATCCCGACAACAGAAATGGTGTGCAACCCGTGCAGAAAACCAATTTGATCCATAAATACCTCCCAGCCCTTTGCACCCACTAGCATCTGTAAAAATGTCCATGATAGGTTGACTTGGTTGAAGCAACTGAACACCATTCCAATGTGTACTGAAGACAGTCCACCAAGCAATGTCTGAAGCAACACCCTTGGGAACCCAAAGCACTGAGAATGGCAACTTGAATTTCAATGTCAGGTCATAAATTCTGCATAGGAAGGGGCAGGAAGATGGAATAACCTGGGAGCAGAACTGAAGAAACCCTGACAGTTCCTGAATTTCACAGAGGGTGCAGCTATTCCTTTCCTGCCAAGAGCCAAGAAGCTCTTTCAGGTACATAAGCTTATCATTAGGCAATCATGCTTCCATGCAGATAGAGTCCAGTATGATCCCCAAAAATTCAATGCTATGATTTGGCCACTCTGTCTTTGATGGTTGGAAATTAAGGCCTAGCTCCTTTCCCAGTGTCATTACCCAGTTGACAGCAGCAAAGCAAATTGGAGTAGAGGTTGAAGGAGAAAATGTCAAGAGAAAATCATCTAAATAATAACGAATTGCAGCAGGTATATGGCATTGTACCATCCAATGTAAGGCCTCAGCAAAGAGATTAAATATGTAGGGAGCAGAGCTCAACCCAAAGACTAGGACCAGTGAATAGAAGAAGCTACCTTGCCATTCATAGCCTATAAGATGCCTGTCTCCAACACAGAGTGGAACATGCTGGAAAGCATCTTTAAGATCAAGTTTAGCCAAGCGAGACCCTATCCCAGAGGCTAGAAGATCGTCCACAGCTCGATCAAAGTGGTCATACACAATATGAACCTCAGATTCATGAATGCCATCATTCACAGAGCCCCCTTTGGGCCATGATAAGTGATTGATAATATGGAGCTTGGCAGGGTTGTGCTTCTTTGACACAACACCTAGTGGTGATGCCCAAAAATGCAGATGAGGTGGTTGTTGAAATGGCCTGGCCAACTAGCCATTCTTGATGAGCAAGTCAATAGTTTTGTCAATGAATAATGCATAAGTAGCAGCAGATTTGAGATTGTGAGATAATTGAAGATGTTGAGGACCAGTGAAGCCAACATTTGCACCATACTTAATGATATGTAACAGGCAATCAACAAATTCACAGTCAGGATAATCTTGAAGATAGTATTGCCAAGCTTCAAGATTAAGTGGAGAGGAGACTTGTGGAGAAATTTCGGACTCATTTGATAAAGAGTTACAATGTGGTGATGTATTTGGTCTAGAAGGGGGATGTTAGACCCAACCTTCACATGACTCTAACAATGACAAACAACCAGCTACTTCGCGTTCGAGTAACACCGATGCGTCAACCTGTTAGCATGAAGTCGAGACTAAGGTCTTGACTCTTTGGCTTTAGTAGTGTGGAGCGAGTTCCGAGTAAGTTGGTATGAATTAACTTAGCTCGAGGCTGGGGTTATACCAGCGCGAGCGATGCTACTTAAATACACAAGTCGTATACTACTGTTGTCTGTTATTTAGGCACCGGTGTTTGGCCAGCGAGAAGAGTCCAGAACGTCAGCTGGGCATATAGTAATAGTACAGTGAAAGAGAGTTCCAAGTCAGGCGAAGATAGCGAAGCGATAGGGATGGAGCGAACGGAGTTAGACAAGCGAGAGGAACGAGGTGCGGGTTGAGCAGCTAAGTTGCGAGTCTGGGGTTAAGGTATGGATAGGGGTCGTCTCATGACATGATTAGGGGTTAAGATCGTGACAGGGGAATAGAAGATGGTGGGAAGTGTCACGATTTTAACCTCTAATTGCATCATGAGACAACCCCTATCCTCACCCTAACCCCAGACTTGTCACTTAGCCGCTCAACCAGCGCTTCATCTTCTTTCGCTCGTCTAACTCCGTTCGATTCCCTCCCTATCTTTGCTATCCTCGCCATCTTTGGGACTCTCTTTCAATGTACCATTACGACTCACCCAGCTGACACTCCGGACTCTTCTCGCTGGCCAAACACCGGCACCTAATAATGTACAACAGTAGCACACGAGCTATGTATTTAAGTAGGACAGCTCTCGCTGGTAAAACCCCAGCCTCGAGCTAAGTTAATTCATACCAACTTACTCGGAACTCACTCCACTCGCTATAAGCCAAAGAGTCAAGACCTTAGTCTCGACTTCACGCTAACAAGCGACACACCGGGAATACTCAAATGCGAAGTAACCGGTTGTTTGTCATTGTTAGAAGATCACGTGAAGGTTGGGTCTAACAATTAGCTCGAGGCTTCCTCACCCTCTCTTCCTTACACGCTCGCCATGAAGGAAAAGACTGTATGACCTCTGCCCCCAGCCTAGCCGTCCTCGCCATCCCCGCCATTATTGGGCTCCTAGCTCTGCTAGGAATCCTGTGGTACTATTACCGTCTCATTATCGATTGCCTACTCCCCATTCTCGCATTTTTCAATAGATTCTATGTCCTCTTCCCGCAAAGGGCAGGCCATGGCCCTGCCCTTGGAGCCGGACCAGACCTCCCTCAACACCCAGAAGTCGACAAAGATGTGGAAAGAGCGTTTCCACCTAGGCCAGCGACGCCCCTCCCCGTCTATGCCTGACCCCGACACGCCTACCCCCCATCGCCCAGCGCCGCCCCCTCCTCGCCCCTCCCAGATCCCCCGGCTGATCCTGCTAGAAGAGATCCAAGCTGCCCCACCACTCCTGCCCTTGAACGATCCCCGGCTCGCATGGACCTTGCCGACTTCTACCGACAAGCAAGGGAGGCAAGGATTATTCGGGGCAGGAACGAGCGCTGAACAGGTAATCAGAGAGTACGAGGCGACACACCCAACCAGCCCTCCGCCAGACCCTCCCATGCAAGAAGGTCCAGCGACACCCTCCGACCCCCAGTCTACGTCGACTACATCTCCCTATCATCATCATCCGTACCAGCGCCGACCCTCACAAACGAGCCGGTCATCCCACGACTCTCAACAGGCACCAGGCGCTTTCCCTCTGACCACTCCACCCCCAGCACATCCCCATTCCTTACCCCCCACGAGTCCACCCAGTCCCCTGTGGGTAACACCAACATCCCCTTCCCAAGCGGCAGCCAGTCTGCCCCCGTTCTCAACCATACTGGCACCCCCAGCAGTGGCAGCCTATCCCCCAGTGAGCGAGAGCTCATTCCCCCCATCCAAACCCCAGGCGACACCGATAGCGATGGAGGAATCAACTCTGACACCAGCGGAGCTGGGGCTCTTCCCCAATCCCTTCGCTCTTTCCTCGGGTCCGGCTACGCCAACCCACGCATCGACCTCACCGATGACGAGTAGGGCCGAAGAAGTGGTCATGTGGGATGAAGTAGAAGCATATATACAAATAGCTGAGCCGACGGTAGCAGAGTTGACGAACATCCCAGACACCCTGGAGGCAGTATGGGAGTATTTTTTAAAATTAGCAGCCGACCAATATTGATACATCACCAGTTTCCTGGCCGAGCGGCCTGTCAGAGAACGGATGAACCCTCAAGATGAAGACATTGTGACTCGCAGAATTCTTAATCAGGCCAAAACCAGGGCTGCCGATCATATCAATCAAAGCGATGGAAACTACCGAATCACGCTACTAGCCACAGCCAGGCCGGAATCCACCAGTCCTTCCCATGCAGCACCACCCCTGCAGGGAGGGATTGAAAGAAGGCCCTGAGAAGCCACCCAACCCCCGGAAGGAAGGAGGGACCCCTCGCAGGACTCCACCGGATCATGGGAGAAAAGGGAGAAGAAGAAGGAGTTAGCCATGAAGCTCGAGTGGGAACTGAAGGCAGTTCGAGCTGAGCTTGCCACCACCAAACCAAACCCAGGCTGGATACCAGAGGAAGGTCACGGCGATGGTTCTCCTCACCCCTCGCATGACCCGGACCTTGCCTCCCTGCCGGACTACCCAAGTCGACCACCAGCAATGCCACCCACCAACCCCGGACCAAACATGGTCCTCAGAGACTTCCGACTAAACGTAAAACCCATTCTCGTAAAAACCCCAGATCCCTTCACCGGCGAGTCTGACGACATCCACCGCTTCATTTGTGACTGCGAACTCTACTTCCAGACATTCACAGGGTTCTTCGCCGATGCCAACAAGGTCGTATTCACCGTCTCTCACATGATAGGATTAGCCAAGGATTGGTTTGTTACTCTTCAGCGCAACCTCATCTCCCGAACCAGGGGCCACCACCGATTCCCATCCTGGGTCGACTTCCAGCGAGCCCTCATTGCCCACTTTGAGGACCCAGCCATTAAAGAAAAGCATCACGCGGCCATGCTAAACCTAAAGTGGCAGGTCGGGAAGGAGACGGCCACCGAATACTTCCAGAAGCTCAAGAACCTGGCCGTCAAAGCCAGGCTCCGAGACACGACTGGGGAACGAGATCAGCTGACAATGGCCCTGAAGGCCGGGGTCCCAGAAGGAATGGTGAACCGAATCTCGGACATCGGGATACTGGTACCGAATGGCTACTACGAATGGAAGAGCCGCATCAAGAGCAACGACGAACACCACCAGCGCAACAAGGTCGTGAACAGCATGTTACACCCAGGACGATCAACGACAACCACTCACACCCCCCCTAAGGTGCCCCCGTCTACGAGCCCCATGGCACTGACCACGATACCCTCCAGTGACAGGAGGACCGGGACAGGGACGACCTACGGAGGTCAGGGACGTCCCATGGATGTCGACTGACTCCGAGTGCACGACAAGGGGAGATGCTACAATTGTAACGAGAAGGGGCATATAGTGAAGAAGTGTCCCCAGCCGAAGGTAGATAAGGACAGACTCCGACGAACTCACGCCCAGATATGAGAAATCATCAGCCGATATGAGAACGAATACAGCACCATGCTGGAAGACTCGGCGTCTACATCTGGAATCGAGGAAGTAAAAGGGTAGGCCAGTGCGCAAATGACTCTGCGCAACCGGCCCGAAAAGAACCTAGCAATAGTGTGTTACCAAAACCTTGTACTAGTACTTATGCACAAACTGTAGGACCTGAACAGCCGAATACACCTATGACTAAATGAAAAGAGTCGAACCGCAGGAAGCCGAAGGACCAGCAGGAACGGAAACACGTGACCGTTCCTGCAACCATACTAGCCGAACCTGCCAAAGGCCTTAGGCAGCCTGCCGAGGGCGTGGCTGAGGTGACCCTGACCTTGGCAGTAGAGTTAGCAGGGGAGCCCTCACCACAGGTCGCAAGCGTCCCAGCGAGCAAGAACAAGACCGCTAACCCAACTAGCGACGGGGGCCAAACGGGGGCCTGCACACCCCATATGACCAGCAAAGTACCTATCCCACACCCTTCCTTTCCCTATCACTTCCGGAATGGGAAGTGGACCATGCACCCCTGGGACCCCACCACGGGCCTCATCATAGGACTTACCACCGACGAACAACCCCCAGAGCCAATGCCCACACCTGAATACCCCCATGACCCCAAGGAGTGGCTTAAGCCTTGGGGTGCCGAATGGGTCTGGCGCTCCCTCTTCGCCATCATGCCCACAGCCACCGGCACCTTAAGGTGCTGGGTGCACAAGGACCGCCAGCAGGAAGTGACCGATGACCTCATTCGGCGCCTACGAGCAGCCCAACGATCTAAGGCCCTGGAATGGCTCGAGGAACTTCGACAGCCAAGACGCTTTGTTCACACCGCTCAGGCATGTGGGAAGGACCTATTAGTACCAATCCAACTAGAGACGCTGGAAAGAAGGAAGACTATCGACACGGTGGCCCTGGTGGACAGCGGCTGCACCGGGAGCTCCATCAACCGAGCTTTCATCAAGAAACATAACCTCGCCACCCAAGCCACAGCCCACCCCATACCTGTATTTAACACCGATGGGACAAGGAACCAAGCCGGCGAAATCAACGCCTTCGTCGAAGTACGCCTCCGAATCGGCGACCACGATGAGCGAATAGACCTCGCAGTCACTGACCTAGGAGACAAGGATGTCTTCCTAGGCCACGACTGGCTCATCCGGCATAATCCCTTCATCAACTGGAGCACAGGCAAGATCACCTTTGCCCACTGCCAGTGCCGACAGAACCCCCTCACACCCCCCGATGCCGATGAAGCAGACAGATGGGATGAAGAACTCAAGGAAGGAGAGACAATCCTCATGGTCGACATGACCGAGGAGATAAGATTACGTGCGCACATCGCGAACAATCTCACTGCCTCGGACTACGCGACTCGGCCCAAGCGGACCTTCGAAGAAATGGTCCCTGAATGGTGCCGGGACTTCGAGGACTTGTTCACCAAAGAAAACTTCGACGAGTTGCCCATGCGTAAACCCTGGGACCATGCAATTGAGCTAATCCTGAATGCGAAAGCCACCCTAGATTGCAAGGTCTACCCCCTCAGCCCACGAGAGCAAGAGGAATTAGACCGTTTTCTTGACGAGAATCTAGCTACTGGCAGGATCCGGACCAGTAAATCACCAATGGCTTCCCCCTTCTTCTTCATCAAGAAGAAGGATGGGAAGCTCTGACCAGTACAAGATTACCGAAAGCTCAACAAGATGACGATCAAGAACCGCTACCCACTCCCACTTATCTCTGAACTGATGGATAAGCTAAAGGGATCCTGCTACTTCACCAAGCTGGATGTTTGATGGGGATATAACAACATGTGCATAAAAGAGGGGGATGAGTGGAAGGCAGCCTTTTGCACTAATCGCGGACTCTTCGAGCCGACGGTAATGTTCTTCGGGCTGACAAACTCGCCCGCCACCTTCCAATGGATGATGAACGATATCTTCCGCGAGCTGATAGCCACCGGCAAGGTGACTATCTACCTCAATGACATCCTCATCATGTCTAGCAACCGGGCAGAACACTGATGCCTAGTGCGAGAGGTGCTGGGGACCCTATGAAAACATCACTTGTACCTCAAAGCAGAGAAATGCGAGTTCGAGACACTCGAAACAGAGTACTTATGAGTCATCATCAGCGAAGGAGCCATTCGCATGGACACGATAAAGACCAAAGGGATTACCGAATGGCCTGTACCCACCAAGAAAAAGGAATTACAGTCGTTCCTCGGATTCACAAACTTCTATCGACAATTTATATGAGACTATAGTAAAATCGTGCGACCAATGACGAAGCTGACAGGGAAGGAGCCCTGGGTATGGGGAACGGCACAGCAACAGGTGTTCGAGGAACTGAAGCACAAACTGGCGGAGGATGTGGTGCTAGCCATACCCACCAACAAGGGGAAGTTCAGAATCGAAGCCGACTCTAGCGAAGGAGCAATTGGCATGGTACTATCCCAGCAGCAGGGCACCACCTGGAGGCCAGTAGCGTTCCTCTCCAAGGCCCTGACCATGACCAAATGAAACTACGAAATTTATGACAAGGAGTTGCTAGCCATTATGCATGCCCTTGGCGAATGGAGGCATTACCTCATGGGGGCAGCGCAGACATTCGAGATCTGGTCCGACCACCAGAATCTCCAATACTTCCGGCAGCCACAGAAGTTAAATCGACGACAGGCCCGATGGGTCACCAAGCTGGCCGAATACCACTTCACCCTACACCACAAACCAGGAACTGCCAATCGCAAGGCCAACCTCCTAAGTTGGAGGGCCAACCACGACCAGGGTGGTAACGACAACCGAGAAACCATCGTACTGCCAGACAAATATTTCGTAACCCCAGCACATATCCGGGCCCTGCAGATGCCGACAAGAGGGGAGGTGGAGGAGAGAATTGAGGAGGCAACAAAGGACTCTGCCCACTGGGATAGAGGAATCACCAACTCGCTCAGTCATTCCCGAGGAATCGAGCAGCGAGGAGGGCTGCTCTTCTACGATGGCAGGATATATGTCCCCCCTGAAACCGCGCTCCGAGGGGACATAATTTCCTACTATCATGACCACATCACTGCCAGACACCCCGGGATTGCGAAGACCAAAGAACTCATACAATGCGACTATTGGTGGCTGCACCTAGGAAAGGATGTCGAGAAATATGTCAAGGGGTGCGAGGCTTGTCAAAGAACCAAGATGGTAACGCGCCCCAAGCCAGCCCCGCTACACCCAAACGAGGTACCAACTGAGCCATGGGCCCACATCTCAGTCAACATGATGACAGGCCTCCCCAAATCGAACAGCAACGATGCCATTCTCCTCATCGTCGACCACTTCTCTAAACAAATCATCCCAGTCACATGCAACACCAAGCTGTCATCGCAAGAATGGGCCAGAATTCTATGGGACCACGTATATGCACACCATGGCATGCCCTCGAAGGTCATAAGCGACCAAGGGCCCCAATTCATCTCAAAGTTCCTCAAGGAGCTGTACCGACTCCTCGACATTAAAGGCAACCCCTCTACTGCATACCACCCCCAGACCAATGGACAGACGGAACAAGTGAACCAAGAGGTTGAAAAATACCTTCGCCTTTTCATCAACAACTGACAGAATGACTGGGCGGACTGGCTACCCCTAGCCGCTTTTCAACACAACAATCGCATACACTCCATGACTGGAAGAAGCCCGTTCTTTGTCAACCATGGGCGACATCCCCGAATAGTTGCCGACAGCACCCCTCGGGGAAGTAAGATGCCTGTAGCCACGGAGTTTGCAACCGAGATGAAGAAAATACATGACAAGACACAAGTCGCACTAGAGAAAGCAGCACAACAAATGAAGACTGCATACGACCACCACAGATGACCTTCCACCCGCTATCAGGCCAGTGACAAGGTGTGGCTAGATACAACAAACCTGCGCCTCCCATGACCAAAGAAAAAACTCAACGATAAGCGCGTAGGACCCTTCCCAGTTATCGCTCTGGTAGGAGCCTCTGCATACAAACTCAAACTACCCGCTATGTGGAGGATCCACCCCATCTTTAATGAATCCTTACTCACGCCGTACATCGCACCAACGTTCCCATCCCAGACCATGATGCCGCCACCACCACCAGACATCATCAACGATGAAGAAGAGTACGAGATTGAAACAATTGTCGACAAGAGGCAGAGACAAATCAGGGGAAAGCGAGGTCAACCATCTCGGCTAGTAATAGACTATCTAGTCAAATGGAAGGGCTACACTGATGAAGAAAACCAATGGGTACGTGAAGACCAACTCGAGCACGTAGCCGATGCAATCACCGACTTCTTAAAATCACAACAACAGCAAGTCATATCAGCAGTTGGGACGACTGCCTTAACAGGGGGGTAATGTCACGATTTTAACCCCTAATCGCATCACAAGACAACCCCTATCCTCACCCTAACCCCAGACACACCATGTAGCCACCTAGCCAGCACTTTGCTTCTTTCGCTTGTCTAACCCCGTTCGATTCCCTCCCTATCTTTGATACCCTCACCATCTTTGGAACTCTCCTTCAATGTACCGATACGACTCACCCAGCTGACATTCTGGACTCTTCTTGCGGGCCAAACACCGGTGCCTAATAATGTACAACAGTAGCACATGAGCTATGTATTTAAGTAGGACAGCTCTCGCTGGTAAAACCCCAGCCTCGAGCTAAGTTAATTCATACCAACTTACTCGGAACTCACTCCACTCACTATAAGCCAAAGAGTCAAGACCTTAGTCTCGACTTCACACTAACAAGCGACGCACTGGGAATACTTGAACGCGAAGTAACTGGTTGTTTGTCATTGTTAGAAGATCACATGAAGGTTGGGTCTAACAGGAAGCATGTGGAAGAAATAGGTATGAAAGAAGCAGGTGGAGCAGTAAGAGGAACCGAAGACAATTTATAACCTACAGAAAGCTGCTGGCAAGAGCAAGCAGTGGTGCAGTGAGAACGGCATCAATGCTGACTCACCCTGCCTCACCCTCATTTGTCCTTCTTTGTGCAAGATTTGCTAGTGTGATCCTTCGACTGGCAAGTGGAACAGACATGCATTCATTGACAAGGATTATATTTGCAATCCCCACTGTTAAATGCAAAGCAGACTTGCTGTTCCATGGCCATTTTCTTGGTTTTTGATGGGGTAGAAG
The DNA here is from genome assembly GCA_028551335.1 of Armillaria sp. CMW 4456. Taxonomy (NCBI): domain Eukaryota; kingdom Fungi; phylum Basidiomycota; class Agaricomycetes; order Agaricales; family Physalacriaceae; genus Armillaria; species Armillaria sp. CMW 4456. The sequence continues at coordinate 307,322 of JANDKJ010000503.1, read as the reverse complement.
AGGAAGCACCAGTCTTCTGAGGTTTGATGCGGCCACTCAGGAACTCACTGATCAGCTGGTCACTGAGCTTACCCCAGCCTGCATAGTTATTAGCCATCATCTCATGACGACATTCTGCATGGTAAGCCATATGATAAGCCAGTACAGCATCCTATTCATAGTGAGTACTGAGCTCATGCAGATGACTAAGGTATTGCATCATTCCTGTGGCAAGTGTGGAGACCACGTTGATTTGCTTTCCAGAGGTAGCAAAATGGATAAGGATTTGGAAGTAGACCGTAAGAGGGATGGTGAGAGCAGAGAGGGAGGGGTAATCCTTGCTGGAGCCACTCTGGGAGGTAAGATTTGAGAGGGTGCCTTCATCAACAGCCTTCCTTCTCAGCTTGGAATCAAGCTTGTGTATATCCATCAGGATCAACTCATGATGAGTCACATGTAGCAGCATGTCTGGCTCAAGACAAGGAAAGGCAGCAAAAAGAGACTTACATTCAGAGATTGGGGCAGCAATAAATGCCAGGGCAATGGGCTGTGGATTAGGAGCTGGTTGAACAGGTTGTTGAGCAGGAGCTTGTGACAGCAGGGTGCTGAGCATCTGCAGAATTTGTTCATGGGTGTACTGAGGCTGGACCAGAGCCTGAGGACTTGAACTGGGTAGTTCAGCAGCATCAGTAGGTCTAGACATGGTAGGATTTGTGAATTCAGAGGAGGTGAAAGAGGTAGTGTCAGAGAAGAGATTGGGATTATATGATGAATCAAGCAATTCATGCCGAGCAGCTGCACAAAGAGAAAGGTCTGGTGAGGCAGACACCGGCAGTGTTGAAACCAGGCCTGTGTCCAATGCTTTGAGGGATTTGAGAGGAATCTCTTGACAGGATATGAACTTGCCATTCTTCTGGTAAGTGGCAAGGCCTTTGGAGTTAATAACACGAGTGTACACTGGTGAAGCAATGGTGTCCAGAAATACAAGCCAATGCTCAGAGGCTATCGAACTAATCAAGAACCAGTGTTGAAAGCAAAGCTGATGCACAAAGGCAATCCAGCTGCAATGAGATGATGATGGGAATGATGAAGAAAGGACACGAGGAAAGATGCAGGAACAAGCTTGTTTATATGAGCGAGCTGAGTGGCATGGATTGGTGGCATGGTGGCAGACTTGTCACAAAGGACAATGGCTGGCTCATGGCATAGACCTCGATCAAAGGTCTTTGACTGATTCATGAAATTGTCTTTCCTACTAAATAAGGAAAGGTACATCCAAAAATGGAAGGTGTTGCTAAGCCATCTATCGATTCAACCCTTTTTTTGTGCCATAATGGCTTGTTGGATTGGTCCATATTTTTGTTGGCAGATAGCGAGGAGTCGATTGCCCATTTTCCCACGATTTTATCGAATTGTTTTTGCTGTAGCCAAAATTTTTAGGAATTTTTTAAAAAACTTAGTTTTAAGAGATTCGACTCATGCAAATGTAATTACTCGTGCTCAACAATGATATTCCACATATTTTAGGGCTTCCTTAAAGGGCAACAAGAGCCAGAAAAATAGTCGACCAAAATTGTCGTGTTTAATTGTCCGGTACTGTATAATTGGTTGGAAGCTGCGGCCCGCAAGTGATATCCCGATTTAGCCGCATGTGCCGTGACGAAGACCCCATAAACAACTGTCACCTTCTCTCCATCCCCGACGTGGGCAAGGTGATACGTCTTTGACGATTGCCCAAAGCGCCTCAGAAAATACGTCATAACCTCACTAACACTCAAGATCACACTGACGACCACTAACGACGATAATGACAACTTCTAACGAGTACAGTCTAACGATTCTTCTCTCATCGACATCATACCTACTGGCCTATGCTTTACCTCTCCTTTTACTCTCTCTTTTACTCGCCTTCTCGGGTACGTTTTTTACCCTCGACCGTACACGACAGTTTGCGCCTCGCTACGATGTTTTGCCAGGCGCGTTTGGTTCACCAAAGAAATTGAAGTGGATTCTGGAAGGCGGCATTGGTGGTTTGGCCATTGGATATACCTTTGGACGTGTGTCGTCAATCTCATTACTCGATTTACCGGTACTGATGTAACCGTCTAGTGCACTGCTCGACGTTCTTGGCACTGCTGATTCCATCTATCACATCCTCGAGCGCCCTATCATCCTCTTCCTTTGTTGCCGTTTGGTTTCTGTCTTCTCTTCTTACGACATTTCTCGCTGGAAGATGGAGATATTGTGCATTGGCACTCGGAGGTATTTCCGGAGGGTAAGCCAATCAACGATGTCTTTCGGCGTGATTGCCTGATGTCTGGTACTAGCGCCCTTTTCGCTCTTGCTCTTTCGGTCATCGTCCATCCCTCTCTTCTCACTCGGATTGTCTTTTTGTCTATATGTACCCCCATAGTGACTCTGCTTACTCTGCTCCCGCTTGTCAAGTTTCAGCAGGCGTCTCTTCGCTTCGCCACTGCTTCCATGGGCTCCTTTGGCGTCATCGTCGCCATCGCGGCCTTGGCTCATGTTCCCGCATGGGCCAATGTCTGGGAACGCCTATGGCTTACCGCAAGTATCGAATGGGAAACGAGCAAGGAGAAAGGTCTCAGCACAGGATTTTGTCTGTTTCTCATCTCCGGAATGATGTCGGATTGGTTCCTGAGGAGGACCTTTGGGGAATGCCCAGATCAGGTATATATCTACTTTTTCATCAGAGAATGTCGGACTTACGATAGTGTGCAGAAATGGGACAGTTATCTTGCTGAGTACGCAGCGAATCTTCCTAACCATGCCGACCGTGCAGGTGTATATCAGCCCTTCACATCTGTATGGGACCGCATCTTTTCTCCAACTGAGAAACCCGCCGCTCCGAAGGATCTTGTTTTCCCCGATGATGACAAGCCCGGCTTGCATCCGAAGCTGGACAAGAGCGGTTCAAGTCCTCCTGATAATTCTTCATTCGATTTCCCACAAAGTCCAGCTTACTTGAAGAAGGCACGCTCAAAGAAAGGCAACCAAGCTCGGTTTCATGCTTTGTGCAAACGCAATCGGGAAGCTGTCAAATTCCGGCCCTTGGGTGAACTCGAGTCTTCAGATTCAGAGGACGATGCCCTCCAAGGAAGTCCACCCAAGAGAGGGCATCCCTGGTTGAAGCAGAGACCTTCAATGACGTCTACGACGCCAACGTTAGTCAGTGACGGCGAGCCAGATACCAAGGTCAAGCCAGAAGACAGTATTGACTATGACAAGGAAATCGGCAAGCTTGGACAACTTACGCGGAAGAACGTAGTTCGCGGACTTGGTGATAGGGAGGTGCCCGAATACTCTGACCTTGAAGAGGATCTTACCAGCCTCAGTCAACAAAAGACTGATAAAGAGTGGAGTCCCGGATTCATCAAGCGATATCGGTCGTCGAACACTCTGTCCTCGAGCCATGGTACAGATGTCGAGTCGCTATCGCCTCCGACGGGTGCTGTGCCCGCCACTCCCTCGTTAATTAAGGCCCTTGACCGGATTGCTCTAGCACAAAAAGACGCATTCGGACTACGAGGAAAGGAGGGGCTTCCGCGGATTGAGGATGAAGACGAAACCCGAGGGGACGGGTGGGCCGACTTCTGGCAGGATGTGAGGGATAAAAGTGGAAAGATTTAGTTGAATGGGTTTGGTTCTTTGATTAATGGGATTTACGACATGCCTTTACACGACCTCGTCAGGAGGATCGTAGAGGTGTATTCATGATGCGACACGACTTAGTACGTTATTTTATTTGCTTATCTGTATGATCTGTTGTACTCTTCCTTCTGAAGCAATACTATTCTATTGATGGTCAGGCTCTATCCTCCATCATGTGCTTCTAGATCCGGTCCATCTGCATAGGTCGACGTCTGACCATCAGGCATGGAATGGGCAGGATTGAAAACACAGCCCGGTATCGAATTTCAGCCTGCAAAGTCGTCGGCCGCTCGCTGTCCAAGAGGCCAGGTTACATCCAGAGCACCGAGTGTCCCTTTTCCCAGTAGAATTTTGGGCATGAGGCGAGCGAGACAGCTTTATTTTAGGACCAATCCGGAGCTGGTCCCTACCAACCTGACATCGAACTGGAAAAAAACTGCTGAGGGGGACTTCAGCAACCTCAAGTCTCTGTGATCAAGGTTGTGGAGGAGACAAAGGAGAGATGATGTCCCGTTTCGAAGATGCTACAAGGATTAACGAACCTTGCCGAGACAGCCTCGATGAGTGGTGTTCGGAAGGAACCTAATTATCGGGGAGAGCCCTACCATATTCCTATGTTAGCCTTTGTATACGGTAGGGTTTCGATACTCGATGCTGACATCTCCCTTCCTCGATTGTCCCACCGCGTCACTCAACGTTTCCCATATCACCAAGTTGACGTTCCATGAACTAGATGATGTCGGTCAATACCTTTCAAGAATACAGATGTATTGTTTGCAGTTCTTAATTGACCAACCTCCTTTGCTGTGCCATCTCACGTTCTTCTATGCTTGTCCCATCGTAACCTCCTTGTGCGACTCCTCATAATCGACGATGTACTTCCAGATGAAGGTGCCAGGGTCACCTTCCCATCGGACACCCTAATCTGAGTAGCTTACTTGATTGCACCTTCCGATATAATCTTATTGGCGTTCTCGGAACCATGTATCGCGTCTCTTGTCACAGATGCGACCCTCAAATACGAGGACCGCCGGACCGTGGTGAAGGTACAGAAACTCCCCCGTATGGTCGTGCTCATTCCCGCGTCTACAATTTACACATTCCCTTTGCCTCTCTCAAAACCAAACACGTGAGTGTCTTAGTTATAGAGGGCGTCGTTTTGAGTCCCGGTGGATGAATATAAGTATCTGGGTATCTGAGCGTTGGTACTCCAGGAGAAGACCGGATTGGCCGGAAGTTGCCTTTCGTATAACAGAGTTCGCGATATTCTTTCCTGAGGTCGAAAGGATAAGTGTTCATACTAGGAACGACATGATTGGATGAAAGGTTTTATAATGAATTTAGCTGAACTGAAAGTCATTCACCGAGCTCTCTCCCTTGAGCATGGCAACGCGAAGCATCAGCACGATGACTTTTTTCTCGTATGCATGTTCAGTGATTATGTGTTGAAGAAAGATGGAGACCAGCCAGAGACAGACGTGAGCTCTGCTGGTAAGCGATCTCTCTGGGCTCGGAGATGACGAAAAGGAGAAAATAATAAGGAGAAAATTATCGTAGCATCGTTACTTCCTTCTCGGAATCTATCCAAATATTATTGCCTTGTCTTTCCACCGTGACTTTAATGCAATGGCCAGATCTTAATTATCATACTATCATACACGGTAGTTTGTTGACATCCACGCGTTGATTGAGACGGTCTGTTCAAGTATTACTGCAGCAGGAAGTGCTTGAAGCTGAAGTTTGTGATGGTATCTACTGAGTATCCTGCTATCTTCCCGTAAAATATGCACACACGATCTGATTGGACTGGATTACTCAAAAGAAAATTCCTCGGGCGTCATTCCTACTATCATCCCTTCTAAGCCCCCCTCAATCTCCATACATCCAATATGGTCTTGACCCACCTCCTTCAAGAAGCCACCTTGTGCTACGTATGTTTCTCTTCCATGCATCCGTTCTAACACGAAGTCTTCCACTATCATTTTACACCACTGTAACACCGGTCTCGTAACCCATCGAGTGTTCCATGACTCAAACCATCCGAGATGTCCGCCTCCTAGTGTGATGACCATGCAGACGTTCTCATTCGCTACGCCGTGTGGAGTAGAGTAGGCAACCGGGTCATCCTTTGCATTCAATGTCAGCAACGGGACGCGGACATCGGCCAGGCTAGACGCCCATGTCGCATCGTCTTTCACGGTGGCAAAGTCATACGCCTGCGGGACATTACTATTCGGGGTGCGGGTAGAATGATAGTGGAATTGCGTCAGAGTCGTCGATTCTCGGGATACCGTGGCAGTCATCAATGCTTCGTGGAAAGGTGCTTGCGTGAATGTCGGGACGAAGTGAATCGTGAGAAATCGTACGAGACTGTCGTGTATTCCCCTTGCACTAACGTAGCCATAAGGACCAAGAAGATTGGCCACTGTTCTGGATGTATGGTTGGTTAATTATCCTGTATTCCAAAGAGAGACGAAACCTGCATACATTTTGCTATGAATCTTTAGATGCCACGGCTGTCACGTTTCATTTAATTAGATACACCGGAACGATAGGATAAGGACTTACACAGCTCAGAATGCAAGCAGTCGATAATCGACTCAACTCCTTCTCTTCGGCAAGATATCGTAAAACGATGTTCGCGCCGAGCGAGAACCCGAGTCCAATTAAGGGCGCCGAAGGATAGCGGTTTGATATGTAAAGAAGCGCTTGCCGCAGGTCATCGGTCGGACCTCCATGAACTGGTACACCAGCACCTAATAGTCGGGTTAGCGGAAGGATATCGTGAAATGAAAAGGATATCACTTACAGCCACGGATATTGACGACCACTCCTCGGTACCCAAGACCACCTTTCTCTACAGAAGAGCAAGCGGGTGCTAGAATCGCTCGGATATAGGCCTCGTAGCCACCTGCAGAAAGGAGATCAGGTCTTCGGATGATGGCGCGAGCTGGTTCACTTTCCTCCATCCAAGACAGTGACAGCGACGAGGATAGGCGAATCATCTGCTAAATCTTCATGGGCTGATGTGAAATCGAGACATCTGATAAGAAGGTTAGTTTCATTTCGTCGGATGCAACAAACTATTCGGACAATGTTCCGCCGTCTAGCAAGTGAAGGTAGGTTCTAGAATCACCCATAAGTTCAATATGCTTAGCAGGCTAAGTAAGGGATACGACCATGCACACCTATCGTATTTTATCTTGTCAATATGAGAGAACTCCCCGGCAACACAATATAATGTTTGCAGATGTCCACTAAAGAAGACAAAGATCAGAGAAGATTCATTTAAGATTCGGCAATCGCGCACTTAAATAACCACCACGCAGGCGAGAAGTCCTCAAATAAGGTAGGACACCTGCGCTCTATGACTTTCCGCAGCGAAGAATGTGTTGTCTCTTTAGAGCCTCGAGCACGCCGTACTTTTACCGTCGCAGGAGTAGCAGGAAAGTAGATTTGGGACTTCTGGGAGCTGAAACCAAGACCCATGGCATTTCGCGCTGGCTGGTAGTCAAAGATAGCTGTTAAAAGGCTTGGTGTAACCCGGGACCTAAAGCCGCTGCACAGAGTGTCATTGCGTTACTCTGGGTCATACACTTGCGCCATGATGGAGGATATTTATTGGGTAAGCGGACACAATCATGAGGGATACAGAGACGGGTTTGAGCTGGTGGACAGAAACTGTTCGTAAGGCGGCCTACCCACAAGGCACCCTAGTGGCCTAGTGCAGTAAGACTGTCAGATGCTGTGTGCTGTGTCATAGATATAAAGAGCCTACCATCATCTTCCGTTTGCATCCTTGCTCTCACAGACCAGTTCAAATTGTTAAAGCACGAAGTAGGCAGGGCGGTCACCTCATTCAAACTCTCAGATGCCTGGGGCCACAAGTCCGCGACGGGTCCAATAATGAATGAATGGCTTCAATCAACGTCCTAGTCTGCGGTGAAACACATTCCATGGGATTCCAGGACGCGGCCGTGATTCCGCAAATGTATACACGGCTGTTACAATTGCATGTAGCAATACTTGAGAAGAATCTATTGATGCCTCATGGATTAATTAATCGTGCCTAAGTAGTGTCGCGGGATGGACTCCGGTGTTTCAACGACATTGAAGATTTACAGAAACAAGCAGCAGACAGCGAGAAATGCAAGAGAAATTCGAGACAGAAACTTTGTGCGTGACGGTCACGAGCACGATGCGTTCCTATCACAGTGTGATACCATCGTTTTCCGTCAACGACGTTTAAGCTCCGAGCCTAGCTTCATGACTCGCTCGAATACGGCATACTCGAGTTCAAAGCTACGTAAGTGTTGAAGACAAGACAGGATAGATCAGCGATGTTAACTTGCACTCAGTACGCTCTCTGTGAGCGTTAAGATATGCAACCATAGTTCCTTCAATTTGGTTGCGAAATGTGACAACAAGGGCATTGAGAGTGACTGGAAGCTCTTAGGCTTATGGCCCAACCATCCTGCAAACATCCTTGTAGTACATGCACTTAATCTTGGCTCGCATGCCAGGAGTCTTTCACCACTATATCTCCGAGAAGACTTCCACGGTGCGCATTGATGTACAGCAGCATGATCCATTTGTCCTATTCACCTCCTGTACTTCTCAAATTACTATTCACGTGTTTTTCAGGTGTATGATTTGAATCTTAGCGGTTCCAACCGTACCTTAGGACAACGGCTCAGAGTCAGCAAGGCAAATAGACGGTTCCGCCGTGTGTTGTGCCAGAACTCGGTATTCTCCGTTCTTTACAAAGACTGTACATTCAAAAAGAGTAGATGCTGTTTGTTGTGGTCGTCAAAGGACAATGCGTTCGCCTCGTGAAGAGGTATTGTCTGGGATAACGCAACGTGATCCAGGTGCTATTACTCAAAGCAGACGCAAATCTCACTGACAAATAACAGGCAGACAAGAATAATTTGAATTGTGGGGGGCTCTAAAAATGACAATAACGTCTCCCGTCAGATCAAACAAAGGGAGGAACCTCCTCGTAAATCCGCAAGTGGTTATTAATACATATGCATATTCAAAGGCCCTTCTGCGCAGCCTTCATAGACTCACTACAATTAAGAATTTTGGTAGTATACAGCAAGACGTGTGAACACATAATCAAGATGCGACCAGTAAACATTCAAAGTAGACTTTCCCATATGTCGTCTCCTGTGAAGTTTCCGACATCCTCGCCGAGGATAAGTAGTGCCTTGCTCTTTACCTGCCGTGTCTTGCCCTGGATTAGGCCAAAGGTTAAATGATCCATCTCTACATCTGTGACAGCAGACGGTGGAGTCATAGGACCAGGGGAGAACGGATTGTCGTTGTACTTAACTGAGTCACCAGCTGACACAGTGCTATTAAAGCCACTCGGAGGAAAAAGAGGAGTCGCGAAAGGGTTCGTGAACTCGGGAATGGTTTCTTTGCCCGAAGAAAACACAGAGGGGATAGGGTTCAAGTCGCAATGATGGATGGGAGCCAATGGGACCACCCTAGTATCATCAAACCCTTCTGAGAGCGGACTCAAAGAGGGACGCCTCTGATCGCCACTGAGTTCTAGGTATCCCAGAGACACAGGAGACAACTGCAAATCAGAAGAAGGCTGCACGTCGAAGTCCCCAGAAACAGTGGCCTCGTCGTTCATCATACTGGCAGGCTCAGATAACGCGCGCTTCCATTGTTTGACAGGGTTTTGTTTAGACGAGGTCTCCTTGGACCCGGACGACTTAGGCTTGAATATATGACTAGGAATCTTGGGGAGGGAGCGCTTTTTGGGAGGAAGAAGGATAGAAACTGAGTGATAGCTTCTGGGAATCGGAATAGCCACTTCTTGACCTTGGTCCGAAGTGGTGCCACTGGGAGGTGAGGAATGCAGCAAGGACAACCCCTCTTCGGCAGCGGAAGGATGTGAGCATCGATACATGGTAACGAGAGTAAATGGAGTTGCAGACGCGGACGGAAGATCAAAGAATGTGAAAGGTGATGGGATGACAAGTTTCGACGCAACTTGAACGCAAAACACGAGTCTTGTAGAGATTTTGATTAATCTGGATGCTCATAATTGTAGTAGGGATACTCACCTCTAGAAGATTATGGTAGTAATGTCAGAGTCGGAATCATGGCTTAGCTTTGGCCTTTTATACAGGCCCGAGTGCATCCGATCGAACAAAGAGACAAAGCCAACTGTGTGAGCCTCTTTCATTCATCTGGACAAAACGTGGGCAGTGCTGAAGTTCCTTGACGAGAAATTACATGGCATAAGGTTTCAAAAATTGTCTACAGTTTGCAGGGTCGTCAACTGCACAAGAAAAGACTGAATCGAGGAGGCCGCGTTCAGGACATCGGATTCGGGCCGGAGAACTCAGATCACTTAACCCTAACCCAAGGTGTTCCACAGTCGGACTTTGAAACTTTTTCAGTTGGTATACTTTTTCCTCGACGTCAAGCGCGACCTCCCCGGCAGCCATGCCTACCCATGCTCTGCTCGAAACCGCATCCGGCTATGCTATCTTTGAGGTCAAACTCACAGGCGAAATTGAAGCCAAGTCCAAGGCCTTCCAGGAGTCAATAATCGATTTTTCGAAATTCTCAAAAATGGTGTCGCTGATGAGTTTCTCGCCTTTCAAGAGTGCAGGGCATGCGTTGGAGAATGCGAATGATATTTCTGAATGTACGATACACTTAACAATGACTTCTTTCTCTATCTAATATCCAATAGCAATCGTCAACGATTACCTGAAATCCCTCGTCGAGCTCAACCTTTCCAAGCCAACCAAAAAGTCGACCATTGTGCTAGCCGTAACTGACCCTAATTTGGGAAACTCGATACGCACTGAGACAAAAGTGCAATGCGAGTCGGGAGAGATGGCTATGGAGCTCATTCGAGGTCTTCGTCTGCACGCAACCAAACTGCTCAAAGGACTTCAGAACGACGATTTTACCAAGTCCCAGCTCGGTTTGGGCCACTCCTACTCCCGCGCCAAGCTAAAGTTCAATGTGAACCGGCACGACAACATGATCATCCAAGCCATTGCGCTTCTGGATCAACTCGACAAGGATGTTAACCTCTTCTCCATGCGTATACGGGAATGGTATGGATACCATTTCCCAGAACTTGTCAAACTTGTTCCCGACAACCACCAATACGCTCGTCTTGTCCAATTCATTGGCGAGAAGGAGACGCTTACCGAGGAGAAGCTCCCTGAGATAGAGGCTATCCTTGAAGACAACTCCACTGTTGCCCAAAACATCCTAGATGCTGCCCGTGGCTCCATGGGTTCGTCCCTCTCCGAAATAGACATGCTTAATATCTCTACCTTTGCGATACGTGTCGTCTCGCTAAGCGAATACCGAAAGTCATTAATTACTTATTTGTCCGACAAAATGAACCTCGTCGCTCCAAGTCTTACGGCCCTATTGGGTGATCGCATTGGCGCGCGACTCATCAGCCATGCTGGAAGTTTGACGAATCTCAGCAAATACCCTGCTAGCACCGTACAAATTCTGGGTGCCGAGAAGGCGCTGTTCAGAGCTCTGAAGACGAAGGGCAACACTCCCAAGGTACGTAGTCATGGTTTTCGTCGGCTCCTGAATTGATTATGTCGATCAGTACGGGCTTATCTATCACTCAACGTTCATCGGTCGTGCTGGCCCGAAACATAAGGGTCGTATTTCGCGTTTTCTGGCCAACAAATGTTCAATTGCGTCGCGGATAGATTGTTACTCAGGTACGTTATCATTCATTCCCTTTTGAATGTATTAATCTTCCGGGTAGACAATCCTACCGCAAAATTCGGCGAGGCCCTCCGAGGACAAGTGGAAGAGCGTCTCGAATTCTTTGAAAACGGGACGCCTCCATCAAAGAATGCCGATACTATACGAAAGGTTCTGGATGCCCTTGCAGAGGAGGAGAAGGAGGATGTTGAGATGGACGAACCAGCCCTGACGACTCTTGAACCGTCACCAAAGAAGGAGAAAAAAAAGCGAAAGAGTGATGCTATGGACGTTGACGACGACGAGCCTTCACCGAAGAAAAAGGTGAAGTTGTCGAAAGAGGAAAAGAAGGCGTTGAAAAAGGCTGAGAAAGAGAAGGCCAAGAAAGAGGGTGCTGCAGCGGTACATTTGATCTTTTCCCGGTATGTATTGTCGACTGATAATCGTGGTTCCTAGGATGCGGATGTCCCTAAGAAGGGGAAGAAAGATAAAAAAGAGAAGAAGGAGAAGGAGAAGAAGAAGGAAAAGAAGAAAGAGTAGTTTCCTTTCTCCCGGTGCCCTCTCTCCTCGTCGGTCTTGAGTTATCTGTATTCTATCTTCTTTCAGTTTGTATACGTTGGCGACCTTCTGATCGATGAGGCCTGTGGTGGCGAGGTTACTTCTCCAGGTTCCGGTTCCGGTTCCGGTTTCGTTTTTTCAATAGTGGCCACGATCTTACATGCTCATTTACGGAAAGCGTCATCTTCTGATTCTCGTTATGCTTATCGCCACGATTATTTTTGGTACAGGACCATTGTGCCAATGAACTTCGACCTCGCCACTTGCTCGTAAATGAAATTATCGAAGATCATTTGGTCGGGCGCATAACATTGTATATGTTTATATTCAAGCTTATTCTGAGACTATATCGACGCCTATTGATTAATGATCTTTGGCACTCGGGGTATATAGTCACTGTTTCTGTATGGTCGTCGTGTCGATCGTTGGACGCGGGGTCCGCCTGTGTTTTCCGGGAGCAGGGATCCCGGGGTCGTCCAAAGGTTATAATTAGGAGATGGCCGAAGTAGCCGTCTTATGAAGAGGTTAGGTGCCTTTTAGTCGTATTGGCTTGATGGTGGCGTAGAAGTGTGGGGGGCAGGGGTAAGCATTAGCGAGGAACTCAGCGATTTCGGTATCTGAAGTCGTGCTTCTTAGCACGTAAGGGTATTCTTCTTCCTCACATCTGCCATTGTAATGTGGAACTTTCCCTCCCACTCACAGGCAATGCTTCCGTGGAGAGGTAGATCGCAAACGAGGACGGGCCGGATGGATGAATAACGTGCGCCCTACGTGCTGAAATGACCATCGTTGTTTTCTATTCCAGGATCGTGTGCATGTCCAGCTGTCTCCCTCTCGCTAAACTAAGCGCCTCCACCAATAGGCCAATACATCCGGGTTCTCTCTTCTGATATGTGGCAGACTTGATGTAGCTCTTACGTCCAGTGCTTCTCTACGGGTAGTAAGACCGTCATCATCGCATCCAAGCATATCTAACTATTCAGGCCGGTCTTCCAATGCTTCGGAAGGGCAACGGAAACCCGTTCGTTTGGCCTAAGATCTAGCTCGAAATGCTAGATTTAGTATTCCGACTAGGGATCTTAGGTTCACAAAGGTGCCGCCGAGTTAGACCTTCAGCAATGAATTCGGTTCCTAACTGGTTCACCTCGAAGCTGACCGGGCCAGATTTTGACATTCGTTCCCGCTGAATGTTTGACTTAATGAAAGCTGTCTTACTAGAGACGGTACCGAGCCACATTAAAGATCGTGTCGGGCTTGGTTTCCCTTACTGGAATTGGCATGGATTGCATTGCATCCGCGAGCTTCGTTACAGGTTTAAATGATTGCATACACGTTGAAAGATAACGAATCATAAGACCATGCAGGTTGTCCAAGGTGGTTGGTGGACCCTATTCCATCTTGTCACATCATCGAGGCTCTAGAGGAAACTAGACAGGTGCATTACACCTCGAGGCGTTTTTTAAACTAACACCCTGCTTTTCACTAAGTGCCTTGTCCTCTTTTGGCTGAGCCGTTGCAAACCATCTCTACACTAGGAGTTGATGCCTTCTTTACGTGAGCCTCTTGGGTTGAGTACGATCCAACCAGCATCACGCTCCCAAGATCGAGTGTTTGGCGACATGTTACTCGTGCGACTGCCCTATGACGCATAGATGTGTGTACTCAGGCTGTCAAACTCTGAGCATTCACACACGCATTTCATAACCAGGGTCGCCAGCCGGAGCATGACCTTTCTTCTCTCAAGTCTGAGCGGAACTTTGCTGAATACTTCGTATGATAGCTCAGTTATCGTTATGATCGTACGGCATCCCGTGCGTCCTTGGGTGTCGTCATTTCTATTCGACGTTACTTCAAATTGCAACGAGACAAATCCTGAATGCGATCCCTCCGATGGACATAAATCCCAGTGGACCTGTATGTCGTATTTCTATTCCGTTTACGTCCTGGCAGATTTTTGATCCACTATCTGGGGATCAGCCTTCCTGATAAATGTTTCTCAGCTGTTAGCACCTTGATGTTGAGAAGATACGACGTTGTCGCACTTTAGAATGTTTCCATGTATCAAGTTTTACGCTTTCAGCGCTGCTGGCACGACCATCAAAACATGAGCAGTTGCCACATTAACAATGAACCTCGAGAAACCTCTTTACGAATGTCACACGTCTACTCCGAACACGAGGATTTCGTTCGGATCTGACAGACAAGCGGAGAACCGCGGCGCAGGGACTGAGGGAAGAAAGAACGGCCAAAAACGTGGCTGTGTTGTTCAACAATTGCATAGAACATATCATGATTATTGACAGTAGCGATGGATATATGGTGGGCTCGAAGGTAACTCCTTGCTGTAGCAGCGTCGAAAATCTAAGCGACTACCCAGGAAAAGCAAATGCTGTATCACGTGAAGTAGTCGAGAAGCGGATTGGACCCTTCACTTATAAGCCTTATGTATCACCTCGTGTTCGACAGGCTCCTCCGTTCTCCCTTCGGCACATAAGGGCTGCACGCAGTACGAGCCTGGGGGTCTTGAAAACGACTTCACGACAGTCCAACGTTGAAAAGTTGTATATCTTCAGGCAAGTCATATCTTCTATATGTTGAAGTCGACTCACAGCTTCTACAGCTGGCCTTGCTCTCTAGTTTGTGTTACACGAATTAACGCCCTTTACGCCCACGACCTTCTGCTCTATACTGCTCTCGATATTCTCATTTCATCTTGTGCTTTCCAACCTGCCGTCCACATCACGCTTTCGTTTCTGTCCGTTATGTTCAAATCACTGTCGAGTACTGTACCGCGCACCCCAATGATTTCCAGCATCGAACTCCCAGAGAGTTCCTCGCCGGTCATGATGAGGCCCGCATCTAGACACTCCAGCCGTTTTGCAGCGGCGTTTTCGACCTCGTCTCGATCCATGACCCCTGCACCGAGCGAGTGGCCTCGAAATGATTCATCCACAGCGTCGTCATCATCGCGGACACGCAAACCGTCGATCACAGGCGGTATGTACGCATTTGGACATTGATCTGATCTAGCTCATCGTTATTTGTAGGGCTGAAGTTGTTTCTGAAGCCTAGGAAGCCCTCGCCAGAGCCAGTCCAACAGCGAGAGATCGGTACGTAGATCCTTTGTTATCAGTATCTGAATTGCGTTGATGTCCGCGATAGCAATGCCCCGTCCTCGGAAGGCCTCAAGAACGAGTCCGGTGGATGATATTGAAGCCGCAGGTAAGTGTTCACTAGACCTTAAGAGTGGCGATGATGCTGAGACCTGAGACATAATTTTTTAGTAGTAGGTGCTAGGCCACCAGTTTTAGCTTATACTCAATCCAATTCGTCATATCAAGGTCCATCGGGATGGCGTAAGTCATCTAGATCTCTATCATCTGTATTTCGTTCATGTGCCTTTAGCCGCAACCAATAACGATAACAATGTAAACCACCCACCCATCTCATTAAATAAACATGCCTGTATGTAAAAAGTCCGCTTCCGCCGGTAAACATAACGTTGACATTTTGCTTCCAGTTCCATCCAAACCGGCAGATGCGCTTGAGGCGCCATCGGGTTCCTATCGAAAGTCACGTCGTAACGAGGCGCCGGTTCGACCGCAGACGTCAATGGGCACAAAACCGAAAAAATCCGACAAACATCGCCCGGGACACCTAACGGATAGTGAAGCCCCCCTCAAAGTGGCGTTGCAAATCAAGACCGAGATCCGTGCGTACCACAGAGCTAACTTTGTAGAAATATCCTCCCACTGAACATCGGGTAGCGCCGGCAAAACGGGAACGAATTACGTTACAGTGGCCTCTGCTTAGGTTTAGCCTCTCCGATAAGATGTCCAAGTTCTGGGTGGTCATGTTCAACATAATATTTGATCCTGTCGGAAACCGGCCTCAGCTTAAACGCTTCAACGGAGACTATTACGTGGAAATGAAGGACGAAGAACGCACACTGACGGCATCGCCTCATTGCACGTTGCGCAAGATGAACATCCGAGTCAAGGTCGACCATCCGTTTATACCGTGGATAGTGAAGGTCAGGCGAAAGGAGGGTATCCGGTGCATTGATGTTTTCGAGGCGGTTTATAGCTGTTTCAAGACGACACTGACACCCGATGAAGAGCTCCGGTACCAGGATTACCTGAAGACGGACTGGTGCGTTACGGCTTTCAAGTTCCGCTGCGCGAAAAGTCCCGGAATTACTTACGTCAACGAGCGACAAGGCAAACGACGAGTCGACCTCTTAGGCGAGCGGACCTTTTTCGGTGGTTTAACCCATGACGGAGATGACAAGTGGACCTTGGCATTGGAGTCACACCGACGGTTTGCGCCTTGTTATATGTAATGAATATGGTTAGTCTCTGTTTGTCTGTAGTCAGCGTTGATGTGGGCTGACAAGATCTTAGCTTACCTTTGTTTTATACCTTCATCCACAGTCATTTCACCGACTATTGACATCTGTTACACTACCTCACTCAGCATCCACATCAATCCACAGTCATTTAGCATATCACCTACCCCTGCATTGTTAGTCAGGGCATGTAGCATTATTCTTCGCATAGCTGCTTTACCTACCACACCCTACTTTCCGAGTCATTCATACTTACGCTCATGTTGCATTTTAACCGCCTCACCGTTATACTTCTTGATCGATGAGAATGTGGATTGCAAAGCCGAGGTATGTTGCTGTTTCATTGTAGAAGATACCGGAACACTTGTACGGTCTCGACCCTCACCAAAGTCAAGACTCCAGAGCGAACACCATGACCGTGTGTCGAGACTCACGGTCGGGTGGCGCATCAAGCAGTAAACGGATGAATTTTGAACTCTGGCGGAATACTGGGGGAACACAGAACGATGGTAGCTGGAGCAGAATAAGCAAGATGACCGTCGTGGTTCAAGTCGACTGTTAATATGGCTGTGTTGCTCATATTTATTTCAGAAGCTACTATATGTATTTCCAAATTACCCGGAATAGAAGGACGGACACTAACCCTCGGATCGAACCAAGTTGCTGATGAGATTCTTTGTGTTTTCCTTCACACACTTGGTTAGCGGTGTGTTTGTTTCAAGCGTTACAATTGAAGAAGATTGCATACTAGGGACGAGTATCAATTTTCTAGCAGGGCTTCTTGAGAATCACAAAGATTTACCAGGCGCGACGGTCGCGCTTGAACCGATTGGGGACTCGGAGGAGGTTAAGTCATGTTCCTCGGCGGCAAGGCGAGCCTGGTCGAGGCTGATTACCTACCAATCAGAGAGACCGGTACAAATCTATCCAGGCGGTGGATGTCCAGGTTAACTGGCTCCGGGAATGATCATCTTCTCTCTGAGAGTTCCCCCTTGGCAAAGATCTTTCGGCGGACACAGGCTGAGTTCGGTTGGGTTCATAATCCAAGTGTGACAGGTTCGTGCTGGGTTCTCGGACTTCTGGCGTCCCGCTGGAAATGAACGTGAGGCTAGGAGAATTGTTCGGACCTCAGAGTATATATGTGGCGCCGTGCGGACACGCAGCACGATAATTGGTGGGTGCATTCTGAACAAGCGAGGGTTGACTAGTAGCTCCCGTGCTCAAGGTCTCCGCGGCAGTTCCAATGATTCTAGTGTCAGTGCAAAGTTTTGAGGGTGGGTCTAAATATATGTCTCTTTCTTGCCTCGAGGCCTGGCGCCTGACACTATAGATCACCCGTAGATCGCAGGAACGTGATGTATTGAAGGATCCCGACTCTTTTTCTATTTGTAGACCTCATTGCGGCGGCTTGTCTGAAATCTGCGACAGCTTCCTGCCGCTCCGACTGCGTAGCAGCGGTGACAGTCGGGGGCTGCTTCCATTCGGAGTCGCCTGCGCAGCGCGCTTCTAGAATACTAAGGGACCACCATTTTGATAAAATGAAGTTTGTCATGCGCACAATTCAATCGTTGATTTCATTTTCAGCTTCGCGTATGATATGCCACTCACTAAGCGAGAGAATATTTTCTCAAGTTCGTGTGCGGAGCGCTCGCGGTTTTTTTACAGGATGAAAGGAGCTGTGGAAGGTGCTGTACAGTGCGTTTTTGTCTTTCCTTCTGGGCTAGGTCGCGCTTCCATGTAAACACCACACCACGTGCCATCATAGTCAGAAAATTTCAAGTGGCATCGCTGCTTTCAGTTGGCCATTGTGTACTTTCTTTCCGACTCTCACTTCACCCTGCTTTACTTACGGTACGGTCATTTCCTAGTTTCTCCATTTCGCTGTGTCAGTCGCTGCCGACAACTGACATTGCCCTGTAGATGGATCTTCAAATGCTATCCAATCTATTTGCTACTACCTTCAACCCAGACCCTAATATACGGAAATCTGCCGAACTTGAGATTCGCAAGGTTAGCTTTCAATATACAAGGCATCCTTTGAGGGAAAGATCTTCATTAATCACGCCATATCCAGGTAGGCAACCAGGATGGCATGGTCACTGCCCTTCTCCAGATTATCGCCGCCGACAGCATCGACCTGTACGTGTTCCTACGCGTTCTTCTTCTCTGTTTTGGCTTACTGCGGCCCTCCGTTGCAGTGCCACCCGCCAGGCCTGTGCTGTGTGGGTCAAAAACCGTGTTTTCACCCACTACTCGACGGAAGTCAAAGGCGGCATTTCGCAGGCGGATCGCGAAGCCTTGCGAGCGAATCTCCTTCATCTTATCGCGGCGGCACCTTCTCGTAGCGTCAGTCTCCAGCTTGCCAACGTCCTCAAGCATGTCATATCTCGCGATTTCCCCCGTAAATGGCCCGGACTCTTGGATGAGATTAAGCGGTTGCTGGCGAGCTCGGAGATTAGAGAGGTTCATGCTGGGTGTGTGGCGGCACTCGAAACAGTGAGAGCTTTCAGGTGCGCGATATTACGACAGCATATAGGCAGTTCTCCTAACCCCACAGCCAACCAGATTCATCCAGAACAATGAAGTGCTACCAAAGGTCGTCCCTGAACTTTTCCCTACTCTCGTGAACATAGCGATACACATGATGCAAACACCACCCGGCACATCGCAAGAGATCCCGGCTATGCTCCATCTCATCCTGAAGACATACAAGACGAGCATCGTCATGTCTCTAAGCGCCCATCAGCAGAGCGCGGAGAGTATCGTCCCTTGGGGCCAGTTATTCTTTTCTGTTGTCAATCTCCAAATCCCAGACGCCGTGGTCCCCGAAGATGAGGAGGAACGGGAGCGTTCCGAATGGTGGAAAACGAAGAAATGGGCATACGCCATCCTTGGGCGCCTGTTCCACCGGTGTGTATCTGCCTTGTTCTGTTCCCTGGGCATTCATATATTTATGCCTCTGTCTCAGCTATGGCAATCCATCTCAGCTCCCGAGTACGATGCAAAGCTATTCTGGATTTGCACAGCATTTCGTGACTACATTTGCTCCGGAGATATTGAATGTCTATTTCTGTCAAGTAGACCTTTTTGTGTCTGGACAGGCTTGGCTGTCACAAAAGTGTCAATATCAGATATTTACATTCTTCAGTGAATGGTACGCCTCGTTCTCTTAGACTTTTTGTGCATTCGCATTTGACACCCTGTTAGTGTGAAGCCTAAATCTACATGGACGCTCCTGAAGCCTCATTTTGAGACCCTTGTTTCATCTTTTGTGTTCCCCCAGCTGTCATTCAACACGACCAAGCAGAATTTGTGGGAGAACGACCCGGTTGACTATGTCAGGATCTCAGTTGGTTCGTTTCGATAAACTTTCGCTACGTCAAACAGCCTTTTTGATCTCATGTTGACAGATGAATACGAAAGCTTTGCCACTCCAGTCTCCGCGGCGACCACTTTCTTGTTTGGTCTGGCCACTAACAGAACCAAGACTACGTTTTTGCCCATTTTGACATTCATTAATTCCGTGCTGCAATCGTACGTCGGGGCTCTGGGTCTATGTGGGTGTACTGAAGTTTAACCTCATTAGCAATGCATCTGCGACGCAACGGTTTGGAGCGCTGAACATGGCCGCGGCGCTCGGGCCTTGGATGATGAAACACCCCACGGTTAAGGACAATATGGAGACGTTTATAATGCAATACGTGACTCCCCAGTTAAGCAGTGCGGAGCCTTATTTGCGCGCCATTGTACGCCCCTCGTCTGCGATGAGCCCCCAAGTCACAAGTTGATATTGTTTATTTGTAGGCCTGCGAAGTCATAGGCACCGTTGTGAAGCACCGCCTACAATGGACTAGTGAAGAGGTGGGTTTTTTTTTGCGTTCCTGGCAACCGCTTCGATCCATGGTTAATGGCGCTCGACTGTTCGTAGCACCTCCATAGCAATTTCACTGCCATCGTCGCTGCGATGGATGACCCGGAATTCCCGGTCAGGGTTCAGGCGTGTCTCGCCCTTACGGAGATGGTGGTCGCGTATGAGTCTGGTGGGATTTTTATTGAATTGAGTTCCCTGCGAGTGTGGTCTTGATATGGTATGTCTGTTTAGTGAAAGCTGCCGTAGCGCCGCAAGTGAGCAAGGTCATCCAAAGTGAGTCAGTTTATTACGCGTATCGTTTGGGATGGCTGATCGGTGGTGTGTACGCTAGGCCTTCTGAAGCTATCAGATGAGAGCGACCTGGACATCCTGAATCATAGTATGGAGGTAATGGTTGATCAGTACCAAACGGAGTTACTTCCCGTCGCGGCCCAGCTAACAGCACGCTTGGTAAGAAAACCTGCAACCACACTGGCCCGAGCCGGGTTCTCTTTGTTTTTTGATGATTAATTTCTGGCACAGTGTGATTCTTACCTGCGTTTGGCAAGGGAGACGATTGCTCAGGATTCGGAAGCGGACGGGATGGATCTCGAAGCGCTGATATCGACAGGGGAAGATGACAAAACGTATTACGCTATGGGTATCGCGAAGACGATTTGGACGGTATGGGTTTTATATGTCCATGGGGATTCCGTTTACTGAAGAGAGTCGTGGGGGGCAGGTTATCAATTCTATCGAAAGTGCGCCCGAGATCTTGGCGCAAGTACAGGAGATCGTGGTACCTATTGTGACGTTTACGCTGGAAAACAAGTTCCTTGGTAAGGGGGGATGGATGACACCCGTTTGCTGGGGTTTGCTCACAGATCCCCGCAGATCTTTTCGATAGCATGTACGAGCTAGTGGACAGCTTGACCTTTAAACTCCGGGCGATTTCTCCGAGCGTGTGGCCAGTGTTTGAATTGACATACAAGCTGTTCAAATCAGATGCTGTTGATTACCTAGAAGGTGGGTTGGCCCCCTGCTGTTGACCTGTTGGAAGGGATGCTCATGTGCACGTGCCAAGAAATGTTGCCTTCCCTGGATAATTTCGTCTCGTTTGGGAGCGATGTGATCAGGGTACGGGCCGATTATAAGCAGATGCTGGTGGATATTTACACGACGTCGATCACGAATGAGCATCTAGGGGAAAACGATCGGGTGAATGGGTGTAAGCTAGCGGAATCTGTGCTCCTGAACCTGCGTGGAAGCGTCGACGAGGTGTGCCACGCTTATCTTTTTTTAAAAAAATTTAATTTGAATTTTATTTTATTTAATAGGCCCTACAACCGTTTATCGTGACTGCGCTAGACCAACTAGACAAGACAGAGACGAGCGCGCTGCGGCTTGCGAACCTGGAAGTGCTGGTGAACGCGATACTGTACAACCCGGCGGGGTCGCTGCATGTTATGGAGACGGCGCGGCCGGGGCTGGCGAGGGTGTTTCTGGACCGGTGGTTTGCGGCGATCAATTCTGAGAATCAGCTTCCGCGGGTGCATGATAAGCGGTTGAGCATCTTGGCGCTGTGTGCGCTCATTGAGATGGACCTGAGTGGGGTGCCGGAGAGCGTTAAGCCGGGGTGGCCTGGGATCTTGGGCGGGATCTTGAAGTTGTTCAAGGAGTTTCCCAAGGCTGTCGAAGGTGCGTTTGTCGTACGTAATGTCACGGTAATGGTGTGCTCATCATCATGGGGATCGTTTTTTTATTAGCGCGCAAGGCTTTGGAAGATGCATTGCAAGAAGACGATGATGAAGATGATGTGGATGAGGAAAAGTTCCTGAACCTGAACGGAGATGATGGTGAGGATCACAACTCGTGCCCCACGCGTCGTGGGGATCTGTTGAGCTGCGTTTTGGAACTGATGGGTTTTTGTTTGTTAATTAGAGGATGTTTGGGATGAGGATTCTGCGTATTTGGAGATGCTGGCTAAAGAGGTGATTGGTGATTAATTCAGGTCCGGGTTGGACGATGGGTTGACCGCGTGTTTTTTTTTCTTTCTTTTTAGGGGGCACGTCTGAGGGACAAGTCTGAGAAGGGGGGACTGGGTGGGGAGGAGGATGAGTATGAGTCGGATGAGGAGGATATTGAGGAGGAGTTGGGGTATTATAGCCCGTTGGATAACGTGAACCCCTACGTGTCGTTCCAACAAGCTCTGACTGGTGGGTTTTTTCCTTTTCTCACTTGGGGGTTGTTTATTGATGGGGATTAATTGTAGCGTTCCAAATGAAGAGCAGTGGTGTATATCAAGCAGCGACGACGTCTTTGACGGTGGAACAACAGACTCTGTTGATGGAGGTGATGAAAGTAGCAGATGCAGGATCAAAGTGAGATGATTGTGTACTTTGTTTGTTAATAGACTTTTTTGGATCGGGTGATGAGCAAGTTGGAAAACAAGGATGGTCTGTAAACTAAGAGGCGTGTGGGCGAACTGGTTTTATCTCTTCCTCGTGGTACCTGCCCTGCTCCTCGTTTTGTGTTCCTTGTCCTTGTCCTTTTCTTGTCTGTCCTGTCCGGCAACCCACTTTCGCCGGGTGGCGTTGAGCCGGACTCGAGGTACTCTGCGCGGCTGACGACGAGGTCTTGGAAGGCGGGGGTGGCGACGAGGGTGCGGGCAGCGTCGTACGCGGCGGTCACGGGGCTAGCAAGGGGTAGTCAGTTAGTTGTCGCTCGCACCGGGGGTGGGAACGTACTGTGGGGATTGGTACACGTCAATGTCGCATTCGACCGGAGCGAGGGGCCGGAGCTCGGCGAGGCTAGAAAGGAAGGGTTAGAGTCAGCGCCGGAGGAAAGAGGGAGTGGGGAGGGGGCAGACAGTCTATCGCGGAATCCGGGGAGGGCGGTGTTTCCGCCGACGAGGGTGATGTTGGCCCAGAACATGGGTTGGAGGTCGGGCGGGAGGCGGGCGATGGAAGCGGCGATGGTGCCGGGGAGGCCGAGCTGGTTGAGGCCTGGAGCGGGGGCGGGGTGAGCACGGGGAGGACGAGAGGAGGGGCGGGGACGGACCGATGTCGTCAGGGCGGAAGAGGACCTCGGGGACTGCGAAGCGCTCGTTGTTCATGATGAGGACCTGGCCAGAGTCGGTGGGGCGGCGGAGTCGCTGGGCGGCGAGGTCGTATTCGAGGCGGAAGGGACTCGGGACGGCGCGTGCGGCGAGGAGGTCGCGGGAGAAGGCGGGGGAGACGAAGCATGAGAGTTCCTTGATGTGGTTGGTGATGTGTGTTTGGTCCATCATGTTCCATTGGCGGAAGGAGAGGAGTTCTTTGAGGTGGTTCGTGAGGAGTTTGCCGCCGATGTCGAGGCGGGTGAGGGCGGGGAGGTGGGGGGTGCCTCGGAGGAGCGGGACGGCGTGGGTGAAGCTGAAGCCCGAGTCGACGATGAGCGCGCATTCGGGGGTCGGGGAGAGGAGGGCGGCGGGGGTGCAGCGGTAGTAAGATGGGAATTGGTACTCTTCGAATACGAATTGGTCGTAGATGGCTTGGATGTTGGGTAAGTTGTGGTATGGCTCTGTGAGGAGGAGCGAACACTCGGTTGTGTCGATGCCTAGGACGTCAGAGGAGAAGACGCCGTCCCAGATGGCTTTTTGGGCGTCCCAGTCTACGATGAAGCCCTTTGAGGGTGTGAGTTGTCCGGCGGGGGTGAGCTCACCTTTTCGTGCGGGAGGCGGTAGGTGAGGGACGCATGGTCCGTGCACCGGAGGAGCTCGTGGCCGAAATAGGTGGAAGACTTGTTGCGGGCGATGGCGTTGGGGATGACGAGCGCGGCGCTGTCGTCCACACCCGCCTTGATCGTCGACGCGCCGTTATCGAGGATGACCGTGGGTGGCATACCGTGGGAAGATCACTCATGTGTATTGCTTTCTGGACCCTCGACCACCCAGATTACGCTTTGTGAGTTTTCTACCCCCCTTAGAGTTGGTAGGCCCCCCTACCAAACGTGCTACTGCAGGGTCCTGTGCACGAACAGGGATGAGTTCCTCGACCGGCCGACGCTCGATGCGCATTTTCACTCGTTCGGGGGGAGCGGAGACGGCGTGCTCTCAGGGCTCGATGTCCTCGGGGGCGGGACGTGGTTTGGGGTGTCCCGGGCCGGGAGGGTGGCGCTGCTGACGAACATCACCGAGCCCCCGCCCGCGCGCCCGTTTGCGCTGTCCCGCGGCGCGCTCGTCAAGGCGCACCTCCTCGCGCAGGTCCCCGTCCCCCCTGACACGCCGTTTGCGGGGTTTAATTTGCTGCTGCTCACCTCCGAAGAAGGGGCGTTCAAGGCAGAGTTTGTGAGTAATGCAGGGGCGGGGGGTGTTATTGAGTGCAGGCCTGCTGAGAGGACGGGCGGTGTCTCGAATGCGGTGAATGATGAATGGGACAAGGTGAGGCGGGGTAAGGAGCTGTTTGGCGCCGTGGTGGAGGCGGGAGGGGAGGATATGGTTGAGAGGCTGTTTGGAGTGCTCGAGTGCGTGGTTTGTGTTTTAGGCTTCTTGTCTTATGCGATGCAGGGAACATCCATCTGAGCCTCAGGCTGACCTCAGGAAGACTATCCATGTTGTCCCGTCGGTGAGAGATGGCAAGATGTACGGGACCCGCTTGTCAACCGTGTTGCTGGTAAGCAAGACTGGCGATGCACTCTTTGTGGAACGGGATATCTGGAAACTGAATGAAGCTGGTGTACCAACTCAAAGTCCACACTCGTCTCAGCGTGTATACCGGTTTGCATTGAGTCTATGATCCTAATCCAATATATAATAATCGTAATGCGTAAAAGAACATTGAGGGTCCATGTATACAAAAAAAAGTCCAAGATGTAGCTAGCTAAAAATGTTCAGGTGATGATATGGTTGTACATGCCCCCGTGCTCGTTGGACTGCATCGGAAAATACGAATTATAGTTGGGCGTCGACATCGAGTTCCACTCGTGCGGGGAGACGCCTCCGGGTGGCGAGCTATTGTGGAACGGCGCGCCCCCGTGTGTACTGCTCGACGCCGACAGTGGCGTCAAAATCTCACTATCCGTCGGTGTATTACTGTCGTACGTCCCCGTCTCGGCGTCGCTCGGCCTGAATCTGCAAACATCAGCACACGACGCGAAGAGAGAGCGGGGGACCCACTGCATGAGGTTGTGCAGCTCTGTGATGCGTCGGTAGAGCAGGCAGGGCGTGTTGGCGGGGTGAGAGCTGTACTGCCGGAGCGCGGTGAGCGTGTTCTGTAGTTGGTGCGAGAGCGACATGTACGCGTGGCTCGCACCGGGGCTCGCTCGGCATGAGCAGTACGGGTGCTCTGCTTCGTCCCCGCCGTACCGTCCGTACTCGCCTTCGTACCCGCTCCCTGTGCCTCCTCCTCCTCCTCCTGTGCCTCCTCCTCCACCACCGCCACCCCCGCTATACGACTGCGAGCTGGGAGAAGAGTGGTACGACCCCGCGTACTCACTCTGGTGGTACCGCATCGACGCGGGCGGGGGTGCAGGCGGCGAGGGTGAGAAGCGATAGAGCGCGCCTGGCGCGCCCGGGGCGCTATCGGGCGGCGCCTCGGCCTTGACGGACGGCGACGGCGGGCGGGGGCGCTTCCCCGTGGGGAGCGGGGCGCATTTCGTCGCGCGCGAGTGCCATTTTTCGTTTGGGTCGCCGTCGCGGAAGGAGCTGTCCGCCCAGCGGGGGTGGGGTTTGCCTGGGAGCAAGGGGGTTAGGAAGTAAAAAAAAATAAAACAGCACTTGTTGGAGTGTTACCTCGTAGTTCACGGACGAGGCTTTCGAGTTCGGCGATGCGGTTGCGCAGGCGGGTCGTTTCGTCTACTGAAGGGTCGTCTCTGGGAGGTGGTCAGTTTTGTTGGTTGGTTGGGTGTGGCGGCATAACCCACCTCAGTGCCGGGTCGTCAATCTCGTATACACAGAGTCCAGTCTAGGAGAAGAACCATAAGGGGCCTGACGCGAGGACCTACACGCACAGAGAGAGGCGTACCAAGCCCAGCTGTATGCATCTCTGACACGGTCTTTTCCGATCACACTGGAGCTGGATCAGTCGCCGTCGCCGGGACGGGGGAGCGGGGGAGAGGAACGCACTTTTCGTTTTGACGTGTGGCAGTTGAGACAACTCTGAGTCGTCCGGTTCCGTCTTCTCTTTCTGCACAAGGGGGGGGAGGTGGGTGAGTGAGCGGGACAGGGCGCATGTGGGAGAGGGGACGCACCGGTGGTCAGTGTCGATGGTAAACTCGAGATCCATGACTTCGCCCTTGAGCTGCAACGGCTGGAACGGATCCATGTATAGCGAGAGAAAGAGAACAGATGAAAGGTCAGAAAGGAACACGCTCGAGGAATGTCTTTAAGAGGCTCCCGGTGCCATTAAGTAAAGATCCATCGTGCGAGATGGCGAACCAAACCGCGTCGCATGCCAAGAAGGGAAAGTCCATTCCAAAGACGTGGGTGTGGCCCTGAAAATCAAATATATCCCCCCACCTCCGTCCGGCCGGTATTCTTAGGGCTTGAATTGCCGATATGGCGCGTAAAATTTCCCGAGCAGTTGCGTTGGGTTTTTTTGACGTGCTGTACACGTAAAAAAATGAGGGCGTCCGCGGAAGGAGATAAGGCAGATCACTTGTCACAGTCACTCCCCCCTACCACGTGTTCCTTCCTTTCCATTTTTCTTTTTTGTAACAAAGGAAAAAAAAAACCCATTTCATTTCATGGAGCTGTCATCGCCAGTTGATGATTCGGATAGTCATGAGCTCGAGCCTATCCCTGGCCTGAATGGGGTTCCTGTGAGATGTAGGTGCCTTGTCCCGGTGTGTAGGTCTGAGCTTACTTCTTGTTGTTGTTGTTAGGGTATGATGTACGTTCCCCTCCCTCCCTCTTGGGAACAAGGACTTAGTCTGTAGGCGGATCGCACAGAGTCGTATACCCACATCACGCCCTTTCAAGAACGCCACGACACTAGCGTAGAGTACGTCTCTGCTCTCCCCTGAGCGAGTCTTACATCTCCTCCCAGGTTCTTCTACAAACCAATAACCCTCTCCGCCCTCACCGTCGGCCTCGCCCTGCTCGCCTACGTCGCCACCACCCAAGATGTCCTCAAAGAAGGGCGCGACAAACGCCGTGTGGGCGTCTACGCCTCGATTCTCTCCTTCCTCATGTTCTCCATGATCCAATTCCGCGACGGCCCGTTCATCCGTCCCCACCCCGCCTTCTGGCGCGTCGTCCTAGGCGTCAACCTCCTCTACGAACTCGCCCTTGTCTTTCTGCTCTTCCAGGATTTGGACTCGGCCCGGGCGATGATGACCCTGCTGGACCCCGCACTGGGAAGCCCGCTCCCGGAGAAGAGCTATGCCGAGGACTGCTCGCTCCGCGCCGCCACTGTTTGGGTGCGAAGCCCCCGTCCGTGTGTCCGTATGAGCTGAGCTTATCTGGCTGTTGTTTAGAATGCACTTGACGTGTTTTGTGTGGCCCATGCCCTAGGCTGGTTCGGCAAGGCTATGGTTCTGAGGGATTATTGGTTCTGCTGGGCAAGTCCGAGATGTGATCCTTGATGACGCACACCCCCCCTGACGGGTCTTGCAGATCTTGAGTATCGCGTTCGAGCTGGCAGAGTATAGCTTACAGCACCAGCTTGCCAATTTTGCAGAGGTTCGTGGTCCAACTTGGGGGTGCTTCGTTCATTTTTCTCACTGTTGCTCGATAAAGTGTTGGTGGGACCACGTACGTTTCGCTCCCCCTCTCTGCGAATAAGGGAATTCCGTGCTTATCCTTTCCGTCAAGTGGGTCCTCGACGTGCTAATCTGCAATTGGCTTGGTGCCTATCTCGGTAAAGGATGACTACTACTACCTTCGTTTCCCGGCTCATGCATCCTCGCTAGGCATGAAAGTCTGTCAGTACCTCCAAGTCAAGGTAAGCCCTTCCCGTCCCCCGTCCGTCCCATCTATGTCATGTTTTGTTGTCAGCCATACGAATGGCGTGGGCTACGCCAGCACCGAGGCCTGCGCTCCAAAGCGCGCCGCGTCCTCAGCCAATTCTCTCCGCACGACTTTACGGCGTTCACATGGGGCACCGCGTCTTCGTTTCCGCATTACATCGTCGTCGTGCTCCTCCTGGCTGTCTTCCTCGCGGCAGAGCTAAACCCGTTTTATCTCAAGGTAATCCTCGCTCCCCAAGCTAAGGTGCTTCTGATCTTTTTGTGCCTTTTCTTTTTTGTAGGCCCTGCTCTGGATGGAGCCGGACCATCCGATCGTTATCATGAGGCTCGCTGGTGTGTTTTTGTGTGCCCTCCCTGCTGTGAGGGAGCTGTATCAGTATATTAATGATCCGAGGTGAGTCGTTTTGTTTTGTGTGTGCGGGGGTGTTGGGATGCTATGTTGCTGTGTAGGAGAGCGGTGAGGATGGGCCAGCATGTGTGGCTCCTCCTCGCGACTATCCTCACGGAGATCCTGGTTATTAGGAAATGGAGCGTGGGCGTGTTCACGGAGCCCTTTCCGCGACGCGTGAAATGGGGGCTGGGCATCGGCGCGGTGTTGCTCGTGCTCTACCCCGTCGTGCAGGTGAGCACTACCCTCCTCTGCCTTGACTAGGTAACCACTCATCCATCGCACAGTTTGGGATCCCGAGTGCGAGGAGGTACGTCCGCGAGGAGAAGAAGAAGGCCAAGGCGAGGGCAAAGGCACAATGAGAACCTCCTGCTGTAAAATTAATATCGATACATATCATTTGGAGCCACATCTGAGATCGGGGCCATCAGTGCTCTTTGAGCGGTGGGGGGTTCAAGGTTAGACAAGTAAGCTTTATTTGTGTGCGTTGGGGGGTGGAGACAAATATGAGGCATCGCTTTGGTGTTATGTCATCATTGGCCTGCTTTGTTATTAACGATCATCACCTACGACTACGACTACTACTCCTAACTAATCACCATGCCTCGAGCGGAAGGTGAGCAAGCCGAGTTTTGAGCGACCTCGATACTGATGAGAAATAGTTGGAACGCCCAAGTACTTGGCGAACAAGATGAAGTCCAAGGGCCTGCAGCGCCTGCGGTGGTACTGCCAGGTGTGCGAGAAGCAGTGCCGGGACGAGAACGGGTTCAAATGCCACGCAGCGTCAGAGAGCCACCTTCGACAGATGCTCGTCGTCGGAGAGCACGCCGGGAAACACATATCGAATTTCTCAAGCGAGTTCCAGGGAGAGTTTGTTGCTCTGCTGTCACGACGGTTTGGGACGAAGCGTGTTCGTGCGAACCAGGTGTACCAGGAGTATATCTCGGATAAACACCATGTGCATATGAATTCGACGAGGTGGGTGACGTTGACGGAGTTTGTGAAGCATTTGGGGAGGACGGGGGTTGCGAGGGTTGATGAGACGGAGAAGGGGTGGTTTGTTGCGTGGATTGATAATAGTCCGAAGGCGTTGGCGAAGGCGGAGGCGTCGATGAAGAAGGAGAGGGCGACGATGTCGGATGAGCAGAGGGAGAGGGTGCTTATCGCTGAGCAGATTGAGCGTGCGAGCAAGGAGGACAAGGAGGAGGAAAAGGACAAGGAGGAGAAAGAGGACGAAGGGCTGAAGAGAGACGAAGGGGATGAGAAAGTGACAATCTCATTTTCCAAGGCCAAAGTTGCGCCTGTACCTACGGGCAACGCGTTGAAGCGACCCAATGTATTCAAGGGAGTCAAGACCGAAGCCAGTGCCGGCGGGCAGAAGCGGAAGGCCCCGATGACAGCAGCCGAGCGGTTGATAGTGGAAGACCAAGATCGAAAAAGGCGGAGAATGGAGCGGGAGAATGCGTAGTGTGTTGGATTGGCAACGATGGTGTTGATGGTCATGAAACGCTTCGATTCGATTAATGCAATAATTTGTTGATTTTCCCGCGAAGGGTACGTTGTAAGTCGGAAGTATGGTGGCGCCGGCAAGGGCGTGTTCACTGGCTGCTTTAGGGTAGGTTGGCAAGTGTGGCGCATCATCAAGAAGGGTTGGGTTACCGTAATACCGCAAGGGAAGGGAGAGGGTATGTTGGAGCCGAGAGTTTGGTACGTCCTCGAATGCAGATCCAAGCCATGGCGGGATAAAGAGTCCGACCGAATCTGGGCATGACCACCTGGAATCCGGGATCCCTACGTTACACATACAAAAAAAGAAGCATTGCGAAAAACCGAAGACGTCGTGATAGTAATCTCTGAAACGAAATGCTCTTTTGAATACGCGTCAAGTTCATTGGCCTTGGCCTCGAGCCAGGGGCTGGTGGGAAGGGATCGGCGTTCCAAGGCCGCAGGAGATGCAGTGAACGATAACCCTTTTAGCCCAGGCACGCTGCAAAAGTTTGATCAACGACGGGGTGGGATCGCCTCGAGAACGTGGACCATGACCACCATGGCGCACTACCACAACGTGTCCACCCACGACGACTCTCCCGACTCCACCCCTGCGCGCACCCCCGATGTCTGGGTACGGGACTCTCAGGATGAGCTCATCGATATGGTACGCGCCCCCACCCAAGAACCTTGTGCCCCGCTCACTGACTCCCCCTGTTCTTGTAGTACGCAGCGAAGGAGGCCCCAGTCCTCACCGCCGCCCAACAGCGCCAGCTCCTCACCGAGCGCCGCAACATGAAGAACCACAAACACAGAAAGTCCGTCGTCTCCGCCCACCTCACGCGCACCAGCCCCCTCGCCGCGTCCCGCAGGAAGCGCCTCATCCTCATCGCCCTCGGCGTCCTCGCACTCGTCGCCGTCGCCGTCGCCGTGCCCGTAGCACTCCTCACCAAGCACAAGAGCTCCGACTCGTCTGGTGGGGGCGGGGGGAGTAGCGGCGGGAGTGGAGGCGGAGGGGCGACGTCGGGCACGTCGGGGAGCGTGGTCACCATGAGCGACGGGACAAAGTTCACGTATACGAATACTTTTGGAGGGGACTGGGCGGAGGACCCCGCTCAGCCGTTTGCCGCGGGCGGCAAGGCCCAGAGTTGGGGCAAGCGTATTGGTGCGGAGGAATGGGTCTGGGGCCAGGACGTCGCTCGGGGCGTCAATCTAGGGTAAGCCTGCCCTCCTTGTCTTTTTCACTCTCATTCATTCATTGCCTTTTAGTGGATGGTTAGGTTCGCATCCTTGTATTTCATGTTCATTCACCGTCCTGACAGGATGAAAACAGTCACAGAACCGTTCATCTGCCCGAGTCTGTACGAAAAGTATGTCAACAAGAGTGATATTGTTGTTGTGGACGAGTGGACCCTGGCCCTGGCTATGGGCAAGAACCTCGCCTCCGAGATGGAGGACCATTACAAGACCTTTATCGTGAGCTACCCCCCGCTTCGGACCCGCCCGTGATCCTGACCTTTTTTCTTCCAGACCGAACAAGACTTTGCAGATATCGCCGGTACGTTCAACTTGCTTACTCCGGCCCTCCTCATCCGCTCCCAGGTGCCGGTCTCAACTACGTCCGCATCCCACTTGGCTTCTGGGTCAGTCTGCTTTCGCAACCATTGCCTTTTCCCTCATTCTATTGCTAGGCAATTGAAACTATTGGCGATGAGCCCTTCCTCGTAGGTACCTCATGGACCTATTTCCTCAAAGCGCAAGTCCATCTCCATCTTCCCCAAAAGTCCCTCTGACCTGCCTATTCCTAGTATCGAGTGGGGCAGAAAGTATGGCATCCGCATCTTCCTCGACCTCCACGCCCTCCCTGGAAGTCAAAACGGCTGGGTCAGTCTCCATCAACCGTCCCCCCCTTCCTGTCCTGACTCGTACCTTTTTTTTTCATTCAGAACCATTCTGGAAAAAGTACTTATTTCCTTGTTCTCTTCCTTCAATCTTCCCAACTCATCATCAACCCATCATCTCAGGCGGCACCGTCAACTTGTGAGATCTCATCTCTTTTCTTTTTTTCCCTCCCCCTTCTTATCCCTCTCTTTTTTAGTATGGTTCGTCAGGAATCTTCTATTCGTGCACAGTCTGACTATTGCCTAGCATGGCACAATGGGAATAGCCAACGCGGAGCGAACGCTCACCTATCTCCGAATCCTTACAGAGTTCGTCAGCCAAGATCAGTACCGTGACGTTGTAGGCATGTACGTGTATTCCCGCGGCCCTCCTTCGATCCAACCCGTTCCTCACCCACGCACAGTGTGGGCATCGTCAACGAAATCCTTTGGGCAACCATCGGACAAACTTCTGTCCAGAGTTTCTATTACGCGGCATACCAAGCCATCAGAACCTCGACGTGCGCGGATTCCATTCCCTATGTCTTCATGATGCGATATCTTAACTTAATTCGTCAGTGGCATTGGTTCCGGAGCTGGACCCTATATCGCAATTCATGAAGGCTTCCAGGGGGTAGGTCCTATCTCATTACGGTCCTTCCGGCCTGACCTTTTTCATCTCGATTCATAGGTCGCCATCTGGGAAGGGTCTGTCTCATGCTTCCCGTCCGTGTCACCTTCTCTCCCTCATTTCCTTTCTCTCGTAGCTTCCTATCGGGTGCCGACCGTATCGCACTAGATCAACACCCTGTACGTCCCCATCTATCCGTCCCCACTTTGTCATTCGCCTGACCACTCCCAGTACTTGGCATTCACTGGCGATCACACCAGTTCGTGAGTTCATCTCACCTCCCTCACATGTCACCACCTCACGTATGTTTTTGCCGTTAGCATTGATCAGTTGGCAGTCAAGCCCTGGTATGTGTTCTCTCCCCCCTTGGGGTCCTGTGACGCCCAACTAAAATTAATGCTCCGTCCCCTCCTAGTGCCTGGGCACTCGCTACTAACCTGTCTTCCAAGTCATTCGGTGTCACTCTTGGCGGCGAGTGGTCGACTGCAGTGAACGATTGCGGCCTATGGTGGGTTCCCTCCCTCTCCGACCTCCGTCCCTCCGTAATTGAATCTTGATCGGCCTCTCACCTCATTTCTCCCAGGCTTAACGGAATCGGCTCGACGCCTGGATATCCGGACTGTACCGCTTGGGATGACTGGACGGTACGTGATCACTCCCCCCCCCTTCCTCTTCTCCTCATCCTTGTTGCTGCTTCCTCACGCCTCCCGCGACAGTCGTACAACGCGAGCACCATCGCGGGCCTCAAGAACGTCGCCTTGGCATCCATGGACGCCCTCCAGAATTTCTTCTTCTGGACGTGGAAGATTGGCAACTCGACCCAGCTCGGGACGTCTTCGAGCCCGCTTTGGCACTACCAACTCGGGCTTGAGAAGGGGTGGATTCCGAAAGGTAAAGTAGCAAGCGTCTGTATAAGGACCGTGTCGAGAGCTCACTTTTTCCTATTTCCTAAATTCTTCTTTTCCTTTTCTTTTCCCTTGTGCTAATTATAGACCCACGGGAAGCCATCGGGCACTGTGCCAGTGTTCTGAGTTCATCTCAGATATTCGATGGGAGCTATCCTGCGACTGCAACCGGAGGGGTGGGTGACAACTTTCTTTTGTCTATTTGTTCCCAGAGAGCGGGGTTGGGCTTATTGCTTATGTTGTTCCTTTAGTCCGGTGCGGGTACGGTAGAGGCTGCGCAGACGTCCTCGCATGCGTTCCCGCCTCCGTCGCTCTCCCCGTCGGTGTCCCCCTCGCAAATGTCCCTCCTCCCGACGTATACGCCTACGGGGACGATCAAGACGCTGTTTGCGCCGACGTTTACTGCTGCGCCGAAAGCGACGGTGGGCAGTGGGTGGAATAATTCGGCTGATACGCAGTTGGCTTATGTGTTGGTGTTTTTCTTCTTCGTCTGCTTTGGGTTTTGGGTGACGGTTTTTCTTTTTTGTTTGTAGGACTGTTGCGGGGTGTTCGTATCCTGAGTGAGTGACTTGTGTGTGTTGTGGTGTGTTGGCTGACGCTGGGTTGTGCAGCCCGTGGAATGCGGTTAACTCTTCGCTCCTTTCTGCGCCTTGTACGGGGTCGTAAGTACCCCCCCACTCCGACGACGATTTATGGACGAAGTGGACGCTCTTCTTTTTTTTTTTTTCCTTTCTTCTTTTTTTTTTCCCTTGGACTGTAGATTACGGATTTGTTTCATTTTTGGCATCCTACGCGGACTCATCATAGAGAGGTGTACATCACTGCTGTTATAGAACCACTACCATCTTTTTTTTTTTTTTAACTTACGCACACGCACACTAGAGTACAACAATTAGAAGACTGTATAGGTCTTCGATAATGAACGAATGAACGCTTCCCCTCGGTCGGCCTCTATTCATTTCGCTGTCCTGACCCGAACGAGAGAAGGAGGAGTAAAAGGTAGGCACAGCCCGCGAGCGACACGCACCGCATAGCTGTCAACCATCCCGATCGGGTCGTCCATGTGTTGTACACGTCGTTGGACTGTCTGACAAGATCACAGAATTCTTTCCCCGGAAGAGGGACGTCATTGGTGCGCTCTTCGTAGTAGCTGATTAGCGACGGGGCTAACGCTAAGGGAGACGTTTTTAGAAGGGGGATAATGGAATGCACTCGGGGGGGGAGGGAAACTTACACCGAACTTGAATGCAGTTGTGAAACACGGAGAGGAAGTGGTACGTGATGGCGAAGACGAGTTCTCGGACGAGTAGGAAGCCCGCGAGGAGGGTGTCGGGACCGATGAATATCGTGCTGAAGATGAATAGGAAGAGGTACGCGTGGTGTTTCACTGCGTTCGAGAAAGAGTGAGCGTGGTGAGTATATGGGGAAAAAATATATTGTTTGCCGTACGGTGGTGATCCAGGGTCACGGCGACTTTGTACGGAAAATCTGCGGGGCGCTGGACGAGGTGGTCTGCGAAGGAGTTAGGTATGAGGAATGAGGAATGAGAGGGAGGGAAGTACACGTGTAGTCCACAGGGTGCTCTGTGAATGCCTTGAGCTCATTGAGCAGAGAGGATTCTGGCGCGTCCTCAGACTCGGATGCCGAGACTCGAAGATGGATAGATGGGTTTTACGCACGAAAATAGACGCACAGCGCCGTTAGGATGGCGAACACCAGGGACTGAGCTCTTTTGTCCATGGAGACACGGGGCTCGGGTCAAGGAACTGACTTGCATGTTTGTTCCGTCCATTCACTGCAAAAGGGGGGAAGGGGTGGGCCTCATCCCTTCCTCGTGTTCAAGTTGCCGCGACTCATGATGTCACACATCCCCCACGCAAATCAGAAGGTATAATAGCCGACTCTTTCTTGGCAGGTTTTTGTTGTTGTTGTTATCATTACACGACAGATGATGTCTAAACTACGTGCCTGCAAGAGATCACTAAGCATCCATCCGTACACGCAACTTGGGGCAAAAGGGAATAAACTTACTCCCAGCTTATTCTCGCTGTATTAGCGCTAACAGCCCGAGTCCTCCTAGGAGTGCGTATTTGAGCTGTGGGAAGTCGTTCTAGGAACGAATAACGAGGCAGGGGACAGTCAGCGCCAGCCCGAGCACACGTAAAAAAATGGGGCGACAGACCATCGCTATTGTGACGTATCCAATGTACGGTAGGAACCTACCCGAAACGCAGTCAGTACCCGACACAAACACGCCCCAAAACCCAAAAAAAAAAAAGAAAACATTAATTACCCTCGAGCCTTGCCCACGATATGCTTCCTCTCCAGCCATTCCAGTCCTTCGGTACAAATCAATATCATCCACAGGATTATTATCCCCTTTGGTAAGTAAATACTGCTTCGCCACGCTACCCAGAACCATCAGTCCATAGAACAAAACAAAAGAGAGAACGCACGTAGAGTTATCCACCAGCGGGAAATCATGCGTCTCCAACACCCGGTGTACAATCGGGATATCAGCACCAGGGATCTTATAAACAGTGATGTCGCCCGTGTGGTACCTCTCATGCGGGGGGTTGGTGAGGAAGAGCAGGTCGCCGCGGTAGAACGCAGGCTCCATCGAGCCGCTGGGTGCACCCCCATCAGTCCCGCCTAGCACCCGTACAGACGACAGACGCACCTCAGCACGACGACAATAGGCGACTCGGAGTTGGTGACGAGTCCCAGGCCTTTCCATATCATGAGTCCTGAAGCGATGACAGTCGCGAAATTGAGGCATTGTAGGAGGACCTAAAGGGTACCAGTGGGTGAGATGAGAGCACGCAGCGAAGCGTCAGGCGTACATGGCGGAATCCAAGTCTTCGAAAGGCTTTGAGCTCTTCAGTAAACATCGTTGGGCAAGGCGTACAAAATGGTCCCGTTGCTGGATTTGGTAAAGCGACACGTCGATTGTCGGTAGTTGTTTGGGGTCTTCCGCTGTGGCTGTGTCTCTAAGGCGTACACATGGACCTACTACTCCTTGTCAGCAAACATGGTATATTGTGCATATACACGATCTATCTGTACATGTATAATACCCCCTCTTCAAAACTTGGGCGAGTCTCCTGTAAGCGTCTCCCATGCTGGTCCGTCTGGTACATCCCACTCCTCGTAACAATCATACACCCAGTCAACCTTATCAATCATCTCCTTTTGGGCCGCCACAAACGTCTCCACCGGGCACATACCATCCTTCTGGTCAGGACACCCCTTGATCCCCGTGAGCGGTACGACCCCATCGTTGATAACGATTCGGATTTGCTGCCCCGGAACCGACGTACATTCCAATACTATTTTACGTTAGTACCGTTGATGATATGAAAGAAGAAGTATTCATACACTGGAACTGCATGTTCGTCGCAAACGGAGCCAGCTCGGATACCTTGAATGACCGGTTTTCGGGTATGTGATCATACGGGAGCGGTCCAGTGGCTGCTAAGGTTGTCAAGTTCAATGCGGTGATGACTAGTCAAATAAGAGTGCAGAGAATCGTGAATTAGCTCTACATTCTCAGAATAGCGATGGGCGGAACCTACTGTTCAAAACCACCACTTCGTGCGTGGCATCTACATACAAACTGTTCCCAAAGGGGAAGGTCGTAGGGTCATCGTCCAGTGTGGCGTTCGTCGAGAGCCTATGTTCCTTGATGCGTTCCTGCGTGAGCCGAGCCACGAGCTCTTGGACGTACCCGGTGCCCTGAACACGGCCAACGGGAGATCCGAACGCGGAGTTGTACCAGAAACTCAGGTCCAGACTGCCGAGAAAGACGACGTCAGTATGATAACAGAGAAGGACATAGACAGGAACCCCCACGCATAATCGAAGCCTTCCCATTCTTCTTCCGTAAAGAGCGTGCAGAATTGCGAATACCCCAGCGCCACCGTCTAACAATGTATTTTCAGTACGCGGATCCTTTGCGACGGCCCATCAGATGCGCACCTCGTACGCACACAACTGCTGAAGAACATATGTGTCTTCAATAGTCAAATTATACCCCTTGAGTTGACGTTGGAGGCGCTCTTGGGCGTTCTTCAGGTAGATGGCAGCCCATCGTTCCACGTACCACTTGCCACGATCACTTCTGGAACTGATCTTGGCATTCGGACATCTGCAAGGCTGTCAGGACGAGACGTTATGGACGTAAAAATGCCATACGTGTCATACGGAGCCAAAGTATTGTTGAACTACGAGACGGTCAAACAAGGGAGGATCGATAACAACGAGAACTTACACCAGTTGCTTCGATGGTGATGCTTTGCTGATACTGCCCTTCGAATGGATACCCAAAGAAGCCAATTGCGAAATTCATGGCAGAGTTGAGCATACGATCTCTATATACAAATAAACACTGAAACATCTCTTCTCGAGAGTCATACTTACTGGGATTCGGTCCGAAAGACAGGAAGAGTGTTGGACTCGGAAAAGTTCTTCAGAAGGTATCCATACTTGAGTCTCGTTGAAATACCCAAGTCATCTGCAAAGTCGAGGTGAGAGGATACACAATATAAAATAGGCATTAGACTGACAAAGCTGTTGTCTTCCAAAGGGTGTAAGGACTTCTTCTCCAAGTTTGTAAGTCCTGTAAATGAGTTCATTCAGAGCCCCTATCGTGACCGAAAGCGACCTACCATTCGTTCAAAAATTCCAAGTCCCCAGACGCGCTTAGTCCTGCAGCTGCATCATGCAGCCTTCCTGAGAAGTTCGCCGGCCCGCCGTACGATGCTGCGGATACAACTTGAATAGGTGCCTCCACCACAGAAACTCACCACTCACCCCACGCAGTCGGATACCTAGCTCCATGTCTATGTA
Source organism: Armillaria sp. CMW 4456 (assembly GCA_028551335.1). Classification (NCBI taxonomy): domain Eukaryota; kingdom Fungi; phylum Basidiomycota; class Agaricomycetes; order Agaricales; family Physalacriaceae; genus Armillaria; species Armillaria sp. CMW 4456. The sequence goes on along the minus strand of JANDKJ010000503.1, from coordinate 269,112 downwards.
ATAGATGCAGGCCTGTAATCCTACACGTCTCTGGCGTCTCAGGGCTCGAATCCAGTCCAAATGCCTTCTTATCCACACTGTACCACGGCGAGAGGTTCCCCCACTTCTTGAATAAATCGAATGACTCTGACTTTTGCTTGTGCGTCATCGACTGGGGCGCGACAAGCACTGCGGCGCCGCTGTGTATAGGGTACGACGGGGCCGTCGCTATCAACGCAGGCTCGACTCCTGTGGGCGTTCCTCCAGCATACCCGACGTCCGTCGGGAAGAGAGACGGAAACACGTTCGTCGGCGTGGGGGGTGGGAAAATGTCCCGTTCCGTAGAGCCGACGTAAGGAGGCGCCAACACGACAGCATCGTCGTAACCACCCGTCACACCACTGGCCACATTGTCTGAGAAGCAGGTCGTCCCGCAAATAGCATACTGAGCAAAGAAACAACCTAAGGATCCAGCAAGGAAGGCGATAGCAAGATGAAGCAGAGTGAAATGGGGCTGGCTATAGAACGAAAGCGCTGGTTGGTATACCGGGCTCTTGGGCCACTCATCTTGAGAGCGTGGGGAATGAAGCGCTTCACTGTCTATTGGATCGTACTCCTTCGCGCCCCGTTCGACGTCCATCGTAGTCGGGATGAAGAGGTGTCTCGTGCACGTGACGAGATTACGCCTGAAATGGGTTGCTCAAGATTGGCTCATCGCCCGAGGATATCGAATTTGTGCAAAGCCATTACATCCAATATATGTACAAATTATGTATATACTCGTCATTTCATGCAGTGATCATCGTTGGAATTTCCCCCAGGCGAAGCTTCGCAGCCCCAAATGGGACAAGCTTGACTTCGAAGGTATCGCTGGCGCAGGCATTTGGACTTTGAGGGGGCGAGGCGGCGGTTCCACTGAAGACTTCCCATTCGATTTGGCATGCAGTCGCTGGACGAGAACTGAGTACTTAATTAGAAAGAAGGGCTCGTCGAGTTACTAACCGGTCATGGTGATTGGTTGAGAACCGGGTGCCCAGACATAGAACGGTAACTTTGACACCTCGGAAGAACGATCGACAATCTCAATGCTGGAAGGATCAATAGCGAGACGCCATTCCACGGTGGGCAGGAGCGTGTGGTCCTTGGTGTGATTATCATACTGGATGTTCCGTAAGTAAGGCGCCCGAATGAAAAAGAAATTCTACTTGCCGGTGTAAGATACTCAGCAGGTGCATTTGGATAAAGAGTTTTCACATCGTTCAAGGCTTGTTCGCTCCTGTCAATAGTGAAGGTAAGAAAAACCTGGGTGCATTTCTGACAGTCACAGAACCGTACCGTAATCCCTCAGTAACCGTATCGTTGTAAGACAGTTCGATGGCGAAGTTCAACGCCCCATAGTTGATCGCGATGGCATCGTTGAATCGTTTCTCAATATCAAGGACAGCGTGAAGGGAAAGAACTATCGTCGATGACCCTTCTGAAAGCTAGACCATGTCAGCCGAGTTTCCTGGCCACTCCGCAATCAAACATTCACCTCAACAACCTGGAAATTTGCGTCGTCAGGCGTCAGGGCCGTCGTCTCCTCTCCATTCACCGATATCACACTTTCTTCCGTAGCCCAATCAGGTATACGGATCTTGAAAGTCAGCGGTTCGCTCGTCGTGAGTTGGTACTTGAGCGTGTTATTGAACGGGTAAATAGTATCAACGATAACTGAATGGGAACATGGTGAGAGAGTTGGGGTGGGCGGCCGTCAAAAAAAGGAATGACAGACCGTGAACTTGGTTGGACGCGCCAACTATTCCGGAATACGTATAAGGCCCCAGAAAAACATGAAGCAAACCGTCATCCGCTGGATCGGTCATGAACGCATGAGCCCAGAATTTCGGATATGCTTGCGGATGATTGGCGGTACAACATGGGTAATTCCTATTTACACGTTGTAGAAGGTCCTGTATTTAGTGACACGATTAAAAAATGGAACTCACGGCTCGAATCCGAAGATGTTTGACCTAGGACCATTATTACCCCATGGCGATGGGTCCATTTCCTGAGCCCAAATTTGATTGACTGTAAAAGAATGTTAAAATAAAATAGAAAAGGAACAATTTAACCAAGCGTCTGTGACCTTCTTGGTCATACTGGTGTGCTGAAGATAGCAGACGGAGAATTCTAAGTGCCGGGAAAATGCAGGAAGAATGGGGAGAAAACCTACACCACCAATCATGCATAATTCCGGCAGGTAATGCATTATACGCTGTCCAATTGAGGTCGGTACAGTTGCCAAAACGCCCCAGAACATATACCTATTTTCTCCGCGCGATCGGCCACAGAGTTGTTGCCAAATATTTGGTAGATTGTCGCAAGCGAGAAGATTTGTTCCCTGGAAAAAACTCAGCTCGAACGAGCAAGACGCTGTGATCACAGCGACCCACACTACGGTGCACAGTTCAGTTCTGCCTGGACGTCAAGAATCCCTGCTACACATATTACGGCACAGACGCACCCACGAGAAGGACCGAGACCAGCAAGATGTTCGTCTGCTGAAAAGGTACCTGTACATAAAAGAATCGGACCCGGCTTGTAAATAGATTATGCAGTGGAGGGATGGAAACTCAGACGAACCGGAGGCGCGCCCGTGATACTGATAAATCATGTCAAGCCGGTCGAAAGTGCTCTGAACGTCGGCCGGATCACCCGTAAAACGATACGCCAGCGCCTCAGACTTGAGTGCTAGCCTCATAGAATTTCGTAAATGCGAGCCAAACAACCGGTATTCGCAATTCACACCTTCTGCGTTGTTCACACCATGCCTGCAGGGTTAGTTTTTTTTGATCAGTTCTCCGTGAGACTGGGTTGTTCTTCCCAGTAAACAAGGCTTGGTTTGCTTACGTGTATGAGAAGAAGGATGTCACTGCTTCCCTTGCGAAAGTGGCCGGCGTATACCAGTCGTCTTTCCAGGAAAATCCCAAGTCTCGGACGAGTTGCATTGTCTCTATTAAGAGATCCTCTCGGCCTGCATAACAGAATCAAAATGAACAACGTGGTAAGATGAATTCATTAATTTGTGGGGAACTCAGACCGTTGGGATGGTTATCATATAACCATTGTAAGGAGTAAACCAACTAGGAAAGAAAAACGTTTAGTTTTAATAGAATAAGGGCAAGAAGTCGCTTACCTCTTCCCATCTCACGTACTGATACTCAAACTGGAAACCATCTGCAGGATCGCCCTCCGAGCCGGACGACCAGGTACTATGAACAAGTGTGATAAATTTATGCATGGCGTCTACGATCCGTTCGGTTTGGGAAGGGTCCGCTTCGGCATATTGCTATTCCAACACCATCAAGAACTGTGCACGAATAACTACGAATGGCACTCACAACAAATCCCATTAAAACAAGATAACGGGGCCATGTCAGACGGGGAACATCCGATGACCCGTCAAGGACCTCGGGTCCAATCCAACCATCATCGCCTTGATGGTCTAGAGTCCAATCCAAGAACGCACGGACTTGACCCAAGAGGCGTTCGTCTTCAAGTTGAAAAGCCAGCGCCACCATGCCGTTGCTATCGTTTGAAAATTGTCAATTGAGAGGGATATAGTGGCGCCATTGAAATAAATTAGGGATATGGCCAGACTTACAACCAATACGGGGCTGATTCGTGCATCGCACTGTACTCGATGGAGCCTCCCTCTACCCAAATTGACCCGTTGACGCTAGAAATAATCCATCAGACGGCGCTCTGACAAGAAAGGATCCTAGTTCAGGCTCACTAGCTGTCGAAGTCCATCAAATGTCCGGCGAGGCCCTCCGCCTGGACATGACCTTGATCCAAGGCCCATCCGGCTGGTTTGATCGCCCCCGTTGGAATTCTGTTATACACCGGCGCGACGACTTGCAGACCGATTCTGACTCAGAAAAATCACGTAATACTTCCACTGATATGTACACTTACGCGCTCCGAAAGTCGAAAGAACTCCAAAACAGGCCGTTGACAGTAAAGGAAGCAGGATTTTCTATACCCATACGATCAGTTTCAAGACGGAGTTGATGGAGTGTGCTTACCATTGTGTAACTGTACGAAGTGTTCTTCGCGAATCACTCAATGTTTAAATTGCCTTTATACCGGACTCCAAAAGCGTCCGTACGCGGTCCGCCAGGAAGCGATATACTGCTCCAACATCTGAATGAAAGTCAGATGGTAATGTCACGATGCCATTCTCTCTCTGTGTAGAATTCAGAGCAACCTCTGCGCAAGACGGCCCGCCGAAAAGAAGGAACATCAAACGCCACCGAAAACTAGTTGTCCAACATTATGACTAACAGTTGCGACAACGCGACGTCGGTTAACGAGCAGTCACAACAAAGAATTTCCTTCAACGGCGTACTTTCACGGAGGTAAGATGTTTGACAGGCGGTGAAAATTAAAAAATCGCATCACAGCACTAAGGGCAGAGGACCACCAATGGGTTTTCGGTTAAAACACGGAAGCCAAGTAACCAGCTTCATACCTGTTCCGAGACCGGTCCGTATTCGGGACGGATATCCGTGCTGTGTTTTCCGGATGCGAGAAATGAATCGAGTCGCTGCGATGGTTCACTTTAGCGAGGGGATTGTGCGCAGTAAAGATCTCATCTCACGAGATCCAGCGGGACCTGATTGAATCTGATTTTCGATCAATGATATGCGAACCGGCAGGTGCGTAGCTTTTTATTAGCGTTTCGTTCGACGTCTGTAAATCCGAGAGAACATAGGTCTTCGATCATAGCAGCACCCTGGATGTATCCTCGGGCCCTACATTGCGGACGTTACGAGGGTTCCAGCACGTGGAATATGGGATATACGCACCTATGCACATCTTGACGGAGAACAATGTGTTTGGGGCGGTAAAGTCCGAATGAATGTCATCTCCGTAGTCCCTTCTCGTGCGCTAATCATGACGGCAGAGTGGGATTCTATCCTGAAGGGCGGAAGTTGCCAATAGGGTCAGAAGATGTTTGTTACCGGTTGCTGCCTCGGTAGGCGCGTTGGAAACCACCGTACACGGGCTGTCGTGGCCGACTGCTGCGACCATATGACCCTCGATTTGTAGAATAAATATTTGGTTTTTTCTTTCTTCAAAGAAGACGACGAGGCTCTTGGATTTTAAATTTTTATGACACGGATGTGGTTAGATCATTGGCATTTCCTGTTCACAAATGTCAAACACAGAGACCAGGCACAGTATGCAGAGAGTTCTTGCCTTGAGGCCCGAGCTGAAGTCGGTTCGGCTTCGGTTCTAGTGGTCGGTGCCGCGGAAGTATGAAAAGAGCACAACCTAAACAAGGTAAGATTAACAAGATGGAATTTGCGAAGTGAAACAGTCACAACAAGTCGGTAGAACCGAAACTTGAAGTTATTCTTGTCTGAGTCGGTGGTTTGTTATTGTTTCCATTGCAAGGTCATGATGATGGGAAGTCCTTGTTTGTCAGACATCTTTTTCGAGAAAAAGTCCCAACGCTACGAAGAAATTCACCAAGCGCAAGCAAGAAATAGGAAGACAGGACAGTAGGCACAATCGAATTGCCGCCGCTAGACATTTGGCGTGAAGTGACGTCCGCACGTGAAGGGCGTGCTGGCAAACAGATGCAGACAACGTTGCTCCCTTCCCTCCGACGCCCACGACGGGCGCTGCGGTCTTTTTTTCTTCTCTCCATGCCTTTTTGTTAGGCCTTGGGGCTCCAGCGTTTCGCTCTTTTTTGTTCTCTATAGATCCTCGGCTACCAGAAAAGTTCTAAATGTCCCCACGGCCTATCAATTCTGCTGGAAAACGTCCGCTTTCTGCTGTATACTTGGGGAAAGATCCTCAGTACATTTCTTCTCCCCCAAATCTGCCTGATTTACCGGAACCACCAAGTCCTGTTGCGAGCACGAGCTCAAAAGGCTCCGGTCTCCCTTCTCCGCCGGCAACCAATTCAACGAGCAGTGGAAGCTCAGGTGATCCTGCTAGCATCGCTCGAAGAATTCGGCCCCATCCCAGTGCAATGCTCACTGAGTCGAATGTAAAGATATTGCACCAAGATTTTGAAGAAGAGCAAGATGGGTCCACCGGTCGTCCGGTCGATCCAGACGACCATGACGATTATGACAACGACCATGACAACAACGACGACGAAGATATTACAGCGCGTCTTAGCAGACGACAGTCTTCCATATCTTCGAGCGAGAATGTACAAGCGCTCGAACGCGTCAAGAGCCTTACGCAGAGGAACCGAATGGTACGTCTTTTGCATGAGCTGATTCCCTTCTCTAAATTTTATCTTTCTAGGCCCTCGATAAACTTTCTTCTTACTCTCGGCTAAGTACACCTTCACCCAAGCCACGTCACCCCCATACGCCCAAGCATCAAGTCTCACCACTTGCCTCAGCTTCGTCCCAGTCTTCCTCATCCTCATCAAGAACGCGCTTGTCACGCCATTCCCACCATGTGACCCCAGATCACCAGTCGGGCTCTGAAACCGAGCGGGAGTCTCTCCATCCTCCCGTATTCTCGACAAATTCCCACTCTCCCTCCTCGCGTACGTCCTCCCGAACAGGCTCTTCCGATCCTCGCCCGTCTACGCCACGTAGCCGACAGCGCCTTGTATCCGCCCCCTCATTGCCCGGACAGGACCTTCTTGCGCGTAAGACCAATTCTTCGCATGCATCAAATTCCCCCACCCATATCCGGAAGCGCGCCTCAGTTGCTATGACGGAAGCATCATCCTTACGTACAAAATCCCCGGACCGTGGCGTGACGCAAAGCGCGCTGGCAGCGGTTGCGTCGTCCAGACGGAGTCCCACCGTGGGTCTAGGGAAAAAGAGGCAGCCTCTCCCGCCTGAATTTCGTGATTCACCTGGTGGCAGTAGCTCAGCGTCTCAACGAAATGGTGTACATGATACACTGACCCGAAGTTCAACCTTACAATTTTCCTCTCCCCCCAAAACACCTGCTAGATCGTCAACAGTGCGAGATCTGAATCGACGGCATCAGACACGTTGGATGAGTGAGGATCTGTCGGCCACATCCCCTATTGATGATAATGATGAAACTATCATTGGACGGCGGCAAACACCACGAGGTGGAAGTGCAGAGAGCGCATTGACCGTCGGTGCTAAAGGAAGAAGTTTGGCTGGTGAAGGGCTGCGAGCGGCAGGTATAGGTTTGAAGGACAGCGAGGAGAAGCGCGGCGGTGATATCAGGACTCGTGCTGGTACCATTATTGGACCGAGAGCAGCTACATCCATGGCGGAATATGGACGAGATTTCGAAGATGATGATGATCGCCCTTCATCAACTTCGCGTCAGTTGAGGAGTCATCGCAGTGCGTATCCCTTACGGGACAGGGATACGTCAGCGTCCCGGAGAGACGCGGAGAGGTCGCAATCGTCACTCAGTGCTTACAGTGGACAGGAACGATACTTGAGTCCACGAGTTTCAGGAATACAACAGTCAGGACATCATACAGAGCTTATGCACAATAGCCTGTTGATGTTCGAATCACAGGTCAATCGGGTGCCGTTGAACGCGGCTAATGACTTGCTGAAGAACGCACAGGGTATAGTGATGGCTGCCGAAAGGCTGCAAGGGTTAATGAAGGGTGGAAATGGACGAGCCCTAGAGGAGCAGATTAATGCCGAAGTTGGTGATTGTGACATGGGCGCGGACTTGGTGGAGATATGGAGGAGAGTTGGCGGGGAGTATAGAGAGGGTATGAGGGCAAGCGATGAGCTTGTTAGAGCGGTGACAGGGTTCTTGCTGGGTGTCGGCAAGACTGTTAGAGATCTAAGTGGCGCTGGAGATTCTCATAACCGAAGTATCAGTTTGGATGAAGATGGGCTGACGGGACGTCTATCAAGGCTCCATCTTACGCCAGAACCTCCCGTGAACGGTAGTGGACGAAGTAGCGTTGATTCTCGACATAGCTGGGAAATTCGAGATCGGGAGCGAGAAGAGGCTTCGCGACGGCTCAATGCAAGGGCAGAAAGTGTTCTCGCAGTCCGACCTCCGTCCGGTCTCAACATGTTGAAGAGTGAGGATTATACTCGTTCTGTATTTGACACCCCACCTCCTCGGGAACCTCATCGAAGCGCTGTTGCCAATGGGGTAAGTTCCGGTTCCATGCGACGAGTTCAGCCGCGGGAAGGTTCGATGCGTGTCGGCGCCAACGGTATTGTTACGTTAGATTCTCAAGAAACTCTTCGTGCTTTTGACCCGTCGCCGACACCTGCTTCTCGCATTAATCGCGGCCCCGATCGTACTCAGACTCTTCCTCCCCTCGACATTCCAAAACTGCTGCCGACGTTACCCTCCGAATCCCTTCGAGCCCGACTTTCCGTCACTCCTACTTCTTCAGAAACGCAAACTCGAGATCGTAATCGCGACCAGCAAAGTCAAACCCTTTCTCGTCGCAAGAACCTCAACTCTATATTCTCCGTTCGGAGCCCAAACACAACTACAGCTCTAACTACACATACGGTATCCAATTCTCCCGATCGACCGAGCCCCCCGGGTGCGAGCCAGATGCAGCGGACGAATTCGAACAAGTCGAACGGGAGCTCGGTGACTTTCTCTCGCCCGTCGACTATCTCGGTCTCAACGCTGAACGGACTGCAGAAGCAGGATGAGAAGCAGCGGAAGTCGTCTTCTTCGGGTTCTGTAAATGCGGATGAGGCAGAGGCTATTGCTAATGTTCATTCGCCGATGTCAGGTTCTGAGACGGAGAGGGATTGGAGGAGGACAGTCAATCGGTCGGTGAGGATGTCACTTGACGGGACAGAGGCGGCGCACGCTGCTGATCGGAGTGCCGCGTCTTCTATTCTCCCCGGTATGAAGAAAGAAAGAAGGCGCACTGTTGCAGATATCTGGCCTCCCGCTGGAAGGTGACTTGACTGAGGCTCTTTCGCATTTCTTGTACATAGCATGCGTGAGTGCACTTTGCATCGGGTTTTCGCTCCGTAACTTACTTTCTACTACAGATTCCTTTATTTTTACTGTTTTTATTGCGCGGACGCCGATACTCACAACTGCGGTACTTCTACGTGCGCCTTCTTTCTTCTCTAAGCGCTATCGATCCTTTCATTTATCTGGGCTCTGAGAATTGCACATAACTTGTCTGTCTCTTTATCTGATGTGTGTCGTGTAGTATTCGTCTTTTCTCCTGTCTGTTTTTATATCTCGATGTCCTGACGTTGCACGTATTTAAGGGCTCTATGATATGTGGTAGTGAGTTTCAGATTCACTGTGAAATCCTTGAAGTAGATTACCCTGTGATACCTAATAAATGCCAATTGTACACCCTCATGTAAACACGTTAGGAAAGCCGCCCGTCCCATCCAGTGCGTTCCTTTCGCTGTCAATTCGAGAGTCGCCATACTTGATCAAACCATCTAGATATTCCTGTATCCGTCAACGGCCCCGACTTCAATAAGGTTTTGTTGACTTTGAATTGATGCACATAATATGGACCTGGTAGGATGATATTTTGATGTATTACAATACCCGCTCATATTTAATTGAAAGTAGATAAGTGAGGTGGCAGTAGGCGAGTCGGGGGCAAGTACGGCAAGGAAGTAGAATATATCATTCAAGAAAACAGGTGATGAAGGTAAAACACAAGCGTGCGGACTTTATGTTAGAAGCGTGAACCACTGATGAAATGCGGACACTTACGCAACTGGTGGATTTGAATGGACCATTGTGTAGGTGATTGACTTGTCTGCCCAGCACCTCTTTTCTTTAGCGCTACATTCAACTTCTCAAAGACCTTCCCCTCTTCGCAAAGGTGACTTGACATGTGTATACATCAGAATCTCGCCGATGAGGGCGTCCCATAGGAACCTAACACTATTCAGTATTGACACCTGATTATTCATACCGCGTAGCGTCCCTGAGGTGGAGCCTATGAAAATGCGGTTGTAATGATGTAGAAATGCTGGTAGTGTGGACCCGCTTGCGCTGATCGGTATTCTACACTGTTAGATTTCCGCACTCGAGAAAACAACGACACGTCGTCTTCACACTGCTATGATGACTCGCACAGCACTCGACTCGTCCGTAATCATGTTTCGAGTTGCGCCGTTCATAGAACTGTGGTCTATCTCGATGAATTGTATTGCTGCATCCTAACATTCTCACCTCGAGTCAATCAACATGACAACTCTCTTTGCCTTCCCTTGTGACCGTTTAACTGGTGCCTGCGTACCTGCGATCTGTCTTGGGGAAATCTGCACTTGTGTGCTGTTCTTGTCCAAAATTGGCCTTCTTGACCGTGACAAAGGCCGTTTGTATTGCCGCTTTCTCTCTCAATGGAATTAACGGCAACAATAATTACGACGTCAGTCCAGTTACTGAGCGATCCCATTGGGGTTCTGAATACCTACGGTGAATCAAACATGTGTCAAGGGTTGCGGTGGAGGATAGTTAACGTATCAAGTCAACACGTACATAGCATCGACGGTAATAATGATACCGACATCACTAACCCATATCACCCATATCACTGCCGGCGATTCGAGCTAAAACCCTGGATCAGTGTCACCCCTCTCTGGGATACTCTTCTTCCGACTGCTTAGCTCCTTTCTGTGGATATACCTATTTACATCTGAGTACTAGTGCATCTGAGGTAGGAAACATACCATCTCGTGCAGTTTTGTTCGAATATAGGAAATGAGTATCTTGTGTATCCTTGAACAAGCGACAACCGGGGATTTCTAACCTGCGGAGCCGTTGAAGTCGAGTGAAGGGATGCACGATGAATACGGAGTGAACCAAAGACCCTAGTTTCGATCCAGAATTCCACACCCTACAATTCATTACGTTCCACCACGTCGATGCGTTCCACTGAGTACCTTTTAGTCACCATTGGATTCAATAAATCGTTTTGCGTCTGAATTATTTCCGACCTGTCAATGCCAGTGATCGATCATTGAACCTGCCTTGCGTAAGAAGATACCGGTGCACGCGAGTTCAACGATGTCTTTTCTGTACTGGGTATTGTTTCTAGACCATTTCGTCCCGTAAGAGGTGGTTGGACGTATATGTAAAACAACGCAAGTCCAGAATCATGCATAAAGTACCTCTTACGCTTTGGTAAGGTGTGAATCATTTTCATCGGGGTCGGGTCTCAATCAATCAATCTCAACAGTTTAGTGCAAAATATATAGATTTAGCTTTCAGCGGACTTTTTGAATGGCATGTTCGTCAAGTTTTCGGGTGCAATGCTATACAAAAGTCTCCGCCTCCCGAAGCCCTCGCACTTTGATTTTCATGAAACGAGGTTGGGATCCTGCAGATAGTCATAAACGTTCGTCAACAGTTACTTAATTGAATACCCAAAGCTCCACGAGTTCGATCAAGATCCATCTGGTAAATAAAGAAGACAGCTTATCGAGTATGCATGGCAAGGCGCCGACAGGCTATAGGTAAATATGTCACGGTTTTGCCTTCAAGAACAATGGAAGTTAAAGACGCGGATAAATTAGTAAATGATTTGTTCTGGGCCCAGCCAGTCGAGACAACACCTCACCCATTCAAGCTACCTTCGGTTCCCGACAGGCAAACGTTCTGTGGGAAGTACAGAAGGGTAGACTGGTCGACTGAGATGGCCGTTCATGCGACGTAAAGTGTCTTCAATTCGACCTAGATCAATATCTGGGATAAGCCAGTCAAGAAGGGATGCAAGATCCAGATATTGCACTGGTACATGATTCGCCCGAAGAAGGGATGCCACGGTCCGTGCAGCCCTCCCAAGTCGGATGGCTGCGAATTGCTGCTTGAATCTCTGTTGCGTGGTAAAGCAGCTAGATTGTTTACGGACTATTGTAGAGGTGTTGCATCATCAAAGGAGTGTTGGCAGAAACTATGAGCAGAGCAAGATCGTTTGCTCTGAAACGATATTTGGATTGCATCCAAAAAGATAAGGGCGTTGTTGTTGAGCTTCATCCCATCGCTAATTGTGTAGCTCGACGAGTCGATAGATGACGCGAGAGTAGACTGTAAGAAGTCAACTTTCGGAATATCGTAGTCATTTTCTGGTGATGAGGGACTCTCAAAGACCATATCTGCAGCCGCCATGACTTCTAAATAGCTTCTTTTTCCACACCATAACGTACGCAATAGCAAAGTCGCGCACGGGTCCAGCATCGGAAAACTTGCGTAACCCACTTCGCGCTCTGATAGCAAGATTGTCCGTGAGATACTTTCTTGCTATGATACGATGACAAAATAAAACGCGGCTATTTTCCCGAACGAAGGATCTCTGACTGGGTAGCAGAAAGCGAAGAATTTGACTTGCGCTCCACACATTGCTTCCACTCTGTGGGAACCTTCGCCGCCTTCAGCCGTTGAGACCGTAGGGAAGGTTCCATCCATAGGCGCTCGGGATAATGCGAACACGTCTTTGAAGCGAGAGAATGATTGGTGCACGTAGAGGCAGATGTCGCACGATATCAAGATGACATCTTCTGTGGCATTTGAACCATCTCATGAATCTAAGGCATCCATTCCCGGAAGTTTATCTGAAACCGCGAAGCTGTAAGTAATACAAATTGTCGGTACCACTTGGGGTACACCGATAAAATGAACGTTATCGATGAGGATATGTATATGGACTGTGTGGCGCGCCGAAATGTGCGGGTTGATACTCGATGATACACTTCATACTGGTGGTTGATGATACGAATATACCGACCTCCGTCCATGTGTCGTGATACCTTGATATGTGCTACAAACACATTTTCTACTGAATAAGATCATTAAAACGTCTAAGACCATGAATTAAAGTAGAAGCCCACCCTGTTTTAAACCTCAAAGCGTTTCACATATGTTTGGGGCTGATACCGGTCAAAGAAGATCGCATCGCGCGCACCCAGGGTAACCCGTTCTCCGGGCATGCTGTATCTCCAATTCGTGGCGCTTGCGAAGACTCGCCGCAAGTTGGATTCAGAAAGATTCCTACTCGGACTTCTCCCATATAGTACAGGAGCCACAATTTTCGCGGAAAGATGTAGAGATCGATTTGACCTTCCTCGTCGTCTCAGTCGCAGATATCATGACGCTCGCAAAAGCGAGTATTTCTGAATATGAAGTCAACTTCATCCTCATCAGTGTAAGGTGACTTGAAAGCGCCGTCCACAGTCGTTTGTGGAACCCCACAAGTCGAGATGTGTTACATGCCGAGCTCTGGAATATCGTCATCTTCCGGAGTCAGTAGAATCCTTTGAATTACCTTCTCTGCAGCCGCAGCCGCCTCTTGCTTCCAGCCCGTCCCAATCGCAGACCTGTAAGGGTTTTGTCCCTGACTCACAGAACCAAGGCAGTTTGCTTCGAGTTCTGAGGGCTACGTCCTCGATGAGATATTCCGAGCCATGGTTACCAACACATGGTTCATTTCATATATATGCCGTCCTTGAATGACGGATCCTTAGTAGGGTAGCAGAAGAGGATAATTTTCCCGACAGTCAGCCTATCTTTCGTTCATTGAAATTGCGGGAATGGAGCCATCGGCCGGTGGCTGCGCGATCAAGAATACTTCCATAAAAACAGGTGATGCAAGCGATAGAATGTCTTTGTGCGCGGAAGCGTATGTTGTCACATGATACCAGGACGACAGCGATCGCAGCACGAAGTACCCGTGTCAAACTTGAAATCTATACGCGAGGAATGAGCAGTTGTACACTGTATCATCGTTGAACGGCTGAAAAAGGCTAACAAAATCCTTAGCTCACCACTTTTCGTCAAGTCTCGGGGCGCTCTGGATAATAATAATGAAGAGATCCGTGTACTGAGCAAGTACTAAGTTCAAGTTAGCCGGTAGGAAATTACTAAGGACTTGAGGGCAGGTTCGCCGTGGGCCGGCCGGTGGTAAGTATGTTCATAAATGATTGTCAGAGTACAATTACAAATGGTATATGCTCGATAAATATACAACACGTCTAACTGCCCATACTATCGTCCCGTTCCTTCTCTCTCCAACATCTCAAAATCAGCGTCCTCGTCTTCTGGTCTCAATGCCTCTTCTTCCTCGCTTACCCCATCTTTCTTCCTGCTTCCATCCCTGTTGAACATCCTCGAAATCCATCCACTCGATGTCCCATTTGGGTGTTGTGCTTTTGGTGGATACGATGGTCCAGGTAAGAACGACGCATGCTCATCAGTAGAGGACAGTGGAACGGTTTTGTAGCCAGTATTCTCATCTTCACCAAATACAGCATCCATCTCTTCGAGAGGAATGCCTTTTGTTTCAGGGTATACTAAGGAGAGAAGGGTTAAGGCTGTAGGAAGGGATGAAAGGAGCGACCCACGGAAATAAACTTGCAAAAGGTCATTAGTTAATGCAAGGGCCAGACGGAAGGAATGACATACCTAAAACGAAGCTGCATGCACAGAAAAACCCGTGCATGAAGTACAGGCGCCATTCTATGACCTCTTGCAAGTAAGGCGTTATTTCACCAACGAGGGTGTTGAACGCCCAATTGGTTGCTGTGGACAATGACACGCCTTTTGCACGCACAGTGAGAGGCATGATCTAGGAAAATTAACAGCCTAGCTCTAGTCATCAGAGAGAGCATTACCTCAGGAGGGTATAGCCACGGCAGTGGGCCCCAACTATGAGGGCATATCAACAAGGGAAAAGGGGGATCAGAAGTAAAGACCAACCTGAATCCGAAAGCAGCGTTAAAGATGATGACACATGCCACTACAGCATTGGGAGTTTCCGGTAAATCAAGATATATCCAGTACCCAGTCGCGCAAAGTGCTAAACACATCTACAAACTTGGTGAGCCCAAAATCTCGAAGACACTGTTGAAGGAAATTCACCACGACAGCACCGGATAACAAAATCGGTCGACGACCCCATCGATCAACTAGGTACCATCTAAAACGACGTGTTAGGTAAGTGGGGGAAGACGAGGAAAGGAGCGCACGGTGGTAATGTACTAAGAAGATATATTAGGGAATTAATTCCTGTCATAAGTATAGCCTGTCGGCCTAGCCAACCGGCCTCTGCAATGCGTTTTCTGTGAGAATACAATCCTCGGTAATATCTCCATTGACTACATACCTTCGAATACTTTAGCTGCAAGTAGACGAAATAAGTAAGCATCTGGGCGGCATAGTGCATATAAGGGCCACTCACGAGCATAGTAAGATATAACTGCAGCTTGATGAATATCGATAGAATGAGATCGAAAACTGCGCGACACACCATTAATTCCATTGAGTTGGGCAAAGGCTTGAGATGACATGGCCAGTAGCACGCGCCGTTTATACTTCTTCCACATCACGGCATATGTCCTGGCCTCACCGGATTCTCTCTGAGTGCTCAAATTAGAGACAGGTTGTTTACCCTGAGGGTACATACCTCCATAATGACTTTATCTTTGATTTCCTGATACTCCGCCTGAACCACAACGTTGTCGAGGTCACCACCATGCAGGTCTGCGAGTATGCGCAATCCCTCATCATCTTTATCCGTGTCTATGAGCCAGCGTGGACTTTCTGGAAGGACTAGTGATCCGGCAGCAAGGATGGCGCCAATGATGCACTGAACAAGCAAAGGGATCCGCCACGCCATGTTGGAGTTTATGAACGAACAAAAGTAGTCGGTCCAGACAGAAAACGCGTAGCCAAAAATGTTGCCAGTGAACTCTACACATGCCAAGGCTCCTCTCTGCAAAGATTTAGCCAACGGTTGATCCGAACGGAATAGATGTCGTACATGATTTGGCGGTGATATTTCACTCTGATAAATAGGCACAATAGTGCTGCAAAAATTTCAGTGACAAGCACACGACTAGACCTAAGATGGCAACGCACGAAAGAAGACCGACGCCAAATCCACTAACAATCCGTCCTATCACCATTATTGCGAATCCGGTGGTGAATGTTTGTACTGCCCCACCCAGGGTGAACACCACAGCTCCAATAAACAGTGTTCCCTTTCGGCCAATGATATCGCCTACTCGGCCAGCAGCCAGAGAGGTCACTACAAGTATCCACAGTCAGAACACACTTCACAATAACATACGAAGAACACATACCGAATGCACCTACCTCCAACACAGCAACCATACTCCCTACCTGTATCGGACCTGGTCTACCGAAAAATTGGATGAAATGGGGACCCGTTATGATACCCGACATGACACTGCGAAAGGCATGAGTTGCCACTTCTCTACTGTAGGAGGATCCGCAACTTCTTACCCTTGATCATACCCAAACTAAGAAAGACGTGATAAGCTGGCAGTTTCCACCTTGAAGAGACATGGGAACTCACAAGAAATACACCTATACTGGCGAAAATAGATACAACATATAGTAATGGCTGGCCCACCAGCCTGCGGCGAGACATTTTGGAGGTGCCGCAATAATTATCTCTAGGGGCCTGGAATCGACTCCGTGGCGGGCGACGGAAGGGAAGTTTGGAAAAGGCGTGTTGTTCCCACGATGCTTCGAATTTCGCGTTATTCCCACGGACCTTCGGCGTCATACGTCAAGACATGGTTACTTTCGCAAGTGGTAACGCCGTATATGTGTTATCAACGGCGGCTGTGTATTCATGGATGACAGGTTACCGGCATATCATGATATGATGAACCCCCTACTGCGAGTCCCCATAGTGAAAATGATTGGTGTGCCATGCAAATTTCTTGATGGCTGCACTGTTCTACTATATTTGCATGCAATAACTCCTGTAGGTTCAATGGTCTAGTGGTTATGATTTGTGTCTCACATGAGTGTACACACAAGGTCCCCGGTTCGACCCCGGGTTGAACCACGTTTTTGACTATTTTCGTCAAGAGTCAAGACTCATTAGACATAGATTAATGGATTTTGTAATTGTTTTGTCAACAATTGACTCCCGGAACCCGGGCCTACCCGTACGTCTCTTTGCAAATCTACGTTGTTTCCAAAGGTTTGACATCCAAATTTTCCGAAGATCATTTCTCGAAATTTCTGCAGACCCGACGTGACACAGCCACAACACCTTCCCTCTTCAACACCACGATGTCTCAAGCGTTGTATCCAAGCGTTAATGGCTACGCAGGTTACGCCTATCCTATACCCCCGCCACCTAAACCTAAGCCAGGAGTCAAACCTGTCAATGTCTTTTCTGATGATGGTTCTTTCCTAGACCGCATTCAACGTAGCATGAAGGTACGATATGTATCAATCTCATCTCCTATTCTCGTTTTGCGTTCAGCTCTAAAGACAAGGGAAATTTTCACAGGAAACCGACGAAAAGCGTAAACGTGAAGAGGAACTTCAAAGGTCAGTGCATGATATCCTCTCTATCGTTCTCTTCTCACTATGAATATGGTCTTCAGAAAGAGAAACTTTGATAACCGTTTCGTGAGTTGACCCTCATCAGTAATGGAACAGACTTTCATTCTATACCAGAGAAACAGAGGGAAACGACAGCTTCAAGCCGCTGACTCGGCACCTGTAGACCCGCCTACTAAGAAGCAGAAGTCTGACGGTACTTCAGTAAAGAGTGCGCTTGATCATTGTCCGATAATTATTGGCACTGACTGTTGCATCCCTAGCTGAATACCAGAAGCTTGTCGAGAACTATTCTGGACGTGATCTGAAAGGCGATGGCGCTGGTGGGCACACTCTCACTCGCTAGATGCTGAATGTGTCATTATAGAATTCAAGCTGACTATTGTTACCGCCCAAGTGAATATAAGATGTTCTCCTCCTAGTCCTATACCAATAGAATCCATAGTTCATGTTTGCCTTCCGGTTGCCTATGTACTACGTAACTGAATGGAATCTGCTTCGAACTTTTGAAAAAAAGGCCAATATCCGTGAGGTGTACCCGCAACTGTTTTCATTAATTATGCTTCCAAAATCCGGAATACCTAGTGACGGTGTCAGCAGAAATATAGTATTGACCTGCATTTAAGATATACCTTCACAACACCGCTCTTCAAGTCCTCCAAGCGGTAGCTTACTGACTCCACCGTCTAGGCCATCATTAATAAAGGATCATTAGGTCAGGTGTTAAGAAATTACCTGCTGCCCGACGTGCTGGTTTGCCTGGAAAACTCTGAGCTTGAACTTCTTCGGCTCAAACTCGCTGATAATACCAACAAGCGGCTCCTTCGTGCCCACATGCTGACTGTACGTCTGAATACCTTTATGACCTTTCAGTTTAGCATCCGAAAGCCACGCAACATCTCCGGGCATGATCTCTCCAGCCCTCTTCTGTACCGAAGAACCAGACTGCATATAGATAACATAGCCATACGATGGAGGAGAAGGCGCCGCTGCTCCTGGCACTTCGTTCAAGACGGCTTCAATGAATCCATGATATGTCCCATCGCCAATCAGCGCTTTCTTTGACTTATCATTCAATGCTGTAGCCACTTCACACACTTGGACACCAATGCGACCCCATACCGCAATCAATTCCTCTGAGGTCAGAACCGCGTCTTCTTGACTCTTTGTGGGCTTGATGATCTCTGGTGCAGGAGCAGGAGCAGGGACAGCTGTCTCTGTTTCCGCCGCGTCATCGGACCACGGTACCGACGTGTTTCCACCAGTACCAAATTCCAGCGAGGAACTCGGAATTGACGGTAGCTCCCATTGCGACGATATGCTGTCAGAAAGCTCCATTCGGGGAGGATGGTTGTCGGAGAATGGCGGCGGTGGCGGCGGTGGTCCTCGAGGAGGAGGTCGAGTAACCAGCTTTGGAGGAATATCTTGCGCCTCAGGTTCCTCAACCATGACAAAGTCATACTGAGGTTTATGTGTCTGAGGTGGATTAGCGCTAGCATCACTATGAGATGTTTTGATAGATGTCACAGTCTGGGCACTAGTGCGCCGTGGAAGTGTGGTTGTGGGCACAGGTGGACGTCCAGGGGGAGGGCGAGAGGGCGGTGGTGAGGCAATTGGTGGAATGTCCGTGGACACTTGACGTTGCACGGACACTCGTCTGCCTTCGCGGGTAGGAATAGGCGGGGGAGGTATGTCCTCAAGTACCTCATCAACTTCTTCATATTGAACCTGTTCCGCATCACTCTCTTCTTCTGCTTCCACTTTGACCACATCGTCTGACGTTGCCTGACTCTCTTGTTCGGAATCAGTCTCTTGCGTTTCGGTAGGTGGTGGGGCTCGGGGCATGGGAGGTGCTCGAACAGATGAATGTGGGGGCTTCTGAGAAGGACCAGACGACGATGGTGGCAACACACCAACACTTAGAGGCATCATTCCAATTCGCATCCCTCCCATGCTTGCTAATTTGGCGGCAATACGTTCCTTGCGTGCTCGTTCCTCTTCCTCTTCATCCAGTTCTTCCGCAGATTCCGATTCCTCTTGTTCTAGTTGAGTTTCTTCAGCACCATCATCTTGAACTTCGAGGGATCTCTGAGGCGGGGGCGGAGGCCGTGAGGCTGGAATAGGCGCAGCACCGAACTTGATCCCGCCCAGTTTCGCCATCCGTTCGGCAATTGTCCGTCGCCTTTCTTGTTCCGGTTCCGCCTCATTTGGTTCCTCAGCCGATGTAGTTTCTGTGACAATGGGTGCGGGCGATGTCACTGCAGCCGGTGCAGGTTCTTGGTTATGGGAACTTGCAGAAGTCGATGGCGACGCAGATTCTCGAATAAGTGATGCAGCCTGTTCTTGAATATTGTTATACGACGCGCGCCTACTCGGGCTATGGAATATCGGATCAATTGGATCTATTCACAACATCATGAGTGTTCGACAAATTGTATCGCTGAACATACCACCCTCTTCTTCATCCAGAATCTCGTGTTCTGAAGAATGGTCACTAATAGAAACAGTGGGAGTTGACATAGGCGGCGTATGGGGTCGCCGGTTCACTTCAAGACCGGGAGGAATTTTCATCGACTCCCTTCTCACAGGAGGAGGAATGATCAAGGGTTGCTCCTCTGAAGCAGGAGATGGGCGCCTTGGAGGCGGCGGAGGTAATGGTATTGCTTCTTGATCGGATTCTTCCTCTGAAGCAGGAACAGGAGGGATAGAACGATGCAGATGTGGGTGCGCAGACACCGGAGGCGTCTCTATGTCAGATTGGTCGCTTGATTGAGACAACGATCGCTGCGGTAGAGGAATGGGACGATGTAAAGGACCTGGATGAGGGAGAGGCGTGCCTTCATCGTCCTCTTCTGCAGTTTCCGGCTGGAAAATAGAAAAAGACCGCGGGGGAGGGATTTGTAATGGCGATGTTGGCGATATCGGGGAATCCTGCTCAACAGGTGGCGGAGAAGGGACCGTACGCAGCGGTGGCGGGGCAAAAATAGCGTGGTCTTCGACCTCTGCGGTGGATGTGAGTGGGGGCAAAATCGATGTGCGTTTCGGTGAGACAACAACAATGTCGTCGTCATCCACACGCTGAATAGAAAGCCTTCGTGGCGGCGGTGGAGGTGATGGAACAGTGTCAAGCTCAGACGCCGGGATCGGCGGCCGCGTGCTACTCGGCGGCAATGGAGGTGGAGGCCCGAGATTGGACTGTTGCGGCAGATAGTCATCATCGCCAGAATTCTCATCCTGATCTTCAATAACGAGGGAGGCTTTCTCTTCATGGGTTGATAGTCCCTGATCCTCATCAACTGACTCGGTTTCCAATTTCGTCTCGGCTTGATCCTCCGCTTCGATAGTAGTTGCACCCCTCGAACTGATCTCTTCTTCAAACGATTCCGGCTCTTCTGTGATCATGACGGGGAATCTGGATTCCGGTTCACCCCGGACGAAGATAGCGTCTACGAGACAGTAAAAAGAATCAAATCAATACTTGTTACACATTTTACGATTGATAAACGAGGGGAAAAAACATTAATATTTACCATCCTGAGATCGTCTCTTCGAACTAGCATGTATCTGTTCTCCTGAAGTTACTGAATCAACACTGCGAGTTCTAATGGGAGGCGAAGTGACGGCCGGAGACCTCTCGCTGAACTGAGAACTGCGACGGCGTGGCGGAGATGGTATAAAAACAGACTGTTCTTCAACCGGAATCTCGTCGATAGATGGCTTTCTAACACTAAGGTGTCTCTTCGGAGACTGTGAAATAGAGCCAACGCTGGTACGCTTCTGACTTGTGGGTGATTGTGGCGCAACTATATCGGAAGCGTCCGAACTGTTGCTCGTTGTCCTCTGGAGTGGGGGTGGAGCAAAGGGGTTGATTCCGCCCATCTTGGCAATTCTCTCGGCGACGCGATTGCGTCTGGTCTCTTCATCCTTCTTCTTCTTCTTCAATAGATGGTACTGACGGCTCCGAGGCAGGAGAGAGATGCTCCTTTACAAGCACGTTCTCATCAGGACCCAGCCGCTGGCCAGACTCGTATGACTTCGTAGACACTTCAGGTAGATCGATGCGATCTTGTAATGAGGGTGACTCCGGAGTTATCTTGACATCCGTGACGTCAGCTTCAACGACATGAGGAGAGGTGAGTCCTTCGTCCGTAGTATGTGATGTTGTAGTTTCGGCGGACGATTCTAACACAGGCTCAGTGACAACGCTCAGTGTCACCTCCTTAGATGCGTCCTCTGATTCGCTGATAGGATGCGACGTGATATCCAAACTAGTAAGACTCTCTCTATTCTTCTGGGTGTCCTTGGCGGAGGACGGAACTGGAGATTTGGCGGGTTTTCGGCGAGGAGGAGCGGCCCTTCTGGGACCAGCCGGAACAGGCATTGAAGCGAGGGTACGGGCAACGGGAGGTGATGGTACATCGGTATCAGGAGGCACAAGAGATTCAGAACTTCTGCCCACATCAGATTGCCCTGATTACATCGTCACTAGACAATAACTGATTTAGATACATGTGCACATACCAGCATCCACAGCCTTCAATTCCCTTCCTTCTCCGAGAGGTGGAGATGTCAGTGCCGACTTGAGCCCTTCTTGATATTCGACGTCAGATTGTCAAAGAAACCACATACTGTACATACCGTCATCGCTAGAAGGCGGCGGCGGCGATACCACTTCAACAAGCTTTGCCTCTTCTTCCACAGGTTCCGCTTTGGGCTTCGGTTTGACGGGCATCTTCCCAAAAACGGGCGGGCCCATTCCGACGCGGGCGCCACCCAAACGAGCCATTCTGGCTGCAATTGTTGCTCGTCGTTGCCGCTCTTCATCCTCAGGGTCGTCCTCAGCTGGCTCCCGTTCCTCCGGTTCTGGTGCGGCTGCAGCCACGACAGGCGCGTCATGTTCGCCTTCGGTGGAAGGCTGGGCTGGCAAGGGTTCGGACGATTTAGAAGGAATTTCGGGGGACTTGCGTGAGATGCCGTCCTTCTCTGTATGGTCGTCCGGTGAAGGCGACGCGACAGCAGGGGGAGGCTTCCACTTGGGTCGCTCAATGACAGGTTTGGGTGAAGTCGGCGGCGGAGGTGCACCAAATGCGCCCCGACCTTGGAGAGCCGCCATACGTTCCTTCAAACTTCCACCTTTACCGATGCTTTCCTTTGCATCTGAAGCAGACATCCCTCCTGTCCTACGTTCCACATTCGAGGAGTCGCCAACAGGATGCACCGACGATGGAGATGGTGCTCTTGGTTTCCACGACACTGCGCCAGGCTTCGGTCGTGGTACAGGTGCAGGTCCTGGTGTCGAAACATTCATAGGCTTCTCGAAAGCCGCGATCCTGTCGCGTAAAGAGCCTGGTTTGGGCTTTGCTGGTGGGGATGGCTGATCTGACATGCTGTCAGAGTATCAGTGTCGATATCACCTTTGCTGTGGTGGTGCAAAGACAAGCTTGTTATCGCCGTTAATACACGATGCAAAGGGCAGTCAAGATTTTCTCACGGTCATTGAAGGCAAGTGCGGGCCGGTGAATACAAAGTTTAGACTCAGTGGAGTAACACTGCTACAGCCTCAGTAATGCAGTCCGTTGTCAGGCCCAAATGAATTTGGAAAGTCTATACTAGAAAACTTTAGTCATCCCGTCTCACTATCCCACATAACAACAGTAAATGTTACTTGAAGACAGAAGATGGGAATCCGGCTTCAAGTTTATGATGGTGATCCAATATTTAGCAACTGCGTAATGCGTAACCACTGTTATTGTACAGCCGCATGTAAAAAAGTCTGGAGACAGCTGAGAAGACGAGCTTAATAAACGGCTCTAAAATTATTCCCTAGTCACCGAGAGGCCCTATAGCGTCAAATCCGTCTTCACAGATCAACCGCCTTTCAAAACCAAAAAGGATCTGTTCCCCGCCTTTTTTTTCGAAAATATATTCAGCAGAATGCACTAACTGGACCATTCGTGATAAACGTTGTGTTCCAGGTCCCAAGAACGGAAAAAGAGATCGCAATCCCCCCACCACTGTTCCTTCTGAACTCCATATAGGATTCACTTGTTTTCCGGACTGCTAGAATGACGTATGAACTTTCATACAGGGCAACGAATAAAGGAATGTACAAAACGTCACCGAACTTGATTCTCGTCCGTCATATGCGCATATACATCCATTGTGGTCAGGGAATGTGGTCCCATAGAACCTCCAAAGTATTGATACGGATGTTTGGGGTATTCAGGGTCCGGGGAGACTTCCAAAATACGGATGGTAACTTCCGCAGAACGAAATGCCTCGGTGAATCCGCGGTCTTCAACGAAACTATTATCCAAAGAACCATCCTCCCTCTTGACGGCAATGAGCGTGAGTATATCAGCCAAGTAACAGATGACTCACTGCAGACAAATTATATACTGTTACATAGGTTTAACCAAAAAAATGATCAAGAACAACCCAAAGAACGCACATGTTAGATCTGCACGGTCGCAAAAACAAAACCACATCACCAAATCCCCTCGATACCCGCCCAATGTCTGACATTCGCCATGCACGCCATACGTATCTGCGTATACTCCAAACTCATAGAGGCCTCCACTCCATGTACAAGCATTGCCAGTATATGTCATACCGTTCTAGGATGCTCCCAATTCAGCCTACCGTCTTCGAAGAAGGTCCAAAATCCGTTTCTTATTTGTAATTCCTGAGATCATACACATACACCCTTAAGTCAACCAACGAAAAGGAAGTAGGGCCTGCAAGAGTAACACCCAGGTACGTATGCAACTTATTGCGTAATTGAATCTCCTCTGTATTAGTGGGTACCCGGTCAATCGTCTCTGGGTCGATAAACGCCCGCCGCTGAGGTTATCTCGGATCCAGACGAGGTTCCTGAGCATATCACTATCCGATGTAGACTTGTGATGAGGACAGTGATGGAAGAGCAGTCAGCAACGAAGCTGTGAAGTCTGTATCTTTTATCGACGGACCAACGCTGCTATCACTGGTAGTATTACCAGAGATACTTACCCCGACTCTTGGTGATGCCATTCCAGTGACCACAGTCCCAACAAATTCCATCGTATCAGCGACGCGAGTAAGATAAGAAAATGGCCCGGAGATGATAGCAGTATTTCTAGGACTCAGCAGGGAGTCTTCCATTTCAGTGATGGATGTGCCCAGAGAGGAAGGATATGACGTTAGAATGTAGGAGCCGAGAAAAACCGCGAACCTTGGGCCGATCCAACGAGTCCAATTGGACTTGGTGCAGAAAAGGCCCGCGATTTGGTTTGATGCAAGTTAGTGACGCAACAAGATTCAGAGATGTGATGGTCCAATCGCTAGATGACGGACAGTAGAGAAATGGAGCCAAACAGGTGAACTGTTTTAGGATTATTAAGAGGTGGGCCGTCGAATCCACTACCACCATGGTCGAAGACCATCTGCAAGATCTGGTCATCACCCTTCCTAGGCTATGAGTTAGACTCTCCAAAGTAGCATGGTTCCTCGGTTGGCTGTCTCTTCGACTGAAATCCCCTAGAAACGTTCTTAAATGGCGTGTTATCTGCTGTGCCTCCTGGAGAACAGGCTAATCACATCCCTGATGGTGATATCATCACGAGCCAAAGGCGGATGGTCTTCTGATTAAGGAAAAAGAAAGACGATAATAACCCGTGTCCAAAACTCCGAAAGTGTTCTGTTCATCATCAGTGTGAGAAAAAGAACTTGAGAGGAGTGGCTCTTTTGTTGTATTCGATGGATAGCAGCAGGTGAGAGTAACATAATCAAGCCACCATAATAAACATACAATTCAAAGAGTCCCTGCGAGCTCCAGTTCGCCCGGAATGATGAAGACCGAGTCATTAGGGAGGGAGACAGGTGGTAGAGACTTCGCCAAGGTTAGTTGGAGGCATTGCAGTGACGGCTCTGCCTGCAAAGTATGGTCTGGCCATTTTAGTGAATGGGAAGTGGATTTTGCGATGATTGAATTGGTCCTCAAGCTGAGGCAAACAGATGTTTTGAAGAAGTCGAATTTGGCAGCTGTTGGACGGTGACGTTTGTTCACGTGAGAGGCGATACTGGCACGTCATCTATCGCCCTCACCACAAGAATTTGCTCATCAAGTTTAGGACCTTGTTCATACCGAGTTGTAGGACCCTGTCCATACCGAATTTGTAGGACCCGTTTACCGAACTTAGGCTCGATCTTCTCCTGGTTTTTAGTCACGAATCCACGATGTGGCGAGAATGTGTCCGCGACTTTCGTGAAGAATTGCCCCAGTTTCACCTCTGCACCCGATTCCTCCTTGATTTTCGGCCTCGTTCCCTTCCATTCTGCAAGGCCCCTCCTGATGATCTGATTTAGAAAGCGGTGATCACAAGGGAGAGAGCACTATTACTCATCTCGTGGACATCCGTTTCCGCAATGATAGCTGATTTCTGACTAGTTACATTGTCCTCCACTAATCTTTAGATTCTCACCCTTCTGTGAAGAACTAAGTTGTCTTGTTGAAGTCGACTGATTCTCAGTCAGATATAGTAGATCACACCAACGACCCAACTGTTTACCTCAGGCTCCGTCTCTCCCCTCGGTCCAGCTGAATTACCTATGAAATACTTCAGCACTAACAGATCTGAGTCCTATGTCTTCGGGTCGTAATTCGTTAAACTGGCTCACTGTTTCCCTCGTGTATGTTCACTATAACGCCAGGCGCTAGGAACGAGGACGACTTCCAAGGCGCCCCCTGATGGCATCTGAATTCCCACCCTTGGATGATATAAGACTCATCGATTTCTGCTCACCAACCCCGCAATCATCACAATGACCCTTCTCCCTCCCCAGACACAATACCAGCGATATCCCCCTGACATTGGATTGCAGCTTACAGGATTCAATGATCCTGACTATGTTACATCAAATGTGCTGCAGACGCCGCACCAGAGAGAAGCGAGAAGGAATGACGGAAGGGAGGAGACGATTCTGTGGTCCTCGACGTCTCTTACAACGACAGCAGCTGGAACGGCGAAATCAGGTGTGTTCTAAACATGTTCAAAATCGCCGTAGGTACTTATTAGGGTGCATGTAATCAGACTCCCCATTGACGAGGGACGCTACTCTGGGAGGAAGTCGCCGTTACCATGACTGCAAGGTCAGTATGAATATGAGAGGCTACGAGAATTACGAGCCTTCGTTTTATGTACAAAGCGGTGGCCCTCAGCTGGCAGTTGCGGCAGCAACATGTACGTTTTGCATTGACTGTGCGTCCTTACCTAACTGACATGGATATTTTTCATAGCGTTACGCCCACGGTCGATACAGTGCTTATCCCCACTTCCAGAACAACCCAAACAAAAAACAGGTGCGCATGAATCTTTCCAGTACCGAAAAGTGGACTGAAGCAGTACATCGCCTGTAGCAGGACACCCATCCCGGCCTCTCATGTCCCTTCGGTATGGGCCAGTCGAGTTCTAGGACCCAAATTTACTGCTTTTGCATCCCCGTTCCTTCAGGCATTTTATCGTTGGTTATCTACCAACATCAAAACCTCGCACTGGACGATACCCTTATACACGTTACACCACTGTATTGCATTCACGACGTTCCTTGAACCTTTTATATATTCATATTTGTATCAAAAACGTCCCATTGTAGCGTGTGAAATAAGATTCTGTATGTTGGAAGAAGCAACATTGAACGTCAACATCGCTCCTCGTGCCAGAGCCTATTACACTCTGGGGAAGCATGGGACCTGTCAAATGGGAGGCCATACCATGCCTGCTGAGAGATGATAGTGTATTATCGAGCGCCCATCGCTGTTATCTCACTATGCAATACATACCAGCTGATGATTGAAATATGCCAAGGCCCGGGGAACTAGGCAGCTGCACGACTTGAAAGGAAAAATATGATGAACTATTATTTCGACCGAAGTGCAGGTCCACCAATAATCAGGTTATTTTACATCATGTACGATATTTATATACTAATCAGCAAGTCTTCCGTTCTCAGTCGCCATTGTCAGCCAACAAGTTGGCAGTACCCGAAGCTTATAAGCAGATGCTGATTAGACGATGTTTCGAAAATGGCAAAGACCACTCACGAATGCTAGTAAGGACACCGGAGACACCGAGGGATTTAACGAGAGTGCTCATCGAAGCTGGAGTCGTATTCCCGCTTTGAGAGATAAGATAGGCCACGATACCGGAAACATGAGGAGTAGCCTAAGTCACAGCAAAGCCTCAGCGCCAGAAGACCCCGTGGTTTAAATCCACATACCATGCTGGTACCACTGATATTGTTGGTGGCGTTCGGGCTGCCGATCCAGGAGCTGGTGACGAACGCACCGGGTGCAAAGATATCAACGACTGAGCTATCAATGAAGGTTACTTTCGTAAAATGATAGCGTAAGCGAAAAACTGAACCCATAGTTGGACCAAGAAGCTTTTGCATCAGCAATGGTTGTTGCACCAACAGTGATGACTTCGGCGACACGGGCTGGGCTGGTGCCAGATGCATCAGTGCCGTCTGTAGATTAATGAGCATTGATGAGCATGAGGAGAATGAATGGGATGAACCATTTCCGGCAGCCACTACAACATGGATGCCAGCGTTGATGAGCTGTATTATTAGAGTTAATAACGGCACATATGCAGCAAATATGATCGCTCACAGAGAGAACCCCGCTGTCGAAAGTAGAGGATGCCGCGCCGCCGAGAGACATTGAAACGATGGAGGGTCTACCAGAGGATTCTATTCGGTGGTAACTCAATTTGTGAGGAGAGGGAAGAGAGATGAACCACTGACCAGTAGCATTGATGACCCAGTCAAATCCCGAAAGAATGTCGGATATATAACCAGAGCCGGAATCACTCAGAACTTTGACCGCAATCAAACTGACCTCCTGGGGTCTGTGTTAGTGCAAGTCGACAATACATAATCCCATGAGAGTACATACCTTGGCCACACCGAATTGGGCGCCACCAATAGTTCCTCTATATGAATAGTTGGCTGAATTTAACGGAGAATTATCGAGGACTATACGTACGAGACATGTGTACCATGGCCATTACCATCGGCAGAGCTGCAATCATCAGATTCAATCAACAAGGAGCTAGAACAGGCTACGCTCACTTATAACCACCGAATGTCGCTCCCCAAGTTGCACGGCCGCCAAAGGTGGTCTAACAAAGATGATGCTCGTCAGTCTGGGAAGCTAGATAGAAGAGCACTATCCCTTACGTGTGCAGTGTAGATGCCTGAAATCAGCATCAGAAAGATGATGTTGAAAACATAATCAGAAACTGACCTGTATCAACGACATACACATCTACACCAGCCCCGGTGGCGTCGTACGTATATGTGTAAGTCAGGGCCCTGTAGATGATCAGTCAGGCCATGATCAGCGAAGTTGATCGTCTAACAAGACATCGTACGATGTATCAGAAGCGCTAAGGGCACTTGATTGGGATATCCGGTTGAGGCCCCAAGGTGCATCTGTTCTAATGGAACCGATGAATCAGTCACTCGAAGTACTTCTGAACGACACCATAACGTACTGGGTGGTGGTAATGGAGACAATACCATCCTCAGCGACGGTAGCTGGTGAGGCGCAATTTAGCGTGCCTTCCTGATGACTGGATTCATCTACTTACCAACATCTGTTCAAGGGAGATCAGTATGATTGTTGGAGGACATGCCTATAAAAGGAAAGACTGACCAGGGTGAGCGCGGATTTCGTTCAGTGTTTCGTCATCGAGTATACCTAACATCAGAAGTTACCATCAGCTCGGATATTTGGAATGGAAAGAAGCTTTACCTGCAAATCCGGTGGAGGTGCGACTGTACAGCGCGGTGACCGACGAGCCGAGGGTCTCGACAAGCGAATCCCTTGATGCCTGGTCTTTCATGGTCACGATGTAACCATTCTGTTTCGTTTTTCCCGCAAACCTCTCGACCTCGCGGAGCGCAACATTAGGAGCGCCCAACACGGGAGTAAGTGCAGCTGCGAAGGAAACGGCGGTGGTGAAAAACGACAGCATGATGAAGAAAGGACGCCGATAGGGTGTTCCGGAACTGAGAGCACTCTGTAGGAGAGCCCGTCAGTCTTCAGAAACACCACAGACCTAGCTTTTAAGCATTCTTCAAGATATCGATAGATTACGAGCGATATAAGGATCAATCTTCGTCCGAGTTCTGCAACGTGTGTAGGTACGTCCGTCCTATGACTTCCAAAGATCAGCTTCGTGCTACATGTGCTGCCTTCCTTTCAGAGATAAGGGGCGAGCAATACATTGTTGGAGATACATGTAGCAATATGCGGCAATATGAAATTTTTAGATGGATTCTGGAAGTCTCGACGGTTCCTGCCCACTCGACTGGCGCTGCACGAGAACATCCCTGTGTTATGGCTCCGGCCTGAGCGCACTGAAAGTTCAGGTTTGATACCGCACAGTCTGTTCTGGAGATAGAAGCGAAGAATTTCCGGATGTGATAGTTGTGATAGCTGTGACCCGAAATTTCTCCAGATTTGAGTTGGTCTGTGCTGGTGGTTGAACGTTAGCGCTATTTTTAGGTCTCCACGTGCAGAATTACCCCGGGCAATTTGAATGAGAGGCCAAAGCCGCACCGCTGCTGACGTTGCATTGTCCTCACCGACCATGACCCAGCTTTTCACTTTCCCCCAGACATACATATCTTTGTTGCAAAGAGCAATAAATTCTGGGGAGAGATTCCAGGCATTTACTTCCGCCCCTTTCATTCCTATACAGATGGAAGGATTTCTGATGTGACGGAACGATTTCACACGATATCCTTCAGGTCTAATCGTGCGCCATTCGCACAGCCGAGGTCGATCATAGTGAGTGTCGAGACGAGCTCCATCTGTACTTCTACGTTATCAAACAATGGTCACTTTCGCCGTAGGTAGAACCATCAAATGGCCTCTCTGTTGTTCTTGTTCGCAACTTGGACCTGACCGTTATCTATCACCCTCGTACTGGCCAGGAAGCATATGCATTTTGACCATGGGACTGTTGGCGTCTATTCCTCTTAATCACTGTGGGAGACTCCATGATATCGACCGAACATTCAGTGAACAACTAGGTTCCGACAACCAGGCTCGTCATAACCTTCTCCCGGGAACGATACCAACAGCTGGTTTTAGATAGCATTACGTTTGGGGCATTGAATGTTTGCTTTCGTTCCTGGTTCCCATCTTTAACCTTCCATCTCCCCGAATTCGAGGACAGGCAGGAACGGGTATCTTTGTTGAACTTTGATAGTTCAATCATCATCGCGTCCGCGAACTGTCAACATTTCTGTCAGAAACCTTGTTATGTTCACACAAGATCGGTGGTATGGATCCTTATTGTGCATATTTCGTGTCCCTTACAAAGTTCTTGTTTCATCAAGCACTCGCAAAGAATTAGTCGAAGTCCTCCAAGGTTTTATTATCTTTCTAGTGCGAAAAAAGACCTCTCCAAGGCCTATACATTACCTAGAATGGACTCTAGCCATTCACAATGAATCCCTCTTGGACCGACCTCATGCCCTATTAGTCCCACTTCGCCCTTTGTCCTCCCGATAAAAGGCGCCTACCGAGTCTTTGGCCCTCATCATTGCACCTCCATCACACTCACAACGTCATGCCAGTTTACGCGCAAATCGAAACAGACCTTGGCCTAGAGCTTCTTGGTCTTGAAGATTTCGCCGCCACTGTACCTCCATCTCGGACCCTGAAAAAGTCACAGTCTGTTCTGTGGCGCTCACAGTTGACAGAGAACCAGGCACTCACGCGCTTTGAGATTTACGGTGAGATTTCACTCCATCTACGGGAAGTGTTGCTCATGCCGGCAACGCATTGGCGCCATAGATTCCATACCCCTCGAAATCGTAACCCTCGGACAATCACGCCGTTGCGTCGATAATCAAATGGATATATCCAACGGAGAAGCGACGACTACCACTTCTTATGAATGGAGGATGCCATCTAATTACACCTTGCATGGCGGCGGAGCTTCATGCTCACCGGCAACAAGTACGTCCGGATTCAATATGAATGACCCTAATAATGTAAATCATATATCAGAACCTCGTGTACTATCGTCCTGCGCTCAATTCTCGCCGAAAAAAGCCAGTTTCGTGCTCGGTAGGTGTCATTCCTATCTTTCTTGCAAGATTAGAGCTGTGACGTTTGTGTACACAGAACCTGCTGCGATGAAATTTTCAGAACGCAGGATTGGTGTGTCCTGTTTCCCCTTCCACCAAGCGGGTACTGATCGTGTCTCCCTTCTCCTATCTTCCAGCACTCGCCAAGTGGACGTCCTAGGCGATTACATTTGCCGATGTGCATGTGTGCCTTGTCAGACTCGGGAGTGTTGTTTCTCTTCGAGGAGAGGGTTTGAACTTGTAATGTCAGAGCTTGTATCGAGGTCTGTAATAGTGGCACTTGTACTGTTGACTCCTTAACGGAATGTGGGTTGTTGGCAGGGCTCCATGATGACCCATTCTCTGTGAGCTATGAGCCATGCTATGATGACTATAAGATCTTTTTCGGCATAGAGGGTGACTACGGCATCTCAGTTCTCGAGGAATGAGTTGAGCAATCGATCATTACCAATTTTTGCCCCAGTGTCATTAGTTTCCTTTCGGGGCTTTCATATTTGTTCAATAAAACCTCCTTCACTGCTGACCTTCTCCTCTTCTTGGTAGGTTATTGCCTTCAACTCCTCTTCTCTGTGGTTACGAATCAAGTCCGAGTAGGCACCATATCGGTCGTAGGAAGCTTCTATGCTTTATGCGAGAGTTTCATGGGGTTGATTCCTATTATGACTCCGAAAACGTTCTTGGCATTATGGATTATCGACACAAGCGTAATGCTCCCACGTTGGTGGTATTTGAGCAGATTTAGTGTGAAATTGTTGATGGGGGGCGAAAGGCAGTGGTATTAGCATAGTTCCGGGTAATGTGACTTTGTTTTTCCCAGTAATTGATGAGGCCTCATGTATTTCCCTTGGTTCTTATGACCATCTCAAAAATGACCCAGTTTTCGCTATTGGATTTTTCATCATCCTTGAGTGTAATAGGATTGACTTGGTGGGTGATAGTGGTCATGGAGTGTATATGCAATACATTCTGTGTTCTGAGATTTAAATAATAATATGGACACTACAGGAGAAGGATAGAATGGTACTATAATGTGTCCATGCAATAAATGTCATTTTTACACCTATTTTTTTCCATTCAGCATTTTAATGCAGTTGAATTATAACACTATTGCAGCTATACAAAATAGAATTATACAAAATGGCATTGTTGCAATACAATCATTAGTGGTATATACATAGTAGCTGTAGCTACTAGGTGCTACATACTCTGCAAACATAGCTACCAGCCAGTACTGGATGCTACATGTACCTGGCCCAGATGTGCATGCCGTTGAATAAGGGGGGAGGTGTGCTACCAGGGTACCAGAGATACATACCTGCTGTATCTTCATGCAGCACATAGAGTTCACATCAGGACTAGATATGTATTACAACAAGGGGAGTGTACATCAATGTCTGCATGTACCTACTAGACAACCTCCAGGTTAATGTGAGCATCAGGAAACCCATTCTCCTTGATGCAAGGGAAAAGCCAGAAGAAGGGAGTCACATATGTGATGTCAGACAATTCCATCTTGCTGGCCCTGCCAGTAAGGAGGCCATCGACAATGATAGAACCGGAGTCACCACAGTTGGAGAACTGGCCAGACTAGTTGTCATAGGGTAGAATTGCCCACTCCTTTGAAGTCTCATGTGTCTGGTTGATAAAGTACTGCTGGACATATGAGAATATGCCATTGGCACAACCAATGGTGAGACCAGTGGTGTTGCTGCACTTGATGACAAAGAGACACTTTTCACTGTTAACATTGAACTGGTTGGGGTCATGCATCATCTCCTTGAAAATGATGTCCTGAAGTTGAAGAAGGCGGTCCTTGGGACACTCGAAGGTCATAGCACCATTGCCATGGACATGGATCTTGGTGGTGAACTTTGAGGCTGGAATCTCAGTCCCTGGAAAGTCCAATTGAGCAGGAATAGCTTGATGAGAGAAAGGAAGACATGCCTAGGTCAATGAAATTGCCCTTAAAAGCCTCTTTGAACTTGGAAATATTGAGCTTGACAACAGTGTAGTCCTTGGTAAAGCCTTTGGCACCTACATTGAGTGTAAGGGGAGGGGCACGGATGACGTGCCCAATGATGCACTGCTTGGGATTGCTCCAGTCCTTCTTGACTTCATCATGGAACTTGGCCAGCACCTCAATCGCCTCAATCATTTTTTTCAACTGCTGCTCATACTCATCCAGTTCCTCCCTTTTAGCCTCAGCAACATTGTGCTCATGCTCACCCTCTCCAACCACCTTTGTTTTCAATACCTCAATCTACTGCCTATAGATGTCAACGGCAATGGCATGTTCGCCAATCTGGACCTTGACAGAATGTAGGAGGCTTTTGAATGCCTGGGTGCCAGGAAGGACAGCATTACAACGAGATGCACCAGCCTTTGTTGAGGCCATTGCTCAGTGGGAAGAGGATATGGTGCACTGTGACAAGCAAGACATTCTGGCTGCTGCTGCCTTGGGTGAGATAGAGACCAACAGTGCCCTCAGTGTGAAGAGTAGCCTTGGCAGCAATGGAGGACCTGAGCCTAGCAGTTAGAGGACGGCGAACATCAACAGTGGGGTCACAGTGGGACATGGGTTTGAGGAGGCTGGGACCAGCAGACCAGGTGTAGATAGAAACATGAAACTCCACCTTGATGTTGTCCATGCCAAATTCATGAAGAAGGGCAAGGCACCCATTCACAGAGGTATGGGCATCCTCGACAGATACTGCCTCAGGGGGGACACCAATCCATAGAATGACAGGGCCAATGGAATCCTTTCTGGCTTTGAATCAAACAATGTCAATGGATGTCCAAGTAAGCCTCAGATCCAGTGGGCATCGTGCTAGAACAGTACACAAGCTGAGGGGAGGAAGGAAGACCTATGTAGTAGAACATAGCCTTCTTTGGGGGCAGAATCCGAAGAGGAAGACAACATTGAGGAAATGCTAAACATTGATGAGCCTCAGGGCTCTGTATGCTCCAATTTTGTGGATTTCTCCCTTTAGTGGACTTTCAGCAAACCAATCATTCCACACAAATCCATATATACTTTATAGGGCTTTTCCGACGCTTTCCTGATGCCAATACCTCAGCAATACCCCGGAAACATCAATATTGACCTAAATCCATGGATTTAGCACTGCCATTACCACGATAGGACATAGAGTGCATTGCCACATCAAAGTGCACAGGTGTAGCCATGCGAATGGAGCTTCTCGACATTGATCCGGCAATCATAGGGGCTTGATAACAGCAATCTGACAATTTCCACAGCAAGAACACTCTTTGGCAACTTTGGAATTAATTGGTTATTGCTGTATAACCATGAGACATCGACACACATGCTACTTGGATGGTACTCAGTCATTTCCGATGTGTATTCTCAACTCCGACACCACAAATAAGGCATAGTCTAATGCCAGAACTACAAAAATCAAAGGTGCAGACATGAATAAGACAACGCACAAGACCTGCTGTATAGTCAGAAGGTTATAAACTCATATGCTAATGCATAGCCCTTCAGATATACCACACAGACGCCATTTTATTTATAAACTACTATATAAAACCGGTATTTTCATACTTTACATCAGTTACTCTCTTCATTCCATTCCCCCACATACACACATCGACTTGTTTACCTCAGTAACTCACCCAGCTTCGACAATACCAATAGCACACATTTAATAGCGATTTCGTTCGCCACAAAGCCGAGCTTGAAGTAGTAAGGCCAAGACACCTCACAATCATCCATCGACTTAAAACCTTGACCCTCATCATTGTTTTACCTCATTACTGACACTTGCTCAGTGTTAGTAAGTGATAACCGTGTGGTACTCACCCCTTTTAGTTTTATAGGAAAGAAATAGCTTCAACTTCACAAGACAAGATTAGTTTTACCAGTTTTCAACTTCACAAGATATTAGCAGATCCATTTGGACATCAAGAGCAGACAAATAGTATTGAACAGCTATAGGGCAGCTCTATTGCGAGTGTTGCAAGGATAGGTTTTGAACAGATTTAGTATTGACAGATTGACAGTTATAGGGCAGCTCTACAGCGAGCTTTGCAGGAAATAGTATCGAAATTATAGGGCAGCTCTAGTGTGAGCTTTGCAGAAAATAGTATTGACCAGTTTGAGGAATCGATTTGACAAGAGATAGGACCAGACAAAAGGAAACAAAGTATAGTTTTGACAAAGATTGACAGTTTATAGGAATTAGGACGAACAGAATTGTCACAGATAAAGCCGAGATGTAACCAGATAAAGCCAAGGACCACAGAAATAAAGACGAGACCCACTATTGCACCACCATAGCCACAGAAATATCGACACAGACCAATACTGAGACAATTAGGAATTCATTTAATACTGACATAATACCGACAGTCATTTTATACATCCCAGTTCCCTTCCCATCCAGTTTCCCCATTCTACGACACACACCAGACCAGATAACAGAGACCAAAGGTGACTCAGAGTGTCGGAATCTGTAGTAACTTCTCACAAGACTAGAGAGAAGTCCCCCACCAGATGGCAAGCCAGTCAATGTAGGACAGCTTGATCAGTCCCATAACCCTGAATACGACACTGTGTTTTATCAGTTGAATCGTTACGAGTATGGATGTGCTCAGAAAAGCTCACACAAACACACACAACACCCCAAGGAGTGACTTACGAACAAAACTAGTTGTTCTGCAATACCGACATAAAGCCGAGACACCACTATTCCATTTTGGTTCTTCGCACTGCAATATTCTAGAAGTATCTGACAACAATTCCCCAGTTTATGTTCCAAACTCACTAAAGCATCTGACCACCTCATCAACATGTCATTGTCCAGAGTCTCAGTTGGGCAAAACATCAATCCTTGACTGCCCTCTCTGGCAAGAGTGATGCAGTAAGTGACAAAATCTGCTAAAATCACTGCACGAGAGAAAAAGAGAGGGTAAGTATGGCAACTTAGGAAAGAACTAAGGGTCTCACTTGTTAAGTTTATACATGCCTGTGGTCATGGATCACTACTGCTATTGGTCGGACTTTAAAACTGAGTTTCAAGCATCTAGCCCCTTTGCAAATCCCACTTGAATCCCGTGACATTCTTATTCTTGGCAGTGGAAGTGTCACTGCAACGTTCAATCTAATCCCATTGAGTTGTTTTTTTTTTAATAAAAAAAAGTGTTGTTGAGTGATGTACACATTGGCTCAATGCTGAAATCGAAGGATGCTCGGAAGTTGCTCGGAAGATATGATCCCCTTACAGACGTTTTCAGTTACGTAACCACCCATCATTGCAACTGATCATCATGGATAGCGCTGAGTTTCATGCTGCTGTGTACGATGCTGTGAGACATATCCCGGTAGCTCGCGTTACTTCCTATGGTACGTGCCTGACCCCTCACGATCTGTTTCCCCGTTGCACCAATGTAGGCCACATCGCGAAACTCATCGGCATGCCCACTTATTCACGCCACGTTGGTCAAGGTACTTTTCGATTACTATCATAGAATCTCGCTCAATTAAATAACATGGCTCATAGCATTGAAATTCACCTCGCCTGATGCAGATCCTCCTGTGCCGTGGTATCGCGTCATTTCATCGACAGGCACGATATTGTCTCGGGGACCTGGAACGGATGGAGCGCAGCGGCAAAGGGAAGCCTTGGAAGCGGAAGGCGTAGAGGTCTCTGATCCTGGATTCAAGGTTGACCTGAGGAGGTGGGGATGGTTTCCCGATAATCTCGAAGGAGATGTTTGACGTATTGTAATGATCCCGAGTATCGACACGGTGCGTTTGAACGCTAGGCTGTGATTGTATACAATACTAATTTAGTCAGCAATTCTCGCCGATGCGTCATTTCTCCCTATCCTAGTCGACGTCACTTAGTATACCAGTAGGTTGTGGAGGTGAATGGAACCAGCTCCATATCCTTTATTTTGAGACAAGGAAAAACGAGAACTACTCTAAAATATCTAGTGAAACACTGTATAAAAATAGAGGCACCCTACGATTATTGATGTTACAGATCTCCACAACAAGCAAAAGCGACGACGATAAGGGCGGTAAAACATTTTAGATGGTAATAGTGAATTTCAGCCTATCGCCCTCAACTTCGCACTTGACTGAATTCATATTCTCGACCAAGAAATGAGCACCACAGTTTTCGATCTTTGACCGTTCATGTGAAGTACAAACAGCGATCACAGTCGCGCCGCTAGAAACACCCGCTCGGATGCCGGAAGGGGAATCTTCGAACACGACACACTTCGAAGCGTCGTATCCGAGACACTTTGCGGCAAGAAGGAATGGATCAGGTGCAGGCTTACCGGCCTTGAGGCGCTTGTCGTCTGCAGTGATGGTGACAGGGGGAGGGGTTATCCCGACGCGAGTCATGCATCCGTAAGCTGTAGTGCCAGAATCAATCAGATCTGTAGAACGTAGAAGATAAGGAAGCTCACCATAAGTCTTCGCTCCGGAAGTCGCGACGGCATATCTGCCCGCAGGAATAGAATTCATCAACCTCTTTACTCCAGGAAGAATGCGGACGGAGCGATCAACGCTCGCCGCTTCGATCTGCCAAGCTTCAAGTTCATCCCGACGCGTCTTTTTTTCGGGAGCTTCGTCGTCGACAATCTCGTTGTCATTCGCCTCTATGACGGCGTCCTC
Source organism: Armillaria sp. CMW 4456 (assembly GCA_028551335.1). Taxonomy (NCBI): domain Eukaryota; kingdom Fungi; phylum Basidiomycota; class Agaricomycetes; order Agaricales; family Physalacriaceae; genus Armillaria; species Armillaria sp. CMW 4456. The sequence goes on along the minus strand of JANDKJ010000503.1, from coordinate 231,023 downwards.
GAAGGTAGGCTGGTACACGTGAGTCTCTGGAACCGCGCTCATGCGGAGAAGATTCTGGAGACGACTGGCAAAAGAGGGACGGCGGGATTGGGAGGAAATGATCGAGGAGGCGCGAGAGCTCGGCGCCGAGCTTGCGGGGGTCAGATCAGGAGTACCAAAACCCGAACTTGCGGGAGAACGGAGGGGGGAGTCCATGGGGGAATTGGAAAAAGAGTTACTGCGAGATCCAGGGCCGTGAATGTTATAGGCGTCGGCGTAGAAGAGGATCGACTCTTCAAACTTGGTGACCTCGTCATCCATTTCGTGTTCTTTGATGTAGGGCTTGAACGCGGCGAGGTTATCCACGGCGCGTTTACCGTGGGTCGCGGCGATGACATAGGCTGGGTCCTCCCCAATGTCTCTCGCGACTTTGCCCCAGGCGGCTTCTACGGCTTGAATAGAATCCGTCAATGTACCATCCTATTAGCACACTGGCAGAGTTAGATCGCCAATACGATGGTGAAAAGGTACACACCATGTCAAAGAGGACCGCGTCGGCGTAGAATGTGTGAGAAGAAGACATGATTTCAACAAAAGGGCAATTTGATAAGCGGTGTCGTCAGAGAGATGAAGCTTCAACTGAAGTTGGGGAAATTGGTCGTAACATGGCACTTTATATACAAGGATGCTTTGATTAATAGGGGAATGTGACGTCAAGGAAAGCTGAAAAAAATTTGTCTTGGAGTCGTAATCTGGGCCAGCATCTCCAGGTGAAGCGGGTTGCCATAACGGGAGACACTGCAGGATGGCTGAGGGACAGCCACCAAATAAGTAACGCTGATTTCAACGTTGGCGATTGGTATTTCCATTATAAATGCCCTTCCGAGTGCTCCACAGTTCCAAGGTCCACGATCACCGTTTTTTCATGGCTACAGCAGAAAGATAAAGCCCCAGATTTTCCCTAGAAAGAATGGCAAACATCATTAGACGCTTCTCGGAATTGCGGATGTCTTAACTCACACCGTAGTTCTCATCGACACACAAGTAGCAAACGTCGAAAGCGGTGATAATCTCCTTTTTGGGTGATATGATCAAATCGGTTGCTGTCCATAAAAGGATCGTTACCACGTTTTCCTGGACAACACCCGCTCAGCGAGGCACAGCTGATCGAGTCTGCATGCTTTACTACCTTCCAGTCTCCTTCCCTCCTTGAACAACGGCCACTATGATTTCCTCGTTCTTCAAATTTTTCGTGTAAGTAAGTATTTTATATCCCTCTTACGGGGCCTCAATTGCTTATCCATGCTGTCGGATTCACCTGAATTAGTAGTCAAAGGTCCTCCGTCCGATCGCGAACGTTGCATTTAGATTTTATTCTGCTCCCCTACATGTTGGCTCTTCCGCGTGTAGCTGGAGCATTAGGTCACAATATGCCAGGAGCCCTATCTTTAGGCAGGTGTTCTCCCGCACTGGCCTGTTCTCTCTGTCACTAGAATGTCTTCTTTAACTCATGTGTTCACATATCAGAAAGTTTACCTCGATAGACCTGCATGTGACGGAGCCTAGAACAAGGCACTAATCACCCAGAAGAGACGTATTTCATTGAGATGGGAATCATGTCGCGCCGCCCCCCACTTCAGGTCGTTTCATCTTCAGCTGTGGCTTGATTACCGCTCGGCGTCTTGTATCATGGGATCAAATGGACCTCCGTCCCCGCATTTGTGGCTTGTGGGGACATTCCACCTCCTTCTACTCCTTCCACTCGGAGTGCCCTCAAGGATCCTCAAGGTCTGCTGTTAGCACAAATGCATGTGTAGCAAACGTGCCTCAGGTTGACGTCACCGACCGTTATCAATCCATCTTTCTGTATTGGTCCATAGTCGTGCTCCCACCGGCATTTTACCATGTCTGAGAGCTTCTAGGGCTTGATGAAAGGCACTGATAGGATCCGAAAGGAAACACTCAAATGATCAGCATTGAAAGCTTTTTCGTTGGCTTTTACAGGTCGTGAACTTGACTCAAAGATCGACCTGAAGTATTTCGTTTCTTGGACTGGGATGTTCCTGCATGGACGAACAATCTGGTCAGAAAGTTCCTACGGTTCCGATCCAACACATGGAGCAACGTTTCTCTCAACCGAGCTCGGTTACTCACTGCTTTTCTATCCTTCAGGGCACAATCCAAAAGATGCCTTCAAATTTCCTACCGTCGAGCTAGAACATGGAGGCGTGATCATCTGAGACACAAGTCCTCTGTCCTTGTATATCCAACCTACTCCAGGGCGATATATCAATTGTTTATCTGCTTAAAAAATAACGCAGCTCGAAGACAAGAAGGTACTTACCATACTGTGAGAGGTGAACAAATGAAAAACTTGTGCCAAGCATTAATGGGGTAGTGGTAACCTGGGTCGTTGCCACGAACATCTTGTGGATATCTCGACCCGCCGGGGGTTCGATTCCCTCTTAATGCATGGTGAGAAAGCAGAAACCGTAAATTTTACACTTTTTTGAAAAGCTGTAGCAGGCTGCACACTGCAGGCAGTAGTAGCACTGTAGCACTGTAGCAGACACAGTGGCAGTGTAGCAGCTGCAGCTGCAGCTGCAGTTAGAACTTAGCAGCGCTAGCCAGCCTAGGCCCTAGCCTGGCTGCCTGAGGCCCTCAGCCGCTGAGCGTCTCAGTCTGACTCTCAGACTCTCAGCATCCGCTCACCGCCCGCCACCCGGCCCCGACAGCCGACTGACTCGACTCCGCCGTCGAGCGGCGCTGCGTAGCTAGCTGATCATTGATGCCTGATACAGCCTGATAGAGTCAACCGTCAGGACTCAGGACTCAGATGGACATTGTGCATATGATAAATTAATATATAATACAATGTACATTGATGATTGGACTCATTGGAGCGACGAGTCAGAGACTCAGAGTCCAGACCGAGTATAGGTCTGTCTGACTGGCTCAGGAGTCAGACCGTTCAATCATCAATGTCCATAGACACGGGACCTTAGGGTTTTGCTTCTCGCTGAAAAAATCACCCCCCCTCAAACTTCGAAGAAAAATTTCCGTCCTCTATCGGCCGCGGATTGACAGTTTGCATCATCTTCAGGTATATCAATGTTCTCCGGCCTTACGTCGATGATCGTGATCACGTCGTTGAATGTATCGAATGTCCATTCTCTGAGGTCAGGGAGGTTAAGGTTGCGACAGCGCAAGTTTCCGGTGATTGTAATGTCATTGACCATTCCAAATTCAGGACTTGAGACTACAGATATAATGGCACCTTAAATAATCCTTGGATGTATATATGTACAATTGCCTATGATCATCGATGGTACTAGTTTCGAAGCTAGTTCGAAAATTCATGGTTAGTTTCATTGGGGAATTGTAAGGAAAGTAAGGGACTCGCCTTCGTTGCCACATTATTACAGCTGTGTAGATTATCTACACGTATGTTTTGTGAACCACAGGTCTGAGCGGCACGATTAGTTATTAGCAATGTGATGATTGCATATGAATTTGAGTATTTGAATCGGAAACTTGAAAGTGATAACTGCGGCAGGCGGCGGCCTGGTGAGAACGGATACGCCAGCGGTGGAAGAGAGACATGGAGAATAAATGAATGGGATGACGAGAGCATATCCAATATCGACAGCGGAGGCAAGGGGGACTAGACGAGAACATTTTAATAAATCACATCTACAAATGAAACTTGTCAGCGCAGATACCACCACGGTCAACGCGTTGCAGACTCACCCAGATATCAAACCGCTTCTTCCTGCGTGAACAGCTGATATCCGGTGGACCAGGATCCACAGCCCGCATAACACAAGTCGAGGGACTCGAGGTTGTGAGCATAACGAAGGAGATGACTTTAAGATTGTCGTCAAAATCTATAGTGCACTCAAAGTCCTCCCTCCACCCTTTCCGGCTCGACCTCCACGTCCAATGCACGCTCCCCAGGAGAACGACGCGCCCTGAGTGCGCCGAGATTCTCATGGAGTGCTTTTCCATCGCAGAGCGCTCGTAATGGGTCGCCAGCAGATCAAAGTAAGATCGAACGGCGTTTAGCCCCGTGAATCGATAGGCATCGGGGGTTTTACAGTCTGCGAACGAATGCTGTATAGTGACCGTATGGTGGTGGGAAAAATGGGCCAAGAGGCGTATAGATGGGGAGTTGTTGGCGATGTCGGAGAAAAGGTCTTCTGCGACAGCTGTGAGGTCTGATACAGATAGCAGCGACATTGTGGGAGGGAAGAACTCGAACGTTTGGCCAAGGCAAGTAGGATGCTATATAAATCATTGGACCTCGGGCAGACGGGGATATATTTTTGGCATGGCCGCAGATGGGTTCCAGGTTCGCAGGGCCTTGGCGCCGGCTGGTCGCGGTCGAGTGAGTAAAAAACATAATACGGGCACGTTTACGGACTTACTTCACTCGCATCACTGGTGCTTTGGTACGCCGTCCAGGGTGTAAGAAGTCGATATGATATTAAGATGCTCACGTCAGTTGAAAATCCGGCACGCTCCCGGTCCTGCCACGGATATCAGCCGACAGCTTCGGATTAGCGGTCTGCTATCCGCGGGCGCTCGTAAGTCCTGGAGCAGTGCTACTCGAGAAAGTGCCGATGAGAATGAACCACGCGACAGATGCAGTACCCCATAGTTTCCTTCGGACCGAAAGGCATTTTTGCCTTCCAGTTCGCAGTGGAGAGAATTGTGACAGTACGGATGAGACGGATTTTCAGGGTGTAGTACGAAAACAGCACGCTGATTCCGGGGTGGTGCTGCGCTCGGTCCCATAATCCGCGTGACGGTCCAACAATATCAGCCTACGCCAGCGGGTCGATAACTGAGTTCCAGATGCCAGCTAAAATTTTTGACTCGGAACGTCAAAAAGACAGCTTGAAAAATGAACTCGGCCATCGGTTATAGTGTGCTGGTAAGTATCAGTATAGCTCCGGCCTAACATTGTCGAGGGATCAATTCCGCATATCCGAGTCTCGAGAACGATAGATAGCTTTCCGATCCCAAATACAGCATCAGGGTCAGGTTCCGCGACAGTCCCTTGTGGCGTGGTCCCTTGTGGATCTCTTCCAAAAGGAATCTTGCCAAGACGGTACCGTGTAGTGCGCTTTCGGATAAAAGGTTAACGCAGACCGTGTTAGAGCCTGTTAGAGCAGGTCCGGAGACAACAACAAATGGAAAGGGATGGGTCCGTATTTGCTTCAATGTGTTATTTCAATTTCAACGCTGTACCTGTGCGCGCGACAATCCGCCGATCTTGCTGAACCCTCGACATAAAAACCATTGCACATCTCAATTGTGCTTCGCGGCAACAGCAGGCACTAATATCACCATGCACAAATAGTTGGGGCTCTGTGGCGTGGCGGTGGTTCCGCGGGGCCTTTGATGAGACGACCCCATTCCATCGAATGGGCTGGCACTCACCAGTAAGTAATCTCGGCGGTTTTTGTATCCACAGAGTAACAGGTACCTTTCATGCAATCGTCAGACACATATGCAGACGTACTATTTCACTCTTAGGGCCAGCATAATCCCCAAAAAATGCGCTCAGATTGTCGCTAGCGTGAACCTACATTACTCTGGATTTGAGGGACATTGCTTCACCTGTTGAGCGTCAGTAAAAGTCAACATCAAGGATCAATGGACAGGCCTGACGTCTTGGGTGGCGCGTCAGGATGCAGCAGCCTCTGGACGTGACTTCGCGGTACAATGATTTGACAACCTGACATCAGAGAAACGCCTGCGGAATCAGAACATAGATGTTTTGGGTGGAATCATCAAGGGCTCTGAGTTGCGCGGATCCATTCGTACGAGTTCCGAGCTGAGGTCCCCAGATAAGAGCTAATATCCGTTCTTCCTTCCGAACCCTAAACACGAAGCATAAGAAATAACATGAGGTGGATCAGGAGCCTGATGTTCGAAATATCAGGTACGAGTGGCGTCTATGATCAGTCGAAATTGTAGGAAAGCTGAACCTACGCGAGTATCTGGATCATGAGGTCAGTGATTCTGAAGCCGTAAGCATGAGTATTGAATCGTTACCGAAAGGCAGACTTGTATAGACGGAAACTGTCAAGGATACCGTTATGTGGCGCATAATATTGTAGAAGAGGTACGACCTCGGTTCCTTTCTTACACATTGTTGACCATCCCTAGCGTACGGTGCAAGGTCCGAAGGATATGTGCAAAAACGAATTCTTGAGTCAGTGGTAAAGACATGAACCGAAATTGTTGTTCCAGCATGATTCCGAGCTGGAACACTAGAAAATACCTATGAAAATCTAGATGCGGTCAGTTCTTAGCAACGGAAATCGGAATACTAGTGAGCAAATTGACAAAAAACTGCGGAAGCTCGGTTCGTCTCGGACGGTGGACCACTCACTGCGCTTAAGTCTGAATTACAGGAGACGAAGACAGGTAAGTAGTGCGCCACTGCTTGATTTCATCTCGAAATTGGGGCGTAGTGATCGTATTTGATGGGCCCAGATTGGCATGAAAGTATGCATTTTTCCGGCAGAGCTCTTGACGAAAGATTCGAACCAACAATCTGGTAAATGCCTAGCAGAGAAACTGCCTTGCACAGTAAACATACGACGTGCCTTGGTATTCTCGGGTGAGTATGTCTTCCCATATATTGGTGGATAGCGGCGAGAGCGAAGTTCGACGTATGGGGAAGGTGCTTGGATAACTACCTATTGGGCTATAGCGCATAAAAGATTTACAAGACACTGTCCTACCAGCACAAAAAATATCAGTTCGATTACGACATCAGGGTACATAAACTTGGTCGCGAGAGTGATCGAGACCTGAAAAAACGCCCATGAAATATCTTCGTTTAACATATACAGGCAACTCACCCAACTAGAGCCCTGAACATGCATCCGATGGACGCTTAGAGGATTTGAATTAAAGTTGCAACGATGCTAAAAAAATGTCAGTAGTCAAACTGAAAACGGCAAGAATGGACGTACGTTTTGAACATCTGACAGACCGGCTGTACGCCATATCCTCGGATTTTAGTGCTCAGTGAGAGTTCTGCTTCAATGCAACTGTCAAATAACAATGTTATCTTCGGTGGTATTGATTCCGGTGCTGAGTTAGTACGGGGTCAATCGATGACGAGAAAGGAACGAGCAGCAGCAAAACATCGACCCTTTGGGGACAACAACGGCGTCTTTGGCAGTGTTCTTCGTGTATCTGTTATATGAACGCCCAAAGCCTCTGACCGGTTTGCCTCGTTGCGCCACACGGTACCCGCCATATTCTAGTGAAACAACGACCAACAAAGTGAGCATAACCATTATAATAGGCCCACAACGGAGCATTTACACACGCATACCGTCAACTTACTTCTATTCTTAGATCGATCATCAAGCCACCAATCCACTCGGTCCCGGGCTCCCTAATATTGCCCAAAGCTCAAGCCGCGCATCGCATCTATAATACGCCCTTTTGGATTTGGTACGCTGTTAAACAGTCGCATCAAGAGATTTAAGATGTAACAGAAGCAAGTGTACACACCGAAGACATCCTGGTCCAATCATAATATGCTCAATGGGAGAATGCGCTAATTCCATGTTCTCATCGCCGCAGTGTTGGCGTTTTCCTCGAGTTGAAACATGGAGCTTGAGTTACCGGTCTCCATTATATGTTGTCCGAGCTGCCTTTCCAGGACAGCCCCGCCAAATGAGACTGCTTCCCAGCAGCAATGTAGCATACTATCTACCTTGCGCACAGCTGCGTTCTTTCCCACTGAACACGCACACGCGACATGTGAGCAAGGGGATGAGCACCACGCTATGAAATCTCTTATCAAGTTCGGAACTCACGTATATGCCCGAGCGTAATGACTGGGTGCAAAGCCGGATTTGTGGTTTGACATACCAACGCCAAGTCCTCATCGCCTCAGAGGTACTAAAGGGTCGCCAAAACGGGAGCACCACAAAGAAACTCCTAGAAAAGACCGATCTTTTGTGAGAAATGCCAGCGTTCAATGAAATGCATCATCTTGATGCAGAAAGCTTGTCGCACGTCCGGCGTATCTGACATTTTCTGGCGACGATCAGATCGGACGGTAACGAGCCCTTTTGATGCATGGTGGTGATACATGGGACAACGGGAAACCCACGTGGAACGATTTCCCAGCACTAAACAACGCGTTAACTGTTGTGACACGTCGCAGACCCTGCGGTATAGCATCTTATAGCATTCCAAGGCTTGGCCAGATATCCGGTACAATTTCATGGCCAGAATTATGATGCACCAGAGGACATTCCATAGACGCCCAAATCTTAGGGTCGTTTGAATGACTTGCGAGCGATAGCATCGATGACACAGTCAATTCCAAGGTGACGGCTTTCAGCAGTAAAAAGGGTAAAATAGAGATGATGGGGCTTACCATTCTCAGTACATTTTGAGGTATTACATGTAGTACCTCAGAATAAGTATTCCTTAGTGTTTCAGCAGAACCCCTTTGACCCCAATTTTACCGGCAGAAAGTCGATGAATGAATGAATGAATGGTCCAATCAGCTTTGTCCGCACTATGGTGGTAGAATTGCGCGACAAGGACGGCAGCTAAGGCGTTAGATTGGCGTCGGTTAATGTCTCTTTCAAGTTGCCTCAGGACAACCTCAGGATTCGACAGGTAACTGATGTAAGCGAAATTTTCAGTGCCGTCGGTCCGGAATAAACCGGTCCGAACTCCGAGAAAAAAAATTGTGTCGCCTCAAATTGGACATGTGCAACAAGTACGGACTCCGTCTTCCATTGAAGATACACAAGGAAGCTCGAGTCATCGGCCCACCAACGGGGTAATTCTGCCCATTTAGACCCCCGCTACTATCAAGGAACTACTATCAGTATATTCCCGCAACCATGACAGTAAGCGCAAAGTAAGCGGTCCGTCTGATCATGGAATATCCTCATTTAGGGCATTCAATTATGGTGGCGCTTCGTGGCAGCCACGCGTTCGTGGAGAAAAGATCTACTGAGGTCATTGAAATCTTACATTACAAGAAACGTATATCCATTGCTTACTCTGTCCGACCCCCGAGGCGGAAACAGTGGGCCTAGCGACGAGAAATCACAAGTGTAAACCTTGAACCTGTTTCATCCATATGGTCGAAGCTAGGAGGGAATAGGGAAGGTAAATCACGAAGCCGTCCATCATGAAAGATATCCGTTGGCTGTTTGCATGTCCTGCAAAGCTCTTGCTTGCGAACAAGTGCAGTAGCTTGGCACGCTACGGGCCTAGAAGAGTTAAAAAGTACTAAGCATGAGGAATAAGAGTCAACACGATCCACGAGCTCGTCTCCGCCTTACCATATCAACCATGACGTGGACAAAAAGTTACAGTACACATATAGGAGTCAAATTCCAACTGTGCAGGTACTAGTGGCCAACACTAGGTCTTTGCGGCTATGAGAGACAGAAAAGCGGAAAAGAAACGGAAGTCTTGGGTCCAGAGCAGTAGCAGAGTGCTTAGAGGTGTGAAAAAAGATGCGAGTTTGATAAGCGCAGCCAGTGCTTACTGTGCAAATCTGTCCCTGCGAAGAACCTGAAAGAGCGGGAGACTACTAGATCACGAAACACAATCGAGTATATTGGTAACCAAGCAGAGACATCATATGCCCACGAGGAAATCATAAAGGATGTATATAAAAGGTTGAGTGGAGTGAATTTTCCCGGCCCGGGTGCGTGTGGTCCTCCACTAAGCCATCAAAATGCCTTATTGGGACCCAACCATCAGAATACTGTTTCTCAAGGACAATATTGGATCCCGGAAGCTATCATGATTCGAGTACCCGGGTATCCATTCTCTTCTCTGTGCTACCGCTGCCTCAAGACCTCAGGCCGTTTATCAGGTTTCTGGCCAAAGTTCCGCTCTTTTCTTAGTGCTTGTTCATTCCTCACACTCGTTTTATCGTCACTCGTTCTTCTCGTCTATCATAACGTCTCTCTGTATCCCTCAATTCTGATCCTATGCATTTTGCGGCACGGTCCACCCATATACAAAGAACTCATCCCGCCATTCCCACTTATTCACTCGTACAACGCGCGCCGGCGCTGATTAATCTTCCGGTATCTCTCCCCGATATACCCATTGTTAGTCCCATCGTAACTCTGCTCGTTGCTGGAATCAACCAGCAGGAAGGGGCCTCTACAGTCACTGTGACAACAACGACAGTATCTACCTTGGCTGCTGGCGCCACTCAAAGCAGTGGTTCTGCTTCAAATGATTCGAGCTCCGGAGACTCCAGTAGTTCTGGAAGCACAGACTCTGGCTCCGACAATGCGAACAGCTCAGAATCCAGCTCAGGGAGCACCATCTCAGTCAGCGATGTCGATGACACTTCGGACAGTGGGGGTTCTAGTGATTCTGGAAGTGAGAGCCTCGTTAGCGATGGGAGTGCATCTACCGGAGGTGGGAGTGCAAGTCAAACCAAGATTAGCACAACGGTATCCGGTAGTCCGAATGGCGCGACTTCCGTTGTTACCTTCACCAGCAATAACTCGAATTCTCGGATAAACACGTTCATTCCTTCCTCCAGCGTTGTACCGTCGTCCGGAACCGGTAGTATGGAAGCCATCGTGTTGCCCTCTTCCACCCGTTCTTCGGAGGTTATTACCTCCAGTAACTTAATATCCAGCACGAGGACGAGTCCAAAAAGCGACCCTTCTGCCACCGATAGCCTCGGGGGGTTAACAGACAGTACCATTTCGCAGCCTACTCCCAATTTGAACATAGTATCAGGCGAGTCAGGCGCTGGAAACACAGCGTCCGCCGCTTCTACCAATGTCGTCAATGTAGGAGGTGGAGGCACAGGAGGTGGCGGAGGTTCTTCCAATGGTAACGGAACAGACGGCGGTGGTCTCCCTACTGGCGCCACCGTCGTAATCTCTTTACTCGTTCCTGCCATATTTGCCGCTTCTCTTCTATTTTTTATCCGACAGCGCTTTCGAGCGAAGCGGAACAAGCGTAACAAATGGTGGTTTTCCAATATGAAGTCACGAGCAGATGACAACCAGGCTTCTGGCAGTGGGGTGGAGGTTACTGCCAGGGCACGCTCGATTAGGAGCAGCTTTGGTACACCGTACGAATACAACCCGAGTCAGAGGTCAACTCCTTCCTTCGATGTACCGGTGCCTGTACTGCCGCCTATGGTAGAGGTTCGACGCTACAGTCCCGAACTACCAATGCATAATCCAATGCATAATCCGCCAGACGGTCATCGGTCCCCTCCTTTTCTGGTCAATGTTGATAATCACCCACAATCCGACATGCGCGGCGTCTCACTGTACAGCACCCGCAGTACATCTAGCGAACTGTACCGCCAGTACCTCATCTCGGGTACCAATGACAGAGAACCGACGACCCCCGCATCTGTTCGACCGTCTGCGTTTGTATTTCCCAAGTCGCTGCAAGATTTCAGCAGCGAAACAACACCAAAGAGGGATAGCGGCGTCCTGGGCTTGAGCTATGATGCAAATCCCTTTGCCGATTCCAGTGCTCCCTCCGATCCTCCGCCTGCTTCTCTTGCAGATGTTGAGATCATACGTCGACCTTTTGAACCCACTCTCCATGACGAGATCTCCGTATCTGTGGGAGAGCACGTTCAGGTATTGAAAGTCTACAATGACGGATGGGCCTTGGTGGAGAAAGTTTCAGTTGTGTCGCCATCTAGCAAAGGAAAACAAACGCTCCCCAAGGCAGGATTGATTCCTATCGATTGTCTCCGAGAGGCGTGGCAGCCCCTTCCTGCGTTCTTGGCAGATAAGGGAGTAAGCGGTTATTCGGAGACCGGTATTGCCCTTTAATCACGACTTGTTGCATATTGTAAGTTTCATCGTGTTGCGTCAGAATGTGTGCTGATACTATCCATGACAGTTTATTCATCCAAGTGCCCGTCTATAAGGCTCATTGACCATCTGTGATGTTGTTTATACCATTTGTTGAATATTTTCGTAGTATGCTAATCACGTATCATTGAGCTCGTTTTGGTTCACTCGTTCGCGTTTATATCGTACTACCTAAGTTATGAAGTTATCTTTTCAACTTAGTCCGCCTTGTCTAGGAAGCTGTACCTATGTACCACGGCTGTTTCATTCTATGGATGTACATTTCGAGTTATGTCCCTAACTTCCAACTCGTAAACTGGTTCTGCGACGAAATATCAACGTATCAGGATTAAACTGTAGTGACCCCGCATTTTCATTGACAGAAAATAGTGCCCATTTTATGAGTCATGCCCTTCCCGCATGAAGAAACGACAATAGCAAGGCAAACACGACGATGCTCGCCAAAGTACGATTTAAGATCAGATACTTACCTTCTGAATCTCGCCCACAGGGTCAGAGGGGTGGATTGAAAGGAAAGTCTAAGAAAAGTGCGAATAAATTCCGCTCGATAGTGTTTCTTGCTTATATCGAATGCTTGCTGACAGGTATATTGTGTTCTGGACACTTTCTACTACGGGTTGATGTGATCATGATTGCAACCAACATCCGCGCATTGCAATCTCTCGCGAATCTGATTTATCCAAGACTCTTCTCGTTGTTATGACTTTTGATTTTGTGTTTACACCTCGGCATGTACGTTATATAGGGGTGGAGTAAAACTGATACAACTTGGTAAAAAAAGAAGAGAAAGAATAATTTTCTGCGACACTCGGACACACAAGCATCATGATATCGAGTGAGAATATGAATGAGGATGATGACTGTGCAGAGGCCCAGAAGTATCGTATGATTTGGAGTAATGCAAGGGTCCGTCAAATAATACAGAGAAGGCCGAGATGGACGTCAAAAGCTACAGCGATTTTGGGCATCGCATGTTTGTGTTTAGCAACAACACGGTATAGGAATGATGTAGCACATTCCACCACCCTATTACAGGATATATTAGCTTCCAGAAATCCAACGAAGAATACAAATCTGCTCACTGGGCATGGAATACATCCACCTCTGAGCCTCATGGGCTCCTGCTCTTTCTTTTTCTCCACGACCATGCCCTGGACGGGCGCAGGCTGATCCACTACGACAGCAGCTTTGGATGCATGGGTGTGGGCGCGTGGAGGATATGTTATCTGTGGTGACATGATGATGCGGTGAAGATGAAGACCGAGCGAATTGTCGATCGGGCTTAAATGTGGATGGAGACGATGACATCATCGAATCCGCAATGACCGGACCGGCACAGCCTCACCTCCTTGCGCAGCAACGCCAAATTCCACTTTATTGCCTCTGTCTGGATAGTTCTTCAGATAAGGTCTAGACTTTGCTGCGTTATCCACCTTCTCGAGAAGATGCTGGCCTTTTCGCTGTGCACCCAGTGTCAGGGAAGGCGTAGTAGCTGATCAAGCGTTTGGTCGTTTATTAGATTAAGGGTGAGGCCTACTGGAGGACTTGACGCTTACCGCATTCTCTATATATCTGGATTAAGACAGGACCATGATTTACCGATCAACAACAGCGAAACCTCTACTAAAATTACATATGCAAGCTCTATACCTAAGCATACAAGAGATAGTCAAGATGTCATCGACACAATTATATATGACGCTACTACACAGGCTACTAGCCTGAGGACCAAAAGAATCGGGTCTTTGGCAGTATTCACTTGATACATTGCCCCAACTGTTTGCACATACGCAAACAAGGATCCTGGAGCGGTATCTTCGTCGTAGCAAAAACTATGGAATACCGTGGCTAGGGAGCCTAGTATTGATGTTAGACACTGTTGCGCTTGCACCGTGACGTTGACGTAGGCTTACTATATGTAATCCCCGATATTTTAAACCCAAGAGCCTTGAGCACGAAGACGTAGGCCTCTTGAATAAGAATTAGGGGGGCTAGTATGAGAATGAGAGGGATCAAGATGATCCAAGGCCCGATGAGAATTATGATCGAGATGAAGAGAGTGAGGCGTGGGTTCGCTTGGACTGGGAGTACAAGTCAGGAATACAAATATTAACTTGAATTGTTGAACAAACGGATTGTGCCCAAAGGGTAGACCACTGCAGAGAACTTTACCATTAACCAAAGGGAGACAACTATTCTCGTCAGGGCGCACCTTGGTTAAGGAGAAAATCATCTGTGATGCCGCATATCAGCACAGATATTATGACGGATCAAACGACTCACTAGTGCTCATTAAAAATCTCGACGACCATTGGAAGGCTTTTTCAGAAGCGTTCCGAGCATGAGAACGGAGGAAGACTGATCATGAGTGTCAAGCGTACCACAAGAATAGTCTTTGAAGACAATGACAAAGATGTCCCCTGGACAAGTTCGACTGGAGCAAAGACAATGAGTGGGAAAGAAAGCTTACTGATGATACTCATAGCTATTTTGATCCATTTCAAGATTTGTTCCCAGGTCATGTTGGAGTCAAGATCTTGTGCGCGCGCTACGATGTACATGGTGTTCGCTGGTAGAAGTGCAGGGCCGTAGCTCAGGCTAACCTTCAGAGAGTGCTATCACCTGACAGCTTGGACAATTCGAGCATAGTAGTAAGACCGTGGGATGCAAAGCAGCTTACGGGAGGTTTACGGGAGACGAATCCCGCGAATCCCGCGGCCGTCTTCTTCAGTTGCTATCCTGGACTTAGTCGTCGTTTGTCGTTTTATCCCTTTTCTGGCACCGACAATTTTTTCCAGGATGAACGTTTAGGTCAGCCAATTATAATTGCTCGGAAAGAACACGTGAGAAAGCATTGAGCACATAGGGAGTACAAGAAAGAAGCACGCATCGAGAAACATGCAAAACTGCAAAGAGCAAAGAATAGATATCAAATCATCGACAGAATCATATACACTACCACGAGCCCAGCTAGTATCCTGATGAACGTGAGAACCACGTTGCTCACAGTAAACGAATTATACGATGCGCCAGTTGACTGTAAAAAAGCAAAGACGGAGGCGGCAGGAGTGTGTTCGCCATAGAAGAAGCTTTGGTATAACGCAGCGGGAGAGCCTAGCAGTAATTCAGTCAAAGCTAATGTCGGATAGATAAGTTTAGCGCGCGCTTACCACCCACGATTCCCGATACACCAAAACCAATAATGGTGAGTACGATAAAAAAGGCCCCTTGGATGATGAACAGAGGAATTAGGAGGATCCAGGGCCCGAAAAATAAGATGACCGATATGATAAGGGTCAGGCGCGGGTTTGCTTTAACTGATGAAATGAATTAGACGACGAAATCTGAGTGGGCTGATGACAGGCTGTACGAACAGATTGAATCGAGTGGGCAGAATACTACACGGTAATTAGATCATAAGGAGATTACTGACGTTCAAGGCCGACGCGTACCTTGATCTCTAAAAAAATTCACAAGAAAGTCCTCTGGCGGGACCAATTATTGGGAAGTCCTAACAATCAGGATCTTAAGAGACTTACTACTTGCAATAAGAGCGTTTTGGATCCATCGCAAGATATTTTCCAGGGTTTTATCAAAGTCGAACTCGCTGGAAGAAACTGAGCGGGTGAGAACGTACATGGTGTACGCGTGAAAGAAGCGTGTCCTTCTTGATGCCCTATTCAGGGAATTATTGTCACGTGATCAGAGTACGCTATATTTGGTTATGTCATCGGAAACCCGAACACTGGGATTCGATGTAACAGCGATGCTTAGAAGACTTGATGAAGGTAAGATCCAGAATATCGTGCCTTAAAGACTTCATTTTTCTTCAGTGACTGCATGCGTATCCCGTGTCATTGAAGCAGCACTTCTAGAACCTTCTTGAAGCAGCATGTCTTGCTTGCATTGCCACTCCGCGAACGCGTGAATGTTTCAGCGGTCGGACGCTAGGGGCTCCGATTTCGAGGAACCGTGATTTCAAGACGATTACGCGTCGAGAAATCGACTGAGTATTGTACGAATGGGAGGAGGGTCGCGATTGCTATCCGATACCTGAGATCCTTGAGAATACAGCGCTCTGTATACAGCCGGGACTCGAAGAGACATTGGCAAGCCTAGAATATGGATGCGGATATACGGCTGACGAACAGGTTCCGTTGAATTGAACTACCGATTGCTAACCTTGGATCCGATGGTCAAATGTCGGTTCCAGAGTTTTCTGCTGTGTTCCAGAAGAGTTGTGCTTTCTGCGATGAAGGAGCTGATGCTTGGGGAACACAATTGCGGGAGGAGAATATTGATAGGTGACTGAGGAACACCTGTGGGTGTTGATATAAGGAGCCAAATTCAATGGTGCTGCGAAGCAAGCTACGTAGTGACTCGTCGGGACATGAAATTCAAGCAGTGACATCATGATTTCCCACGGTGGACACTATACTTATACCCCCCTTGTGCTGAAGATGCTGTCTTCCTCCACAGAGAATCGCTGCCTCAGCATACCGCCGCCATAAAGGCTACCACGAAACATATCAACTCCGAAGCCTCACTAATTGACGCGTTTCAAGCATAGGCAGGCCCAGTTCTTCATTATACACGGTGCCTCTAAACGAATTTCTGACGAATTCAATTCTTTTTAGATTCCAAAAGGAACACAATGGTCGAACCCGTTTCAGACGGTATGATGAGAAACATCACACCAAAACCATTCGAGAAGACAACTTCAAGCTCACCCGCCGGAGGCGCGTCCCGAAGTAAGTAATATCACGTGTGGACGTAGACAGTGATGGCAAACAAGGGCAGACTACCGCCGTGAAAAAAAATCTATCGCGTCGTGGTCTCTGGCGAGTGCATTGTGCCGGTGGATCCGTTGTTTCCCTCTTTTATTTTATTTCGATTGATTATGCGGATCTCATTTTCTTACACCTAGATCAGTCCTTCGATTCAACACGGGTCGCCAGAGGTACCTTCGGTGTGTTTTCTCCTTGCGAAGTATTTTCAGGAAGGTTCCTGACATGTCTACAGATTTTTATGCTACTCGACTGGGGCATTACTCACAGCGTCTTCAAGACTCGTCTCCGGACTCGCGGAGTACAGGCGGTGGACAGGATTATATGTATGGTGGCGACAATCGTAGGGGGAGTATCGAGGGTGGCTCTATGTCGGAACAAGGGCGACACGGAAATGTACGGAGGCCATCCGTTGTGCAACCCTCCTCGTCGCGTCGACAACAAGTTACTCAGCCGACACCTTACGGACCAAAGGGCATTCATGGCGTGAATACCCCCTCTGCTAACTACCAAGGTTCCCCCCACTATACTTCTCCGACAGGACCCTTCGCTCAGCCACCAGGTTATATTGGCCAGTACGCGATATCGCCACCTGGGGCGATGGCGATAGCACATACGCCACCCCCATTCTACCAACACGGATATCAACATCCTGGCGTGGACAGTAGCATGTTACACGCTGGCTTTCCATCCATGATGCCGCCCCAAACTCACGTCTATCCCTATCCTTCGCCCGATGTTGCTTCAACGTCGTATCCGACACCCCCAATTTTTCCTCCTCCACAGGGTACTGCATCACCTTCTCCTCAGCCCTCAAACGATCAGCTCGCTCACTCAGCTACTTATTCCGGAACAGGTCCTTTTCATTCGTTACGATACTCCCCGATGTCTACACCGCAATACTCGTACCCTCCTCAGTCATATCCGACCTCCCCGATCTATACTTCCCAGTATCCTCACGGTGCCTACCCTCCACAGTTCACGTCCCCTGCGACGGAGTCAGACGGTCAGGGCACGTGGTGGTACGTACCAGCGCGGCAGTACGAGAGACCTACGCCCTATCATGGCCACTATTCTATGAATTACGCTTCTCCTCACCCACATGATGCCACTTCTCCATCAACTCAGTACCCCATATCACCCGTAGTGACCGGCAGTTTTCCCACAGAGTCAGCCTCGCCGATACACTCGGCCACTCCTCGGAGCCCAAAACAAGAAAGCGCGTCATCCCATAGCGCTGCCCCAGAAAGGCCCCTTGTTCGACGATCGTACCACCCCAATCCCCCCTCACATCGCTCAGAATGGGTAATGTGGGTGGGTAACGTTCCATCCGACGCCAGTCACGACGAGCTGTGGCGATTCTTCAACCAACCCCTCCCCTCAAAACCTTCTGATGACCCGGGTCCTCCTGGCGTAATGTCTGTATTCCTCATCTCGCGCTCAAGTTGTGCGTTCATCAACTTCGAAAGCGAGGCCTATCTTCACAAGGCCATAGCGAGGTTTCACGGACAACCCTTACGCCCTAATGACCCTAGATGTCCCAGGCTTGTTTGCAGGGTTAGGCGGAAGGACGATGATCTCAAAGCCGGCGTTGGTGGGCAACGTGGGATGGGAATACATACAAGATGGGTAAAACAACAGAAGGGGAAAATGGAATCGAATGAGCCGTCCTCCGATGTGGATGAGGGACATACAACACCGTCCAGCTCGTCTGACCATCAATCATTTGTTCCTTCGGTATCATTGTCAAGCGACGATGATGCGAGGCCGAGTATGCATCCGCATAATTCGAGCAGTTCTGGGTCTTTTGCATCGACAAATTCTAGTGTCCTCGCCAAATACTTTCCGAAACGCTACTTCATCCTCAAGTCTTTGACGCCGGTAAGTTATCTCGTTATTTCATCGGGATTTCTCTCTGAGGTTTCTACTGCGGAGCAGGAAGACGTTGACATTAGCGTTCAAAAGGGACTTTGGGCTACCCAGAAACACAATGAGGGTATCCTAGACCAGGCCTTTCGGACAAGTGAGGAAGTCTATCTCATCTTTGGCGTGAACAAAAGCGGCGAATGGTATGGATACGCAAGGTACATAGCTCTGTCCAATGGTTTATCTATTCTGACCCTTTTTGTTGCAAGAATGACTGGACCTGTTGGCCGCGGGGAACAAACGGTTCCTTGGGCCTCACGAGCGGACTCTACAACGTCGTCTCGCTCATCACTTTCGCCAGTGACCGGACGTGGCTCTGTTCAAGCGGAGACTATATTAGAGGAGCCACCATCATCATTAGCCCCACGTTCGTCTGATGAGGATGGAATGATCTTCTCAGCGCACCGGTTAGTCGAAAATTCTCCACAGCCAGTCTCGTCGTCAGAACAAGCTCGTTCTATGCTTATTTCATCGGGTGCCGTACATTCTGCACCTGCCGAGCTGGGTCCACAGCGTCTTGGAATGGCCAAGCGGACGCCCATTGCGAAACTCAGTCTCGACACCCGAATATTCAAACCGGAGCGTTCTACTTTGTCGAAGACACAACCAAGTAGCTTTCATCTGGACGATGCAGCACCGTACAGGGCGATGAAGCGAAGAACTGGCAGTGGGAGTGATAAATCGGAGGAGCAACTTGGGCCGGTCATAGAGGAGGATGGTGCGCATGGGGATGAGCATGAGGTTTCAGAGACACCAGACGAGGAGACGGGTAAAGTCGAGGAAAAGATGCCTCGGGAGGAAGGATGGGGCGAGCCCTTCAAGGTGGAATGGATAAGAACCGACCGCCTACCCTTCTACCGCACGCGGCATCTGCGCAACCCATGGAATAAGGACCGCGAGGTGAAGATCTCCCGGGATGGGACGGAGCTTGAGCCGTCGGTCGGACAACAGCTGATTGATGAATGGCAGAAACCGCCGGAACCTCGTCCGCCAGGAAAAGGTGCTGGCGGAAGACGCCCGTCGAAGGCCCCAGCCCCAGCAACGTCACGACCATCATAACGAAGACATCGTTATAACCTACGAAAACAATATGATCACGCATAATTAAACACGCATTTGCATCGCATTCAAGCCAATCACAGTCATGTATGTCATCTTCTCTAGCTTCTATAATTACCTGACCAGTTTTTCAGTATGTAATAATTCATCATCACAGGTCCTTGTCATTCACGATACAAGCATCCGTCAGCATTCTTTTAACACTACTATTCACGCTTTTTTTACTCTTTTGGGATTCATTCGTTTGGGGTGATATATATGTATTCGTCCTGGTCCTCCCTTCTCCCCCCTTGCTGCTGCAAAGTTCAAGTTGTCGTCACGCTGTTCATCTATAGTCGTTGCATTTGTACCTGGCTTTGTTTTTATGCCGCTCCCCCAATTCCCGTCCCGAGTTTTTGTAGCTATAGGTAGAATTTTCCCCTCGTCTCACGCACTTACACTGTAACAAACACATCGTACGAATGGCATTATACACGGTCGCGCCTTTTGTGCGCTGGGTTTTTTATTCTATGTTGGATAGTGCACATTTGCACGAAGACATCTAAATCAGTGTACATGAAGGGGAGAGTTCGAGAGGTTCGCTGTGCTGATGTGACGGAAGCAATGTGTTGAAGTGTATCAATACAGATAAGTTCGTACTTGACTGTCAAGCGTATTTATTTTTCGTAGGCCATGAAAGAAAACTTGGACTTGGGGCCATAAAACCAGGCTGGGGTCTTTCAACCACACAAAACGGACACCGAGGTAGCCATGAGTGAAAATCCAAATCATCTCTCGCGAAGAACGCCCACTGTCAAGCTCTATGCAATCAGATATACAAGACACTCAGATACGGGAGTGGGGAGCCTTAACCCGTAACTTGCTACTCCATTTTTACGCTCTCCTGACTCGTAGCTTCATAGATATGATTCAACATGACTTGATGTTCGCTTGATGCGAGAAGTGACGGCACGGCATCTGCCGACGCGACTTGGCTCCAACCAAATTTCTCAGCAAAATAGCAGAGTCAACGACTAACAATATGCAGCACATTTCACCTATCATGACCATATCGAGGGAGAAAATTGAGGGCAGTTTGTGCTCTACGCGACTTAAAGAACTGGTCGATAGAAGCTAACCCAAGACATGCAGCGGCCTGCGATTAGAGCTAAGAATCGTCAGCGCATTCCATGCAGACTCGAGGTTCTTTCTTTGGTCTAGGCATCACTGTTTGGATGGTCATCATGGGACGTACAGCACCAGGTTATTACGCCGCCATACGGTTGGAAGGATTCTTGAAGTAGGGCGGCCTCATCGTACGGCAGGCAAGTTTGATCTTCTGAAATTGCCAATTTCCTGATAACCGTTGGTATCGCTACGCACCCAGTACCTACGGGGACCTTTCGCCGTCGCGTCTCGTTTTCCACTTAAGCCGATTTTAATCCGGATCTAGCCTCATGTTAAGAGACCTCGAAATCCATCTCGCAGCTGTCCAGGATCTGCGGAAACCATCTTCTTTCATTCTTTTATCCGTTCCATCTGGCTTGTTGAATTGTTCGCTTACTTTTTCTGAATATTTAGGTCATTTCGAAGCTGCGCCAAGAGAGAAGCAGACGAGGACAAGTCTGGAAAACGACCAATTTCATTACAATTGGCCTACCAGCAAGGTCATACTATTATCTTCTTTTCGATTCGCGTCACTCACAGTGAACTTTGTGATAGACATGCGAAGATCCAACCCTACCGGTTGACCGGGATAAGCTGGCCATCGACTCTCCTGTGACCGTTGACAAGGAACAGCATCATGGGGCGTAGGAAGAGAACTCTCAGCACGCGTCGAGACCTGGCACGCCTCGGTAGGTATGCAGCGGGCTAGACCGAACCTCGGCAGAAGAAAGAAAGAGAGCACAGAAAGCTACAAAAGGAGGATGGACGTGAAAGGTCCGAATCCTTCTGCTTGGTATTCACACCTCTGTCATCGCTCTCCGTTGCTTAGATTCGTGCAACGAGCTGTCTTTCAGTCAGAGGAACGCTGAAAAGAAGATTTCCGGGCCTATTCCTACGTCCGTATCATCCTTTTCAATGACTTTCTATCATCTGACTTGATGTCTTCAAGTTTCAACCATGAATAAGTGTTGCACTGTGTTTAGTACACTGCCGCAGGAGCTCATTGACGCTATCATCGTCGAGAACCAGAATGACAAAGCCACCTTACGCGCGTGTTGCCTCGTCAGCCGTTCCTGGACCTATATCTCGCAACGCTACATATATTCTCAGATCCGTTTCGATAATAATAAACGACGCTACTACTACGCTCAAGGACACAGTCAACATGAGATGGAGCAATTTTATTCCCTTATATGCACTTATCCTCATGTTGCCACGCTCGTAAGGGCTATTGAAGTCTCGCCGCATCTCGACTCACAGCTCCTCGCGCTTATCCTGGAGAAGCTAATCAAGCTCGAAGACGTGTCACTTGATCTCTGCGGATATCGTTGGGATGAGATTTCGCCATGCATGCAGGGCACTATTCTCGCCACCCTTCGTTCTCTGCGAATAACTAATCTCAAACTCAGAGAAGGATCGTTTCTTCACTGTGCGGACTTCTTGGCCCTTTTAGGCGCCTGCGGTGGCCATCTTAAGCATTTCTCCCTCTCCGACGTGTCATGGGAAGGCATGGGCACAGCACCTACGGCTGCATTCTTAGGCGGACTGGAACTGCAGTTGGAGTCACTAGAACTCAGCTTGTATGAACATTCGTTTTTGCTAGTTCAGTTGTTGCAGTCTTCGGTCAATGTCAGTCATCTTCGACGGCTATCACTGCTCACCGCAGGATCTGTAGATCCTGCGAAGCGTGTGTGTGTCACGAAGGAGATACTCAGGCAGCTGCATGGCAGCCCTTTGAAGTACATCGTGTTAAATGTTTGTCTTGAAGGTAAGCGCGGTATTTTGTTTGAGCTGCCTGTCTTATAACACCTGCAGATCCATTGTCCGATTTGATTAATATTACACGGCTTTGTTCGATATGCATAAAGTTGTGGTGGGTTCGCCCTGAACAGCATCCGAAGCCTGGCGACTGGCTGCGTTGGCTGACTGCGTCGTTTACGGAGCTTGCTAAGCATAACGCGTTGGAGGAAGTCACAATTGAGATCTTCTGTGCTAGCGATATTTCAGTTTACGCTGATCAATGGGCTGCTCTGGATGCAGCACTGGGGAGATCACAGTCATTGAGAAGAG
The DNA here is from genome assembly GCA_028551335.1 of Armillaria sp. CMW 4456. Lineage (NCBI taxonomy): Eukaryota > Fungi > Basidiomycota > Agaricomycetes > Agaricales > Physalacriaceae > Armillaria > Armillaria sp. CMW 4456. The sequence continues at coordinate 208,174 of JANDKJ010000503.1, read as the reverse complement.
TCAACGTGAAAGTGGATATTTATGACTGTGTAAGAGCTGGGTGGAAACGCTCTACAGAGTATTCAAGTGCTGTCGGAGATGGTATAATGGTAATTTTACCGATGCTGGCGAAACGGGGAATTCTTTGTGTGGAGGTGAGGCCGTTGTCGCTTGTATTCTTCAATACAAAGAACTCGCTCACTTAAGAGATTATAGGTTGCCGCTAGTTATCCTGGCTAAGGTCAATCGAATCTTCATTCATGACATTCTCGAGGAAGTTTGTTGTTCGTTGGACAGTGCAGGTAGATGATGCGATTTTGATACATAATCAGAAAGTTCGCGATGTCCTATCATTCTTCCACCGAGTAGCGGATATAGTGTGGCGATCAGTAGCGATGGATCAGCGAATATGATGGCTTTGTAGCCTTAGTCATCTCGGGACCTACAATGGCGTTGTCGTTCAAGTCGCCCTAGTAACTCTTACATCCCCCGCCATCGCCTGGAAAGAAGGACCAAAGGATGTAAGAGGTTCTCGTCATTGATATCCGCTTCTCTGGTACTTTACTGAGAGCTCTATAGTACGCATACACTAAAGATCTCCTTTCGAGGCTGAGGTTCATGAGAAACATGAAGCGCCTCTCAGTTTCAATCATTGTTGGCTATGCCATCATTCGCATTGTGAAACGGTCTTGAATGGCTTCTTATTAGCCTGTCTCATTGAATTCATTTACCACTTCTTAACTTCTACGAATACTACGGAGCCAAATGCCGCGAGCAAAGGAAGCCCTATCGAGTCTCGCCTTTATCTGGTGTTCCAGATGTTCTTGATACGTTTGGGATATTAACATAGATTTCGATTACCTGGAAAGGCAAATGGCCCGCACGTCAGGAATCAAGCTTGATAACGGTGATTGTATCCCACTGTCATCATACTTACCAGTCTAAGTCAAGATCCGTCCAAAAGTAAGTGCATTACTTATAGCATCACTTCTCTGGGAAGCCTACCTAGCTTGCTGGTGATACTCGGGATTGGCGCCGTTGCATTCGATCTATCGCCAGAATCATTGGGCAATTGTTTCAGAAAGTGATTAGTATGCGACGACGAGGGCGAAGAAGGTATTGCATCTAGTACCTCGATCCCCTGCTGCAATTGTGCACGTATCGAAGCAATCTGCCTCCGAAACACGGATTTGACAACAGCAGTTGATCCGGCCTCCTGCTGATGGAGCACTGTCAATGACGAGGCCACTTGATTAGACGAATCTTCGCCTATGAGCTACAAAAGGGCCGTGACGACACGGTTGCAGGGCATCGCCCATCTCTATCACTGTCGCTAAGAGTCGAAATCGTATACCTTCTGACATTCATAGATATAGAACCAACCTTGGGTCAGTTACGCCATAAAAATGTTTTCCTTGTTTAACCCGCTTTTTGCCTTTCAGCTGTGGCCATGAATGCTGGAATCAGTGGTCTACCTCAAGAACTCATCGATGCCATTATAGATGAGAATCGTGTCGATGACACCACCTTACGCGCCTGTTCTCTTGTCAGCCGTTCCTGGACATATCCTTCGCAGCGTCGGATATTCTCTCATATTAGCTTCAGTTACCAATCCCGGCCCTACCATCCTTTACACAGGCGACGCGATACAGAACGATGTAACTCATTCCTGTTGGAATATGGCAATCCGGCATCATGCCGAGCATGCTGATTAAAGAAGAAGACGCAGGAAATGTGTAGAAAGTTCTAGTAGATTAGTACTTTAGTATATAAGTAGGTACTGTAGTTACATTCTGCATGCGCTTGCAGAGCTCAGCCAAGCGCAATGATATTGGCTTGACACTCCGCGCGTGACATCTTTATGTCGTTGGAGCGAACTCTCCTTTCGGGTTTTTCCACAATTCCTGTCTATGCACCCTCACATTCCGACGTTTGTGCAAAGCATTGAAATCTCCTCCCTTCTAGATGATCACCTCCTTGAGACTATACTGAAGAAACTCATCAATCTTGAAAGTATATCCCGTCATTTATGTAGCTATTCGTGGGACGAGCTCTCCCTGTCCATGCGTAATATCCTCGTCCAGGCCTTCCGATCACCACGTCTGACGAAGTTCGATATCTGAGATGAGATCTTCCTTCATTTGTGCTGATTTCCAAGCGCTTCTAGGGGCATGCCAGCATCTGAAGCATTTGTCGCTCTCCGCGATATCATGCGAAGGCCCGATGCCTTGGGGAGATGTAGAAAGGTTGAGCCGGTTTTTGGATGGGCCAAAGTTACAGTTGCGTTCCGTGGTGCTCAACTTCTGTGATCCGCAAACTGCACTAGTACGGATATTACAACTTTCGATCGATGTCGGCAGCCTCCAGCAGTTGTCAGTACTCACCGATGGATCCGGAGACCTTGCAACGCGCACGAAGGCCACGATGGAGATCCTGCAACTGTTCGACGGTAGCCCTTTAGAACATCTTGTTCTGAACGTGTGTCTCGAGGGTGAGCGTATCGTCAGTCTTACAATCAAGAGCTAATGATCTCCTTGTAGAACCATTATCTAGCCTGATAAATATATCTTGTCTTCGCTCGATACACATCAAACTGTGGTGGCTCTACTTCCAACAACATACTACGCCTATGCATTGGCTACGATGATTGACTGGCTTATTCATGGACCTTTCGAAGTTTCATGGGCTGGAGGAAGTTACGCTTGATATTTTTTTACCAACCCGCCTTTACGTCGTACGGTGATGACTGGGCTGCTTTGGATGCAACGCTAGGACGGATAAGGTCATTGAGGAGGGTACATGTGGGATTGGATACTTACGACAGTGCGAAGGCACGATGGAAACATTTGAGAGAGTATCCCGACTGCGTAGAGGAAGATGTGAGGAATGTGTTGCCAATAGTGGCAAAGAGGGGAATTCTTTCACTTGAGGTAAGGCAGCTGTTAATCGTGTTTTCAAGAATCCTACCTTTACATTTAATACAGGTTGCTGCTAATTATCCTGGCTAAGTTCCAGCAGTGGCTAATCGATCGTGGGTGATACAGAAATGCGAGCAGTTGTTCTTAAAGTAGATGACAATTTTGTCTGTTGAGTCAGCACAAGATTGTCTCCGATGCGAACAAAATAACCGACTGCATACATGCTCCGTCTTTTGAGTCCACTCCTGGTGCCACTGGTAACGGAAAATTTTACTGCACCGGAATAAGAGTCATCCTCACGCTGCGATTTCTTCTCTCATTAGGTTTCACCTTCTCTAAGCCCCCCTCTGCTTATATTATTGTCATGGAACGCGAGGCCGCAAGTTGCCACGGTTTTTGGCCCGCACATCTCATCTACACATGCCATTATTAGACTGGTCCTCCCGACCAGACAAATGTCTCTAAATTGTGGGTGTCAGCTGCAGCTTCAGCACCAGAGGAATAGATGAGAGGAATAGATGATATGGGCGAAGATGATGAGGTCAACGTCAACTCGTGTACCTTATTCACGACTTCTTTTGGAGATGAAGATTCTTTTTGAAGATATTTCGTGTGGATTATCGGCAAGGGCTGGATGGATGTTGACCCGGATGGTTTCCAAAAGCGCACGAGGAACTGCTGAGCTGTCAGCACACAAATAATTGGAAAGTTGCTACATCCTTCCGACAGAAAATGAGAACGCCGCATATTGATTACACAGACGACGCCCGGAGGCCTTGTAAGGTCATACCCTGTCCGGGGGTGATAATCAACAGATGGAATACGACCACTCTCCGCAGCCACGCACAGAGGGGTAGTTTACGATGTATAAGAATATCTGTCCCTTCCCTAGTCAGACTCTGTCGGTGTATCCATAATCTGAACTACGACGTCAACCATCCCTTTCTCTCGTAGTTGGGGGCAGTTATCCCATACCAACTGCTTCTGTCGGTCAAGGTTTTCCGCCGAGTACCGGGGAAACACTTTGATAACGACGCAAAAGGATTTGAAGGCAGAGAATTGATTTTGAGTGAGCAAATGGTCAAGTATCTGCCACGGGGCAGCCCCCGCTCGTGAGAGATAGTGTATCGAGCGGCCCGTTCCCACAGTGATTGTGAGGTTTTCGAGACGAGGTGCTTCGTCCATTTTAGCCATTTCCTGCAGCATACGCAACCACCAATCTAACACGATGCTTGTTTCCGGAAGTCCCGTATTTCTTTCTTTACCGTGAATATCGATACTGAGAGTTCTCAGATGCGAGAGCACTAAGGGCTCTTGCTTTTTCTTCCAACGCTTATGCTCCACCGGTGGATCTAGGGACATTTAGGAAAGAAATAATAAGTGGACAAAAATGCGACGTACAGCCTCGTACATGAAGATGTCTCACAGAAAGCTCCTCCAGGCAGTTCTTCGTTCTCCGAAGGAGATCACCAACCACGGCAAGGCCGTCATGTTTGACATCGAGGAGAGTGACACTTTGCAGTTTGTCGCTAGGACCAAAACTTGTCCCGTCCAAAGCTGCTTGCCACAGGTCGTCACTATCAATGGTGAGCTTTCGAAGCGACGGTCCAGTCCGTAGAACTGCTGGATGGTTCCGAGCCCTTTTTTCCTTGAAAAGAAGATTGGAGCAGGACACTTCTTCCAGCATGGGAAAATGGCGTAGGAAACTATAAAGATGGGTTCGGCTGCGAAATGTCGATGCATTGAATGAGGCGGTTTTGATCGGACACTGGGATAGCGCGCTTGTTATTCGTTGGTCGTCAAAATGAGCCATTATGTATTTTTCAAACTGGATGTGTTCCAGTTGGCGAAAACGAGGTAAGTTTTCTATGATGGAGTTGCCAACATCGCGATAGCCGATATTCAGAGCAAGAGCATCGTCGGGAGCAGAAGGGGTAGGGCGCCACCAGACGGAAAAATCAGGCGCATGTGAGATGCTGCAGGTGCTGAGGCTTCTGGGTAGTACAAGGCGCCGTGAGACAGGAAAGTATCCTGACATCTATCACCTTACTTGCGAAATAACGACGATAAAGGAAAAAAATGCTCGTTGATCGATTCGGATGATCGGACCGAAGATGCCGTGACCCACTCTCGTTGGAACTTAACGTTACAAGTCGAATGCAATAACTTGGGGATAGTCTAGACAAACCCCCGGGATAACTTTGTATGTCATAAACTCTGTAAGTAGCAGAAAAAATAATTTATTCTTCTATTCCGCATTAGAGGTCGATACGTTAAAATTCTGGACCTAGTTTTAAGCGCGAAACATTACTATGCGAGCAGACTAATTGAAAGAAGAAGAAGCAGTATTACTCGGGTCAACTCCAATAGTAATATAACCAATGATACCCTTCGAGTATTCCTCGCCATCAATAGGAATCACTGCTAATTCAGGATACCATCCATTGACTGACGCCTCCAAGTAGATGGAATCAACATCATTGGTCGTCCTTTCTATCTCAGTGTGGCCAAAGTATGGCTGATACGACATCAGATACTTTGAGAGATCCTCAGCAAGGAAGATCTGGCCCGTTTCTGCGGTGGTACCAGTCTTGATTGTTCCATTGGCCTGCAGTACCCAATTTTGGTGGACCTTGAAACCCGTCTTAAGTTAGGACGCTCGCCCAAAAAAGAGATAGGTACCTGAACGTGAATGTGTATTGAACGTTCTACATAGTATCCCGGCACAATGGTCTTCATCTGCATCATCCCGTTTGCATCGGTGGGCCACATGCCACGGAGGAATGTGGTGTCGTCAGTGTGGAGATCAAGGGTGCCCCCGTTGAGTTCGATGCCCAGCTCTTCGAGAAGCTGTGCAAAGGGAGTATTCGGGTCACGTCCAGTGAAGGAGGAGTATGATCCCGTCGCGTTACAGTGCCAGAGGTCAACAAGCACATTACGCATAGGCTCACACGTATTAACGTCAATGACGCCAATATCCTACAGCAAAACGAAAGAGAGTGTGAGTCGCTGCTCCTGAGGAATGTTGAAGGAGGGGGTGCGTACCAGGATGAGCGGAATTCCCGGTTGGTCCTCACTCATATCCTGACGAAGAGTCTGAGATTTGGACCAGATATAGGGACCAGTAGTAGTCTCTGGAGTGAGAACACATGTCTCGTTCTGGATCCTAGGGTAGAAGGGTGACTCGGTGGTAATGGTGACGGAGGAGAACCGGCTGCTACGCTTGGCTAAGGCCTGTGCGCGCTTTTCTATGCGTTTATGTTGCATTTCGCCAACATGGCGGGCACACTTGGACGAGGCAAGATCGCGACGGGCCAATTCCTCCTCTGAGCGCTTGATGGGCGTGTGGGGGCCGGGGTGAGCGGCGGCGAGCAGAGCAGAGGCCAGGAGAATAACGGTGGAGGTAATCTTCATGTTCGCAGTCGCAGGAAGGAACACGACAGAGAACCTCTCAGAGAACTTTGAGCCATTTTATAAACTGGGGGTCAGAATTTTCATGGAAAGAGTAAAAACCACACGTCCGTAGCTTCGGTCGTGAGCCTCTCCACGGAGTACAAAGGTACACCCAAGAGTTCTCCATCAGACCCAATCGCAAGAACGCCGTGTGGAGGCTGAGTATGTTTTACGCGTTTATAGCCAATAGAATGACAGATGCATACAAATTTGAAGTTGCTCCTGAACATGAATGCGTGTCATCGTCGGTTTTATCTTCGTTACAGCTGCAAGATATTCGGTAGAACATGCGAGTAGGCGGGGCGCAGCGCGGACTGCTGTCCACTTTTCTCCGTACAATGGTGATGATAAAGATCCCGATTTTGCCAAGTCCTTGAGTGCAAGTCAACAGGTAATCTATGCCATCTGTTCGTTCACAGTGATAGAAAAAGCAGTGTGTGGAAAGGCGCGATACAGCTGAGAGCATAAAGGCTGGAAGTCAACACCAAGGAAATACCAGTGCATCCGATTGGGGTAGCGTATCTGAGTCAAGAGCTGACGATCAGGACAACGGGAATAGGAAGTGCCTACAGACCGGCTTATACACTCCACAGTAAGTTCGCCTCGATACATTCCTGTTCTTGACAGTCCGAGAGGACGGACACTGACGTCGTCGGAGAACGCTAAATTTCAATTTGTGAGCTTAGTTTTCGATAAATGGGTATCCTTCAGTCTTGGCTAGCGGCATAGATGTCGGAGGCCTACCTGGACCAAGGCACAGTCTCTACGGTGCCTTGATCCGTGACTGGGGTTTTCCGCCGAGAATCTACACAGGCCGATATGAGCAAGGTCGAAGAAAAAGAAAAGAGTAAAATTACAAATTGAGTCCATCATGCGATATTAAGAATCTTTGTCGTTTCCACATAGACTATAGTCAGAATTGAAGGCTATAGATAGACAATCACAAGGCAGGAAAGCTCACAAGCATCGATGATTACAGGTCCACAACGGTCGTTCGATTAATGCTGCAAACTCAGCACAGATGATCCAGATTTCCCGATACCTTCGGTTTTCAGGCGCAGTCGTTTGTGTATTTCTTCTCGTCTTGATAATCCAGCAATGACACGCTCGGATGTTCATATGAAGTTGATATTGAACAATAAGAAGTGGCCGACAGAGATAGCGCGGATATCTCAACCGGATGCCTGTCAAGTGCTTAAGTGTTTGCCTAGGAGATATTTGAGCATAGATAAATGCAGTAAGTGGCGAATACCCGGATTTCGATGAGATTCAAAAACCTGCAGCTCCGTTATGGGGGTAGCAAGCCATGAACAACCACGTGCTCGACGCGTGCATTCCTCACTGCGGGAAATGGGGAGTTTGAGGAGTCCTTGGGATAATACCGGTTTTTTGCATATGGGAAAAGATTCAAGAATTACCTAAATCTAATTTCAAACAATTAGTTTCAGAATTCGTTTGGGGAATTTTATTCCTCAAATGAATTCCGAAACCAATTGTTTTCCCCAAACGAATTCCGAAACTAATTGTTTGAAATTAGATTTAGGTAATTCTTGAATCTTTTCCCATATGCAAAAAACCGGTATTATCCCAAGGGCTCCTCAATCGTCCCATTTCCCGCAGTGCCTTCCGATTGGGAAATCCGAATCTGGATGCGGCTCACCACCCATGCTCCACCAACACGCTCACAAAATCATTTGACGATCTCGATAGCTGGGCTTTAGACAGATACAAATTTCGTGGAGACCAGGCACTCGGCATACTCTTTGCTATCTACAAAGTCCAAGGTGTTGGTAGGGCTCCAATCACCAATCCGCGTATCTTCTCATCTCCCTGGTCATCCCGGGCGGCAAAAAACATGTTTGGGTAGCTTCCCATAACATGAAAAGAGTGGGATAGGGTGTGTTCTCTTGGTAATACATCTCCTTTGAATTTGGTCATATCTGCAAAAATCAACCTGGAAAGATATGTCGTGCGTGCAGAGCATTTAACCAGCGGGACAAAGTGAGCAGTGCGTATGTGCTCCACTCCATGTTGCCCGTATATCTGAGACTCTGACTGGCATATCGCAGAGACAGACAAGCTGGTGTAGCATGAGTCTTTCTGACTCTTACCTCCAAAGCAACCTCCAGAGGCAAAATCGAGTACATCTGTGCACATGAACAATCGTCGTGCTCCGATGTAAACAAATATTTTCACATTAGCCAACCCTAATGACCGTTTCTTTCGAACTTATGCGACTGTTCTATCATCATTTTCCTCAATTTCCATCCTGCATGCATCCCGAGCTCAGCATTTGTCAACAGCATTGATTCTCCAGCCCGCGTCGGCATACACCTCGACCATTATTTGCGGCGGAGCTTTTCCCGAGATATCGATATCGGATATCTATCCGCTGCGGGAGGATGAGCTCTTGTCGCGAGAAAGTCGACTTGGTGATCAGCCAACGTAACAACCGATTTATGACCGTGAAGCAACCGAATTCCCGGTGCCAACTCCAGCAACAACGGGAAATGAACATCTTACTCCATACAGCCGATAAAGTCTTCGAAAACGAGGTGTCCATAATCGATGTCCATTTCCATTTCGCGCTGTATTCAATTCATACACCAAGGGTGTGGATACACGTTGGAAGGCAACGACACCGAGGCACAGCGCCCAGCGAAATACATCCAGTTTCTGGGTACCACTATCCGACGGAATAAAGCTCGACGCTTTCCAGCAACAGGTATACGGTCCTGAAGTGCAACAGTGCCGTGTGCCGGGAAGATCTTTGACGAGGTAGATGCGGCCTCTGGCGTTTCACGCGCTTGCGAACCCCCTTTTCGCAACAGGTTACCGAAGACTATATCTCTGGCGCCGGTGTCATCTATAACGACGTCGAGCGACGGACGTACAAAACGGAGGTTTGTGTGACGCGCGCGGAAACTAGTGGATTACCATTGGTGCAGTAGCAGGGCCTTTCCGTCCCACCATTGTTCGAGAAGAGAAGGAGTTGTCGGTTGCACGACGAAGTTCTAACCTTCGGGCCTATCATTTCAAACTCTCAGGTCGTCTCTTTGGTACGAGTTCTAACGTTGTTGCCCTGAATCGCCCACGACCTCTCACATTCGATCAGTACCCCCTGACTGAGAAATGCATCTCTCTCCGCTAAATAACAGACCTGTACAGGCACGGCCGAAGGACTAACAAGATGCTATACCAACGCGTCGCTCAAGCTAAATCTCAGGCTCTCCAAAGACCTCTAATCTCCGAGTCTTCTCCTTTTCGAAAGACTGGACGGTGCAGGCATCTCTGAGTCTTCATTAAATTCATCCTCCACATCCTCTATGTCGCTATCATCGTCATCATCTTCCTCCTTAATCATACATTCACTTCCCACCATTCCCAGTATCTCACCGAAATCCCTGCTGTGTTTTCTCCCGAGCCTCCTCTCAGCCATTACGTCTAAAGCCTTCAGATGGCTCTTTACCGCAATGGCTATACGCGTAGACGGCTCAGCATGGGGCTCGTATGGTCCGATAGCGTCCTCAAGATGGCCCTGGTGTGCTAATATGCTAGAGTATTCTGCCATGTCCCTTTGCTGGCTAGCAGTACGTTCGGACTTGAGTTGCTGGGCCTTTTCTGTAAATCATAAATTAACAGGGGTGAAACCCAATTCATAATATGCTCTACCTTTGTATCGCATCTTATATTTATTCATGAGAGACGAGTTCCTGTGATCAATTTCTTCTCGTAGGGTATTTACTTCATCTGGAAGACGTCGAGTCAGGGACCCGACAGAGGATAGAGTAACGTTTGTACTTTGAAGTAGTTCCTGTTCGCCATCCTTCTTCGTAAGCTGTTCTCGGGCATCTACGAAAGCAGTGAAGCAATGAATGATCAGACATGGAGATGAACGCGATGATAATCACCTTCCAGTTGTCTCAAAATGGTCTCCATCTCATCCAATTCCGCTCTTAACGCTTGATGTAAGAGACCAATGGTTACGTCACCTCTTCTTCGATCAATGAAAATCACGATACCTTTTTCCATCTCTTCTTTCTGACTTGTTGCCTCTCGCGTCCGTGTATCTGCAGCTAGATAAAACATGATAAACACATACAACACACCATTCTACGCGAGAATTGCCGTACCCTTATGTTCATCTTCTTGCCTTGCTAATGCCGCGCGTAGATCTATCGAGTCCGCATGAAAATATCAGTACTCGTTGACGCCACCGTATGTACCTACCTTGAATAATAGCTTCCCCTTCTGCCTTAGCTTTCTGAAGTTGTTGATTCGAATCTGATGATATTTAAATGATATGTTGTAAAGCTACTTGAAAACACCTGGAATACTCACCCTCAAGCTTCGCCTTCAGTATACTGTTTTCCTTCACCTGGTCATCCAATTCATTTTTCAGGGCTTGAAGCTGGACCTCGGAACTTGGATGAGGATTGGAATGCAGCTGTTCCTCTATGGAATTGTTCACTGGAAGATTACCGACGTATGAATTTTGGTTCATCTGTGCAGCTTTCGATACCGCCTCGGAGGCTGAGTTTGTCGGAAGCACCCAGCGTTTGAATGTGACGACACTACTTTTCCACTGACTGGGAAGGCGTGCCGATGAAGTACTCGTAGTGAGGACTGAATTTGAGTCCGATAGTAAGGGCGCCAGTCGAGAGAGCAAATTTTCGAACACTGATCGTTCCAGGGAAGGAACCCGTCTGATGAGCCTCTCAAACAGCTCATCATCGTGTTTACTGCACGGTCTTCCCGAAGTTCTGCAGACTGGAGTGTTGCAATGGATACGGTTTTCTAGCGGTACACAAGCGAGTTTTTTCTCCTTGCATACCTTGCAGGCCTGTTTTATGAGTCACCAATAGCATCCGATATCGGTATTGTATCGTAGAAACGCACTGCATTTTGGTGAGCTTGTACCCATTTTCGTACCTCGGCTTGGGAGAGAGGCTTGGTTCCTTCTTCTATGACAATTTTTTCGATATCGTCCTTGGACAATGGATCGGAATTCATGAGGAAAGGTTCGCCAAGGGAGAAAGAGCAGTCGAAGCGTGAGGCTTCGTCCAAATTTTTACACAGCCAAAAATAGATGTCAGGATCTTCGATATCGTGTCAAGCACCAGGAAATTTGGACTTAGCAATAACTGCGAATAAGACTATATAGATGATTCAACGAAAAGCCTGGCCAAAAATCTGTTGCTACTTCGTCAACCTCATGCCCTTCGCCCTTAGCTCACACAGCCCTGGCAATGGAGTATGATTCCTCTCCGTCTGTTTCTTCTTCACCTCTTTCTCTAAACTTAATGATATTCAAGCTGTGAAACGTGGCGAAGTCAAGCGCAATGCTATGTCGAGTCCACTCAGTTCTATTCACAAGCCTGCTCCGCCTGGCATAGTACGTGTATGGTTAGGATTGTTGGTCGAAATCATCAGCAGCATCCAAATCTTTTGCAAAGATTAAGATACGTAGATAGTCCACAAGACTCCGCATTGCTGCTGATATCAAGGATGGAATCTATCTTCTTGAGAAGAGGTGGTAAAAGCGTGAGTACAGGTCGACCTGTGACATCATAACTTCGTTCGCATCTCGTACTTCGTCTCCTTGACAAGACTTTGTTTGCTTGATGTTTTGAAGATTAGCTACTTTTTGAGTAAGTACCATGTTAGCCTTCGACTATGGTAGAAAACCAGCCGTTTACTTTGTACATTCGAGGACTTGGCAGTCGTCCAGCGATGGATACATGAATTCCTTACAATCTCAGGCATGGGACTTCTAATTGAAGGGTACAATAATGTTCACATGTCTTGGAATCCAGAGATCCAGCCAATTCATTGCAGTCCATTAGCCCCGAGGGTTATTGCAAACACTTTCCACTCGAACTCTTATTCCTAAGCAATGTATTGGGATAGGTGAAGGACAATGGTATTTTTAAACATCCCTAGTGAAGGGAAGAAGTAAATATACACCGGGTGTATATTCAGTTGCTCAGAAACTCAAGTGCTTCACACAAATTGCACTTCTATCAAATTGTATTATAAGCTCGAAGCCTGGCTACAAATATACAACAACTGGAAATGCAAGGACGATTGCTTTTTCCTCCCTCCGAACCGAGGAGGTAAATGTCAACATCCATAATGATCATGGCCTGGGTTAATTAATTTTTGTATCACTGCTGAGGCGACAGACATCAGGGCGTCCCCCAATAGTACGGCGACTCAGCTTCCAAGTACCATTCGGGTACTGGTCAATATGCGTCGGGCCTGGAGAGACATCATCAATAAGTATTTATTCAAAACCATGAATAGGAGACACAACTTACATATCACCGCCGAACCGCTACCAGCGATTCGGACTTCATGCTCCCTTTCGGGCGCAGCGTCAGATGGTATTCGGGAGGCGTCCATCTAGCATGACATAAGCCAACATGAGGGATAGATTGGTGTGAGGGACTCGCCAAATCGCCGTGTTCAATCAAAGCTTGTACTCTCACTTTGAAGGGGCCTGTGCTCAACAATGAGAAAGGAGCCACAACAGGGAGCAAAACAAATGTACCTTTCGAGGCCAGCATCCAAGTCGCGGATGCACAAAGTCGTCCCACTTTTGTGCGGACGACCAAGGTCAGTGAGCGGTCAGTGCTCGGTGTCGATGTCGGTGTCGATGTCGGGTCAGTCGTTGACGGGTCAATCAGTACTCTTCTCTCAGAGTAGCTCAAGTACAGCGAACGCTAACGGGCAAGAAAAAAATTAGTAAGGGCGGGACAGGCCAACTACTACAACCCACCTTGCGCTGGGGTTGCCACCGTGGCTTCCAAAGAGCAATGGAGGACAATTTGGGGTTTTTATACCCTTAACAAAATGTTCCCACGCACGGACCCTTGCGGGACCGACTCCGTTCCGACCCTAGGGTGACTCGGCTCGGACCCGGCATGGCATTTTTGATTACCGTTCAATTTGACGACGAAGAATGAATGCCGAGAGTTGGCCAAGCACATACTTGAAACTTTAAAAGCATCTGAGTTCCATTGACTGCTATTGATATATTCCCAGTAATTATAATAGTAATACAAATCAGCTTGCTAATAGGAAACCGTGGCGACGCGCGTGATAGAGACAAGGAAATAATAACCCATCACTTTGATGGATTAACGAAATCCCGCAGCTGCTGCCAGCAGGCTGAACAAGCGGAGAAAAGCGCGTATTTGAGATCTGGGAAAGTGATAGCTAAGCACAGTGGGACTGAAAGGGGAAATTTGCATGCACGGCGCGTAGAGGAAATATACAATATTGGCTGAAATAAATCAGTGGGAAGATCGGTTGCTGGATGTCGGCGAGTCTTTTCAAAAGGTGCTCGCCCATCCTTCCAAGTCGAACTTGGAAGCTCTTGCTTGCTGAATCCACTCGTGCGACTAGAGTAGGCAATGAGTTTAAATACAGAGGGAACATTGAAGGAAGGCATCTTACGAGTAGATCTTTCGGCGTCTTTCTCATATCCGGGTCCTTCAATAAACAGCTGTCTACGAAGCTCTCGGCTTCTGGAGGGAACCGTCCTTCTGGCGTCAATCTCGGCGCCGGTTCATTGACGATATGTTGCAGCAGCTCCAAAATGCTCATCGTCATACCTCCTCCCTGCAGACTGACTCCCTTGCTCTTTCTTTTATCCTTCTTTGCCTTGTCTTTCCGCGATTTGGGTAAGGACAATGCAGCAATTGACCCCATTGAACCAGGTCGGGCCGGCGACAGAGTGTTTTCAAAATCAGACAGGTCCGAATCGTCTGATTCCGATTCAGAGAATGGAAAGCGCCCCAAGGCTAGCTCGATAAGAGAGATGCCAAGTGACCAAACGTCAGACTTTACTGTATACTGGGCTCCTTGTATACGTTCGGGCTGTATTGTGAGTTAAGCCAGATGAAGCGAAAGCGTGAAAATGCACGCACACTCATATACGTAGACGTGCCGACGAATGTGTCTGCGATCGAATTGATAAGTTCTCCAGAAACACCAAAGTCACATATCTTGATGTCACCCCGAGAATTGAAGAGGATGTTGGACGGTTTGATATCTAGCTTTTCATCAGCATTGCATAGTGGGGCGTATCAAAAGTATACCTCGATGTATGATTCGATGAACATCGTACAGGTACGTAAGACCTTCAAGCACGGCCAACGCGACCTTACCCACAACGTCGATATCGATGGCTCCAATCTTCTTGTAAATCCCATCCAGCGAACCTTTATCCATAAATTCCATGCAGATGCAAATGTTAGGATCCGCAAGGAAGGCACCATAGAAGGATATGATGAACTTGGAATTGCAGTTATGCATGATCTGTAGCTCTCGAAGGATCTGTTTTCGCACGGACGGCTTGGCGTCAATCAACACAATCTGTAAAGAGTCAGTAATAAGACACGTAAGATATGAAGCACACAGACCTTCTTCGCCATGATAGTGCTGGTAGGAACATGTTCGACCTTCTTCACGCTCCCGCCATTGCCCTGACCAAGCTCTTGGAGATCCTTCAGATCTTCATTCCGTAAATCGAACTTGATGTCAGCGTTCAGGTCCAGGTTTGCTAGGGTATTCGACAGTGTGGCATAGGTTGAGCGTCGTGTCGAAGCCATGGGCGAAGCTGTGGTCGGAGCGGAACTGGGACCGTTGGACACGGTCAAGAGAGTGCTGTCACCGTCTACAGGCGTAGCTGTGGTTGTCGGTATCTTCGGGGCCTTCAATGTCATTGGCGGTGGTCGCCGTTTACCCCCAGCAGCGACTGGAGCTTGTCGTGTAGGCACAGGATTGAGAACTGGTTCCGGCTCTGTCGTCGCTGGCGACACTGGTGTCTGGGTCGCTAACTGGAGCGACTTGAAATTGCGTTTCTTGCGAATGGGGGTCGTCATCAGAGGTAAAGAAGAAGAAAGAAAAGAGAGTTTTTCCAGTTGGAAGATGAGGTGATGACGGCAAGAGGAGAGCCCGACGCGTGACAGTGTCTGTCACTGAACCTGCCTCTTGACCACCACTTGTACCGATACCTCAGTCAATGTCTACTGATCAGAATGGTGATGATTATCTGGCAATGCAGAGCGTCGTTGCTCATTCCATACAGGGCATTTCATTTTTGTTGCCGACCCAGCGTAACGACCTTACCTTTCTCCTGAGGGTCTGTTCACGTACTCTATGACGCATCATTTTAGGGGGTAACTTAAAGGCGAAATGAAACGGATACTCTCCGGCAGTACTAGCACCCTCGTTACCAGTCAGATGAGGCGGTTCTTAGATTTACATCTGACGACGGGCGGGAATCCCAGGTGCTTGCTTTGATTTGATGGCAAGTTTGTATTAACGACGCTTGGCGGCGAATAGTCACCGAAAGGTATACCCGTGAGTCCTTTGAGAAATTCTTATATACTCAATACTCAACGTTGTAACGAACCAGGCATAACCTCTAATCTGGAAAAAGGCAGAGAAGGTCTTTCGATTTGTATAACACACGTTAGCGACATCAACTCATCTATATCCGCTTACTGGCTTTCTTCATCTATTGCCAGAGGTCCGGTCACTAGACTTTATTTGGTAGCATCAACGTCCGTTGTACGACTTGAAGTCGCATGACACTAGGTGTTCTCACTCTCAGCGTAGTCGACAACCACAGCTACTTCCAACCTTGTGTCCGGGTGACACAGTCGCATTGTGCCAGCCATGGTCACCAGAATCCTTAAAAGTAGGAGTCGAGAATCGTCGACGGGAACCATTTTACTAATATTCAAGGAGATGAACAAGTGGAAGACCATCATAATTTGACATTATATCGCAGACGTGATTTCTATTTCTGACCTCAACGAGGACGTTATACGGAGACCACCACTATAGACAGAATCTGCGGGTAGACGGTCGCGTGCTTGACGCAATTCTAGCTTTCACTTTATATTTGACTTTGTTTTTGCCCGAAGAACACCCCGGAGCTGCAGAAAATAAGAATAAAGAATGACGAATAAAAATAAATACGCTTAGAGTTAATTAAATGGTAATGGCCGGGTCGACAACCTCTTTGGCGTTGCTGCCAATAATAGATTTTCCTCTTCTTCTCCCATCGGCACATTTCCCATGGCATCCAAGAACAGCCCGCTCGTGTCCCAGTGTTCAGCAGTCGCCGCTATTATCCTCGAAGAGAAAAACAAAGGACCTACCAATGATTTGTCCACGAGGCAATGGGCAGCAGCCAACAAGGACTTGGTACGCAACAAAAGTCGTTTCGATCGTCGCAGTCTTTCAGCATTTTCTTCTTGAAGGTCTGCGCTACATGTAAGGAAAACAAAGTAGAATGCATACCGGTGGAGACGAGAATCCACTGTGATTCTCATGTATGCAAGCAGTCCGACAAACCCTGCAGCAAGTTCAACGATGAATTGTACGATCGCATTGTCAAACGGGTGCCAGGCCTGGATAGGGCCAAATTCGACAGTGCAACCTCTCTGCAACAAAGTCCAAAGTCTACTGGGCGCTCTGTTACGATTACGGCTCGACGTCCGTTCAGCGTATATGCCTCCGCTTCGAAACATGTGCAAAATTCGATATCGTCAGACGAGGTATAGTTGTTCGAGCTTCCTGATTAAGTTCATCTCAACTTCGTCATACAGTCTGTTTCTGCAAAATCTAGCAGATCACATCCCAAGGTGCTCAGTCAAAAGATAGACAACAACAGACACGAAAATAATGAACTTGAACTTCAGGTGGAACTCACGAGTGAGTGCAACAACATTCATTGAGAAATTTGAAAGCAGGTGAGAATTATTCAAATTCTTCACCCTTTTACCTTGACGGCAATGTGAAAAAAGATTGGGAAAAGCAAAAGACGGAGAAAGAAGCAGAAATTCAAGGTAAGTGTCCAACTCGCCGTCTAAGAGCTATAGTAGATGAACGTGGTTCTAGCCTTGAAGGTGGAGTTGGATGCGACAAAAGCCGCTTGTACAGGTCAATTATTTCATGCAATCTCAGCAAGTTATTCAATCAATGTTTTCAGCTGCTAGTGAACAAGCAGAGCGAGAAGCCAATCTTCGAAAAGAGATAGAGAAAAGTCAAAATCTCTTCCTCGCTTAGCATGTTATCATTTCTGATCCTAAAAGCAAATAGATGTACCACCACAAGAGCAAATCAACGCTTTGAAAGACCTTGAAAGTACAGACTTCCCCCATTTCTCCGTGTCAGGCCTGCTGTTCTTATGCGTATCTTAGACTCTCAACAAAAGTTGAAAGAGAAACAACATATCCAGGCCCAGCTCAGAAGTATGTCTACTGGAGAAGATCATCACCAGTGCAGAGGCTAATCGCTACTAGATGAGATCACCGACCTTCGAAGGGTCTCATCACGCACCGCCACATCCTTACAGAAATGCAAATCCAAAATCACTGGTATTGCATTTTGTTAAGTAGTTCCAACTAGCACTCATTGAGCCCTTGACCAGCCCTCCGCCGCCAAATCGAGTCTGAACGCACCGCTCGAGTCCGGCAAGACCTGGCAGAATTGTACCTCACCGGATCTGAATGTGTGCAACTTGCAGAAGCTCTGGCAGATCAGCCCGAGTCTGGGCTAAAGTCGGCTGTGCGAGCACACTTGAAAGTCCTAGATGGGGTCGTGAAAAGGAAGAGAGCTGGCATCCCGCGGAACTTCGGCAGGCTGCTGGAAATCATGAATGGGGAAAACCCTCGGGAGAACGGGGACGCTAATGCGGAAATGGACTCCAATGAGGAAGATGACGGGGAAACATCCATGCCGTCTATTCTTCCCCCTCCAAGGAAAAAGCGAAAGGTTGTTCGTGATTAGGTGTCGTATTTGTCCTGTATGCTTTGCTCTTTGCTATCGTAGTAGTGTATTATATCTGTTACGCCGTAAACTGTACTTAACCATAGTGTCATTCAAGTTCATCTTTTGCAACATGATGAGCGAATGAGCTACAACTGCTTTTACTGAGGACCGCCTCCGAGTCCAAGTCTTCGCCGTTTCTGCCTCCCAACTTAGCGTTTCTACCCGTGCAGAGAGTTGTACACGGCGGACAATAACCCCGCATATTAGATACATGCTTCTTGTTCGTGTTTGTATCAGGTAGTACATGTACGAGTTTCAGGTTTAATATCACTACTGCCTATGTTTCGGAATGAGTCTACCATGCCTCAAACATGATGCTGTGCATCGCAGTAGAAGTCAAGATCGATGAACGTACAGACGCGAACCTTGCAGGCATTCCACTTCAAGATGGTGCGCAGGCGCCTAGCATAAGACACATGGCAGGACGAGTCTTCCCCATCCAATAATAATGCCGTCCCAACGCGCAAAGAAAATTTTTGGGCAATCAGTTTCAAGGGCATGGAAGCATCGAGTCATAAGTATACTTACTTGGTTCACACAGTACTGTGAAATTCCCGTCAGAAGGCAATGAACCAATCAACAGACGCATCACAATTGTTGCCTGCGGGGCGCAGGTTAATGTTACACCTTGTTTGAGCTAAGTGTAATTCCTCTGGCAGGTTCTTACTTACTAAAGAGAGTTATATTGACTAGTTGATGGTACTTATCGTTCAGAGCTGGCGCCTGTCGGTGGTTTCCGTGATTGAGTGTCAAGTACTGTGTGGCATTGCCCAACCCATCTCAGGCTGTGCGTTGCAGGTGCAGTGTCATGAACAGAGGCAGCACAAGCCCAGAAGCTACAAGTGGCGTATACAGGAAGTCCCCGGGGAACCAAAGAAAGATCGCCCTACAAATCCGATCATACTCTTACCATCACCAGAAAATTTCCCCGCTTCTATGAGGCCGCACCGCCAGGTTCCTTCCTGGACTGCCAGTCCTGCGTAAGCATTATAATAATCAATAGTTACGGACATGAAATCACTGGGAAGCTCTCAATGTTGCGCTGATGCGGATTTCCGACGTTTCGGAACCGCACATAACATGCATTGATCCCGGAGCCGTGTGAAACAGATGCAAATGAGAAGCGTCCCAGACCCTAGGTCCCGGAATTCGGAACGAAAATGTATATTTTAATTTAGCCCTTCAGAAACTAACCAGAGTTCGAACTGGACTACTGTATTAAGGACTCCAGTACAAACTTGCGCACAGGTGCAGCCTCTCAGAATTGGTTTCGTGAGGTTAAGAGTACGCTACGTCCCTGGGAATCAGGGCATCTACTGTCGGTGGGGATTTTCCCACCTCGTGAACGTAATTCCCAAGTTTAGAAACTTGAAAGCTGACTCCCGCTATCTGAGTCAGGCAGTCGTCGGCGAAAGATTCTGGCAGATCTTCCAGATCTGTTACAGGAACGGCACATAACGCGTATTCTAAATCGTCCGTACACAAGCCGGCAAATACGAAGACACTTCAACATCCAAATGGCGTGCTTTCATAGCCATCGGCCGTGCTCAATCAGGCTCATGGCAGTCCTTCGAATCTGCCGAATTTGGCAATCAGAGAATGAAGAGGTCGATGTCATCATGGACTTCAAGTAATAGCTGTAGTTATTCGCTTCTTTGACCAAGTCCCGCAAGTATGTCAGTGCTTGATTCGACGATTTCCGCTGTTTCGGAAGGTTAAAAGATGTTGAACGGCTTATGAGAACCCTTACGTTTCTTTCAGTCGACACTAGTGCAGAAACCCCTTACTATACGACATGACTATTCATACGTTGATCTGTCCTGCCTTCTTCATTTGGCTCCGGCTACATTGGTCCACCATTGACCCTCGAACCCGATTCCAAGGTCATTGCCTTGTACCTGACGGCGATACAATCTTCTGTGGGAACACCTTGACACTGGTGATATCATTGAAAACCTTTTGGCATTGTCAAAACGTGCTGAGCTAGAGACACCAGCTGAGCCCTTACGAGATCAATAGGACCACCTTGAAAATTGAGAAATGATGTTGATAATAGTTTTGCCTTGGAGACGGGTGCATATAGGAAAACCACGAGGCAAACAGGAGGACAGGATCCTTCTCATGAGATTGCTTTAGGCTGGAATCTTCCATCACTGTAAACGAGCTCCTTTATGTCCCTGCTATCTGCGGACAGGATCATTCAATATGTACAGGATTGAGCAGGTTGGGTGATGCTTACCGCAATTCTCATCTCACGCCCTTTCCGGCGGAGGTCGGAGGCCAGGAGAATTAGGTATTGGCGTCAGGAGGGACTTCTATACGAAGTATAGGCCACAACTGCATGAAAAGAGATGCCTAGACGCGGGGAGCCTGGGAGAGTTGAGCAAAGCAAGAGGAAAGGGAGAAGACAAGCATCGTCTCCGTCAATACGAGTATTCCGGTAATGGCAAGCAATACGACAATCGGGATTCTTTTAGACACCAAAACAAAACAAGCAACGTCACGGTAGGAAAGAAGCACGGATTGGCAGTCCTGTCAATCACCTCCCAGTCTTCGTATACAAAATCGAGTTTCCGTCGGCACTGCAGCCAGTGGTTTCGGGGTTGGTATACAAAAGCGACGCAAAATATGATTTTGTGGCCTCCCCAATACGGATGTTCCCATCCTCCATGATCAGGAGGGTCTCGTTGGGTTTTAAAAGCCCTTCAAGGACATCCATCGGTAGAGCTTAGCCAAGGTAATGTCAGCGTGGTATTGATGTCTTCATTGCAGAGATACCACTGTTGGTGTTGGCAACGGCACGAGCCCGAAAAGAATGGCCAGGCATTGACGTAACGAACCATGACCAAAAGGCCACATAATTGAGTGTATCGCGTAGAACAGAAACTGTGCGTGCATATGTCAGGATGAAGCCCGAACAATAAAAGCAGTATGGAACGATTGTTGGAGCGGAATGCAAGTGCCGGTATCAATGGCCGCCACCAAGAGATGGCAAGCGCGCAGCACCCCAGTCCTATGAAAACCACAATCAAGCAAGCGCACTACTTCTAAGCAAGGAATGCACGTAGCAGCGGTTCTATGGCACTTGAGAGCTAGGGCAGAAAACATTGTGGTATTCGTTTCGCTGTGAACGGGAAACGTGTGCAGCATTGGGTGATGAGGGTGGTTGGTGGCTGTCCTGTAGAGCTCGACGCCTGACGGAAAGCCGCCTCTCCATTACTGATGACCACGAACTCGGATAGTCATCTTGTGGCACCTCGATTGTCTACCGCTGCAGATGAACAATAGAATGCAGGAACGACCATTCCTTTCGTCGCGAGGGCATCGTGAGGTTGAGGTGCGTCGTTGGATCCGCCTTGGACATTCGTTAGATCATGCCATTTCCATTATCGACTATCCATAGGATATCTAGATATGTCGAGCCTCCAGAAATGTTCAACGTTTATACTAGAGTGCACTGTATGACCTGACGAAAGGAAAGGTACATCCTCTGTCTCCGCAGATGCTGAGAATCGCACCTGTGTATTAGCAGCCGTATTTATGACGCTCCTCGTGGAAAGAGATGGTGGGGCGCCTTTGCATGGAATTGTAGCTGTCACGGTCGTTATGGTGGTCGGTTTGGTTGGCTCAGTTGGAATAGGAACTTTCTGCCTCTTGTGACGTCACATGGAACATCACGGACTTGCCGCGGACTCGCGGACTTGAATTTTATTAGCTTCTCAACTTCGAGTTCTTCTACATGATAAAAATGCCGACCTTTGTCAGATCCTTGCCCAGGAAAGATCTACGTACCTTGTTCGATTTTACGGTTCCGGGATGAATACTTCGAAAACTATTCGTTCCTGCACTCCGGCAGTTTGTAGGCAGCCTGAGCATTGTATCGTTGGCTTCTCATGACATAGTACTTCAACAGTCCCTCAGATAGCTCTGCTACGCTGAATAATTGTGTAAAGCCCCGTACAGAGGTAAGCGTCTCGGAACATACCTTTTTAGTCGACCCTGGGCACCAGATATGTTTAACCTCTGCTCTGGCAACAGACTTCTATGCACTGTATTATCTCTCAGTGATACGAACAAGGCATATGCCGCTTTACATGCCTATTCAGTCAGAATCTCCCATATCAATTCTAGACTGCTGCATGCCCTCGGGTTTTTTTAAAAGTTGAACTCCGTATGGTGATTTGACCTGTAGAAGACGAGCTCTCCAACTTCTCCGCTTCTCCGTAACCCAGGACACCAGCTTGAATGAAAGAAAATTTCTGATCTGATGGGCGAGAGGGTGGCCGTATTGCTTCCCTTTCACATCTTGATTTTCTTTCAATCTGACAGCCTGTCAAATGCATAAGAGAATAAAAGTTAAGGCTTATGACAGTCAGGTTAATCAGGGAACCTATTTACGCAGTGATGGAAGGGAAGTATGGTCTGTATATGTATCCCGTACAAGCGCATAGTCAGCGATCTATTGTATAAGATGCTTTAACAGGTATCAAGTCCCTTGGATACTCCATCACTTTTTGATGTTCAGGTCAAGCCAGACTGTCTCTTCTGTCGCCACATTTAATTTCCCGGTGCATACCATGACCTCACTGACCAACTTTAGGCACAAGTTGAGAATAGCGGGTATTTTCCATGTCTGCTGATTTCCTACAAGATTAACAGATCGATTGACATCTAGTTTCCACATTCCAGGTTTCTAATGATGACAGAGAGAAATTTAGGCTGTCTCCGGATATCATGAGAAGTCGTACGAAAAAGTGCATTGTTCCTATTCCTCAGAATCAGGTACCAAGGACAGGCCATTCATAGAGTTTCTTGATACCCACCTTTACTCCCACTGTCCTAGATCATCATATTCTTTGTGTCCATTCGCAACCGCACAGGAGGTAATATTTCTATTTCTATCAACGATTCTATATGGCACGGTGGAAAACGGTTTATAAGTCATATCATGCAGCTCGAGATGCCTTACCAAACGACCTCTCTTCCCTCTGTTCTCTCACTAGCATGAAGCGATCGATCGAAGATACTGACCCATGAAATCAAAAAGAAGTGTGTGTGTGTGTGTGTAATAGCACGATATACCAAAGTCTTCATCAAACATCAAATACGTCCACGCTACAGAACTTGTATAATTAGTCCGATCGATACTTGGAACTATCACGAATGGTCTAGGGCTGGGCTATGATTGCCGACACGACGAGAAGAGAGGGGATTGGAACCAGCACCTGGAAAATGCATGGAGCTGGATAGATTGTGGGTAGAAACGCCAAGTAGATTGGCTTCATAATAAAGGGAAGATGGTATAACAGGGACTGTCTTCGACGGTTTTGTAATAGGGTCTGAAACGGAGTGGAGGTTGTTGTACAGCTTCGACAGAAGTCCGAGAGAGGATCGATCAACTGCGCGGATAACGCTCATTAATGATTATTGACCCTTCCATGGGGAATTTGGCTTGCTCTCCAATTTCCGGAACGCGCTGGAAACTAGCTTTCGAATCCGAAATATGGTGTCCCGTAGGTCCGCTGCCCTCCAAAATGCAATCAATCATAGAATATTGAGATCGGTGTGGCGGTCTTCCTCCTCCAATCGGTAGTTAGGCTGTCAATAGAAGCTAACAGGAATTGCAGCAGGGGCCACTCACCACTATACCCAAATGAGCAGTCAATATATAATGCAATGAGGACCGACCGACAGTCAGATGGTCTACAGCACCAAAATGCGGGGCCCAGTTGTATGTTTACACTTTATTGGCATGACCGGCGATATTAACGAGAACACCACAACATCACCGATCTCTGTTTTATTGAATGATGGTCTACGTATTTGCGAAATTTTTTCGAAGAAGGTCTTCTGAAATCTCTGTCGTAGCCCAAAGAATACAAAGAAACGTCGGCGAAGCTATTTAATGCAAACACGACATTTCGTTAGTGATGTTTGCCGCTTAGATTTGGAAGACCAGACCTCTAGGTATAGATTGGAGTCGAACCTGAGCGATTGTCGATTAGGAAACAGCCACCAGAAGACAACGACCAGAATCTGATCCGCAGTGGAGAACGATTCGAGTCCAACGACAGGAAGCTTAGTGAACCGCCCCGCTGCGGTCCCTGATAGTCAAACTAGACTGCTCCTGAATGTTATACCTGATTACTGGTTAAGAAGACGGCCTTTTGTAACCATAAGGTGTCGTTGGGACGTACGCGTGATGGACCTTCCATGATAATGATACCACGAATAGTGGGCTCGAATCACGTTGTAGACCTGGCGCGGTCCTCCAATTCATCGTGCAACAGTTTCGTAGACACCCAGAAAATAGAATAGGACAAAGCCGGGATTTCCGAGAGAACCTAAGATCCGTAGGTTCTCGGGAAAGCTTGAATTGTCGGAATTTCCGCATTAGACCATGGTTCCTTATCACCAAGCAGCACGAGTGGCGATCGCTGATTGGTCCCGGCTCGCTGCTGATGCTTGTGGGCCGGTCAGGAGGAGGGAAGAAGTAAGTAGAAGGTTCCTTCGAGCCTGAAGTACTAGCGCAGTTGGTTACAGCCGAAAAAGCCTCGCGGCTGAAACAATTTGATATGCTCCACGTGGTCAGTCAATGATGCATTGATATTTCCGGACAACCCTGTTGATCTTCGTCCACTGACCATCGCAAAGGAATCTGGAGCATCCTCTTTCTCGCCCGGGTCTACGTTACGTTACGCATGTTGCAGCTGGATCAGTGGTCCGAATATTCTATCTATAAATGAGATAGACCGGTTCGCTTACTGAGGTATTCTTCGACGGGCTCATTACCCACGTTACAGGATGATGATATCGTCTGACACGTCCTTAACTATGTTTGGGTTTTCTTGTTCTCAAACCCGGGTATCCCGATAGCGTATTGTTTGGTTAACAGCAAACAAATGTTGATGCTGTTGAGTTCAGGGCAAAATACCCTGAAGCATGAGTATCTTCGAGACATGCTTCGAGGACCTTTTCTGAGTCAATGGAATCCGTGAGAAGTATTTCATTATATCTTTTCTAATTAAACTAAATACCGTCGTAGAGAGTTCACTTATATCTGGGTCAACTTTTCCTGTCCCTTGAGCACCCGCCGCCATGGCTCAGAACTCCGATATACGCGCTACTGTAAAGGGATTTTCACCCCAATTACGGGCTAGAATCCTTCAAGCATGGAAGGCAGAACCAACGATGGACGACAAATACGCGTACTTTCGAACGGGGGGTCGCTCGGTACGATGACTAGCACGTCCCTGTGACGCGAGTACTCATCAATTCTAAGCCTTGTTCACGATGCCTGTCAATCGGGACCACCTGCAACGACTACCACATCGGTTGCTCTGGCTGCAACATTAGTGAGGTCGTCTGTAGCCATTTTCTCGACGAAAAATATCACCGTATCCGACGGTTTATCTCCATGGATATCAAGTCGATTCCTGCCGTAATTCAGGCATGCATTGATCTACAACGCCAGACCAAGGCGCCTGTGGTGATGAAGGAACGATTAGAATCCCCGGTATATCGCATCCTGTTCCGCTCTGTTCGTGGCTAACGCCTTCTATGCCTTGCATCGCAGGGGTATACCAACAACTTATACCAGAGCACCAATTCACCGGCCCAAATGAGCATACCTGTTTTTCACGAGTCTTTTCCATCGCATCCTAGCGATGATGCACTCACGGAGATAGGATCCGACATCGACAAAACTATACATTTATTAAATGAGGAAAACAAAGATTTGCGTAGCGAGATTGAGCGACTACGCGAAATGTTGCATCTGGAGGTGGATTCTAAAGGTGCGTTACTCTTCCATCTGTTAAGCTGTGGTGAACAAATCCTGCTTTAGACTCACTGTCAACGAATACAAGTGGTACGATCTCTGTCTCGGGCTCAAGACACTCTGATACAGAGCCGTACAAGCGATGGGTTCATCCCACTAGTAGCCTTCCACCGCGCCTTTCTCGAAAGAACTATGCCTCGTGATAGAGGTGCCTACCCATGGTGCATGTGTGTAGTGGCCTACATGGGAAATTATACCTGATATTTGAACTGTCGACAAATATTTTTCTTACATCAAGTATGATTGCTTCGTTGGCTAAAGTCGGGTCGAATTATAATCTCTCACACACAAACCCTTTTCTCTCTTACTGATCCGAAAACAATGCCAAACGACTCGCAATCTCAGATTATCCAGTCTCGTCAAAGGCCGAACTGGTAAAATCCGGCAGGCTTTCATCCAGGAAGTTAAAAAGAGATGATAATTTCCATTTTGATTCGATCTGTTGGAATTTTTGCAACCGCCACCATCGTCCCAAAGCCAACTTTTCATCCGGCGTCTGCATTCTAATGATGTCCTTCACCGAATCGTCCGAGACGATGATGGGGGAGGAGAAAAAGGTCGTGAGGTTTAAATTTGACGTTCCCGCCTTCGCTAGCCCTCCGCCCAGAGGCGTAAAGCGGTCTATCGAGGAGGTTGACGTCTCTCTCGACAACGACTTCGAGAGACGCGAGCATCCCGGGTGGACGGCTGTGAGCACAGCTCTCCCTTACGCAAATGGCGATACACTAACACAGCCCGCTTAGACTGACAATATAATATGCGATGTAAACACGTTCGCTCCGGCCTCTTTGTGGGCTTCGCCGTGGGTTTCCCATTCAGCTTATGATGAATCGACCGAAAACATGGCGGTTGATGGCGTCCCAGGCGAAGGTTAGTTGCTCTGATAGCGCGGATACCCTCTGACCTTCAATGTAGTAGCCGTGGGACGGGAAATTCCCGTTTCCTCTATCGAAACGACGATCTCTGAACTCTACGAGGAAATTACCAGTATCATTTCTCGGTTGATAGATGGGAGTATCACCCGAAAAGACTTGATTAGGAGGCTGCAGAGTGTGGCATGGAAGTTGAGGCACCACGGTGGAGCATTGAATGCGGACTTAGATTCGAATTTTCTGATGTGAGAAGGCCAATCCAAAATGCCTTTGGCATTATTAGCTTCCTTCCGTGATCTCCAAAATTTGTCCTTGGTTACTGTAAAAGAGTAGGAATTTAACAAATAACGACATATAAATATCAAGTTGTCTTTGCCGAGAGAAGCAAAATATCCGTCCCAAAAAGATTAATTATCGCACGCGACACCTGATACGACAGAGTCACCTATACTATATTGAGGCAGGTATACAGCGACGTGATCAGAATAGAAGGAATCTATCGAATGCCACTGCTATACGCCGGCATTATATAAAAAACGCACACAACGTGTGAAAGTGAACAGTGAACACTCTGAATAAAGCAGAATTCAATAACAAGTTCGACGCCCACAGCAACGGACAAGACTCTGACTGCAGGAAGCCGGGGGCAGTTTGCCGAAAGAAATGAGAAGAAAATTGTTGACAATTGGGGAGCCCAGTGAGCGGAAAGACTCAAGAACATCCACCTATCGGCGCGTCTTTGAGCCTGGTAGGTGATCAAATAGGCCTGTTAATTGATGCGAGCCTCGAGGAATTGCATAGTGGGAAAACTCACCAACAAAATGTCCTTGCGGAGCGCAGCGCTAGATTTCCAACTGCCTCCCAATCTTTTGACCTTTATGACAATCAAGGCGGCCAAGGGAACGAGCATGCATCGATCGAAGAGGTGGGCTGGCGAGGATATACGGTGAGCCTGTGAGTACAGGATAGGACGACGACTCCGTTTTGCTCCCACAGCCACGATATTCTTGAAAGACAGCCATCTTTTTCACCTCTGAGCTGTCGCAGTTCCTGCATCTTCCCGCACACAGCGTCATGATTGAAGGGCCTAGGATCGATGGTGAATAGCTGGGACTGCTACTTGCCAGTGGCTGCGAAACAAGTCTTTGAAGTATATTCTAGAAAGTCAGCAAAGATCATTCCCAATAGTTGTCCTTGAGGATAGCGGTATCGACAGCAAAGCAGTCGCAGAGGACAGAAGCGTAGTCAACGTAAGTTTCTTACCGTTTATTATGAAAATAGAGACCTTACCAGTGGTAGAATGATATGATCGATAATTTCTCATGTCATCGAGGGGGAGGCTTGTACTAGAAACAATGTGGGTTCAAGCGAAAGGAGCGCCGCAACAAAAGTTCTTAGAGGTAATGATTACAGAGAGAGAAAATATTTTGTGGCTGTGCTGTTCGACGCTTCGACTGGCCGACTTTGCGACCACTGTCAAGCAAGGAGAGTCTATCATCGTCTGGTATATTCATCTCAAGTTGATATCTGCTACTGCTTCTCGTAGATAGAGCGAGCGAGTTATTCGCTGGGTCTTCATCATCGGGGAAAAACTGTTTTGCACTAGGTACATCTTTCAAGTTAGTTTAATTTTTTGCCACTTACATTACCTTGAATACGTGCTACGTGTATGATGTAGATTCATCGCATATCATCACACGGGTCCAGTAGGAGGTCATGAATAGTAAATTATGTTCTGTCTCTTCATAGTCTTGCGACTTGTAACCCGAGGCCGTCCTGATTGTTGTGACCTATATGAACTGACAGGATTTGAGAGTAGATGAGAGATGATACTACTTGAACGAAGGAACGACTGAAAGCGAAACGAGACCCGGGTGCGATATTACAATTCTGCGTGGTCTTGAAGACGGAGAAAAAGTGGTATTCTATAGCAAAAGGGGGAAGCAGCCACGTCCGTCGAAGACAGTAAACCCGGCAATAAGCAGTTTTCTCCTGAGTGATATCGTGGAAGCCTAGTAAGAAATGACCTTCAGATGCACACCGGAAACAGTCCTTTAAGAATTTTTGAGGAGTCTGTCGTCTTAAACAAGCGCCTTTCAGTAGAATTTTGATCGTAATAGAATGATTGACTCGGGTCAGATGTGTATGTCAAATTTTCCAGGTGGACTCTGCACCACCAAGGGAGCAAACAAATGAAAATGCAGAAATATCCGCCATCTTGAAGCACGTAGAACCAACCGGTAGCGATCCCAATCATTCCAGAGAGATCGGTAATGATTGTGGCAGCGAAACCGACATGAACGACGACAAGTAACGAAAAGTACATCGCCAGGAAGATTCTATCAGAAAAGGTCATGTAATATACTTATGTCATCAAAGCTGTATGGCCTCCTTGGCTCAGTTGGCTAGAGCGCGAGTCTCATATTCCGATATGCGGATGAGTAGATCATCTTAATCTCGAGGTCGCAAGTTCGAGCCTTGCAGGGGGCATATAATTTTTATTATTCTTTTCCAAAATTTCCGTTTGCATTTTGTTTGATTTGTAAGTTTATTCAGTACTGTTTGAACTTCGAAGTTTGAACTCTAGAGTCTGGACTCCGGAGTACTTGTAACTTATAACTTAGACTATAGACCAGAGTCTAGTATTCATCAGATCTTATCGATGTCAACCGCTATTACCGGTAAACCGCAACATGTCAGTTCACGCGCATGAGCAAACACAATTGTCGACATTTCCTTTTGTGCGATACTATGTACATTGCCCGAATTGTCATACATAAAACTCAATGAGTTATGTCCCCATAAAATCACATAGCAGGTATAATTGCCTTTAAACCGCGTATAAACAAAAATAGACTATCCTGAAGTCTGTTAGCTCAGACGATCTGTTGCTGGATGAACAGAAATGCTGCCTCGTCGTGTTTCCCATATGTCCAAAATCTTAATTACTTCAAATGTCGCCATTTACACAGCCGTCAAGTACAATGGAGATGATATAGTAAAGAATTTCTCTCTGAGTGTTGCTGTATCTGCGTAGCATTGTTCTCCAAGGAATTGGTATGCTTATCATCGGAAAAGGGCGTAGTTTCAGCTGCGGCTGCTCACCAAATACGCTCCAGCGGCCTACCTGTGCTCTTACTACTATATTACTGGTCCAAAATTCTTGATCCGGCGTTTGATGTTCACGAAACCCGCACCTGTCCCAATGCGGCTGAAGCTTATCGATTCGTTCATGTCTATTTATATCATCATTTGGTCTTTTAATAATAGCGAGGCTGGCAACGACTTCATTTCTCTGGTATGATAGTGAAGACAATCCTGTTTGAGCATAGAATATATATTACAACCCTGAACGTATATTTGCGTAGACTTCAATAGAACGTTAACGTATGATAACATTACTACCTAACAGATCAT
The DNA here is from genome assembly GCA_028551335.1 of Armillaria sp. CMW 4456. Lineage (NCBI taxonomy): Eukaryota > Fungi > Basidiomycota > Agaricomycetes > Agaricales > Physalacriaceae > Armillaria > Armillaria sp. CMW 4456. The sequence goes on along the minus strand of JANDKJ010000503.1, from coordinate 177,842 downwards.
CTCGCAGGGGCAGCCTGAAACAATGTCAGCACAAATAAAGCAGATAACAAGAATCATCGACTCACATATGATATCGGCGATACAATCGCAGCATCCCTAAGAACGCGAGGTATCAATTCATCGAAGAGTACGACGAGTACTTGGCATCACTTACTTCACAGCATTCTACAAGAAAGTGTGAGGTAAGTTGATGCGGAATACGGCGGAGCTATTAAAGTCTTACCGAAACAAAGGAAGCACCCAATGAGTCCGAGGAAGCAGTCCTGCGTTGAGCACGAGGTGAGCAGCGTTTAATAGATGAATGCTAGAAAGCGAGCGGACCTTTCCTGCACCTCCTCCACGTAGACGCATGGCCTGTCTCTTATGCTCGCACTCGTGGGTCTGAGTCTGGGTCTGAGGCGGGGGATTGGCAATGTCTGGGAAAATAACTAGGTAACCAAGACGTAAGAAGGAAGAGTATGCCTACTCATTCCGCCTGCGGCTTGTGGCTGGGAGTCGGTGGGAACCTTGGCGGTCGCAGAGGGTGGGGCGGTCATGATGCTGATGAACAAGTGAGGGAAAAACGGGGCGGAAGTAGATGGCTTTATATATAGTGAGCGCTCGCCTATTAATAGGTGCACACGAGGCCTGGAGCCGTGACATCACGCCTGCGGTATCCATTTTCAAATGGAGAAGATGACGACGAGTGGGAGTATCTAATTCTGTGACGAACGTGATGAATTAGTATCTGGAGAGAGGTATTGTACACGGCATACGGTGTATGCGACTGTAGGATCAGTATGGGGTGAAAAACGCATCGGGAAACTTGTCCGAGTCCGAGTCCGAGGACTCTCACGATACAAAGCTGTACGTTTCGCAGCACCTCATGTCACCCAGCATTTCGCGCATAAATCTGGAGGAATCTAAGACGGCCCAATAGGTCATGAATGCTGCGTATATGCGGTGCTTGACCCCTAAAGCAAGGATGAAGATGCCGTTCTGCATCCCACGGACCGAGTTCCCTTGATTGTTGTGACTCATAGCTCGTGGAATAAACCTTGTTGTCGCGGTAAAGTGGCATGTCTGACTGGCCCGTCGAGCTCCGCGACTGAGACCGAAATGAAGGCAGTGTTGCGTGGAAGAATGAGAAGACGTGCGAAATCAACAGATCACCGTACTCAGGTTGGTGAGTGACACGCCAAGAACACAGACAGAGAACAAAAGTGAGCGCATAATTCGGGTCCTAGACCAGAACATCCAGGCCTCCAGTAACGCAGCTGTCCGTTGCTAAATACGGCGAACTGGGTACGAAAGAATAGTTGAAGCTCGTCGTGGTCAGAAGCAAAGGAACGTGAATTAGGTCGATCATTTCAAATAAGCTCCGCTTGAGCACCACGTTTCTTCGCATTTGCTTATCACGAACTATCCCAGGGGCGACATGTTCTGCGAAGATATATCCGTTTTCACCTTCCAATACAATAAATCGAAAAACGTGCCTCAAATGACATAGTCTATATGTAATAAGTTAGAATGCACTACAACAGAGCATTAACTACACCCTCGACCGGCTCGGTCGTTCCACCTTAAACTTCGCTTTAACTAACTTCAACACCGCATACGCTAGAAGACGGTACAACACCATCGCGACAACGATAGCACCGAGATTAAGCTGTGCGTCGACACCGCCCAACTCGAACATATCCAATACCTGCTCCCCAGAACTCACAGCACATGTACCATCAGCAAGCCGTTGGTCATCGTCGCATGAGAGTACTTGCCCTCGGAACGCATATGGCATGATATTTCGTACTGCGTATCCTAACGGTGAGAGCTTGTTCAACCCTTTCAGAAAAGCGGGCATGTCCAGGCTCATGAGCCCTACCAAACATGTAAATGATGCGAAGAGAAAGACAACAAACGGCAAACGTACCTGCCATGAACATCGCGACTGATAAGATGACATTGGTCACATTAAGCGCTAGCCCTGTGTTTTCATCAAGTAGAGTGTTGAATAAGATACCGAGTGATTCCCCCGCATTGACGATGCACAGCGCATTTAGAGATACAACGAAGAACATACTGACTGTCCGACGAAGATCGGTCGCGATAGCCACTAATGAGGAAAACACCAAGCAAGATATAATCTCGCAAGGCAGTTCTAACAAAATATATGCGATGAAAAACGACTCGATAGAATACGCCCCATCGTCATATTCCTAGACAAAACTTCAGTGGCTTGTTCTTTCGAAAAGAATGATAGATGGTACCCGATAAAAAATATCCCTTTCGACAGGATAGACCGCAATATTTTGCAGCATTCCGACAAAATATACTGTATCGTAGTTATAAATGATGACACAAATAAAATCTGAATAAGCTCACAAGGAAGGATCTCCTGGATACAGCCAACACGATTCTGTATACTGATATAGTTGTGTCCAATGGGAGAGAAAAAGAGACTTGAAACAATCTTTCCCCACGCATCAGAACGCTACATAGATGCCCATGACATTGAAACACGTACCCCAAGTCCCAGAACGTTACCAAACCTCGCCTCCCGAACTGTTGTCTGACGAATGAACGCCAGATAACCACGCTTAAGAAGTATAGGTAACGATGTTGTCAGCGGGGACATCTTCTTCTCGTACTTCTTCAAATCCAGAGGGAGTCCTAATGTCTTCTCGCGATCTTTGACCTGTGGGGCCTGCTCTCGGAATGCCTCGACAAGCCTGTCCACTTTGGCCCGGCTGAGTTCCTCTCGTTCGGTTTCGCGTAGATCTACAGAGACTACATCCAGAGCGAAGTCGGCGGGGTTAACTGTCGAAGGGGACTTGAACCCAACAGACGCCATGTAATCCAGCATATCACATGCAGGTCCTGAATACGCCACCTTCCCTCCCTTGGTTAGAAGGAGTACGTTATCGAAATGCTTGAACAGCTCGGATGAGCTCTGGTGGAGTGTTGTGATAATCGTCCGGCCTTCCTCAGCTAGTTGTCGTAGAACATCCATGATTGAAGCAGCCGTAAACGCATCCAGTCCTGAGGTGGGTTCATCAAGCCTGCAGACAACACCGTCAGAAAACCGAGAGCGACGGACAACAAAGAACTTACATTAACACCTGAGGCTCTGTTAGCACTTGAATAGCAACACTGACTCTTCTCTTCTCCCCACCCGAAATACCTTTCAATAGCTCACTCCCAACCAAAGTATCCGCGCAGTCCTTCAACCCCATCTTCAACATTACTTCATCCGCCTTCTGCCTTTTCTCCTCTTGTGACATCCAACCTGGCAGTCGCAAACCGGCAGCAAACCGCAGTGTCTCCCGCACTGTGAGGTACGGAAGGAGTGCGGCATCATCCTGCATCACGTATGAGCAAAGTGCCCGTACAACTTCCCTGCTTGCAATGACGCCATTCAATGCCAAGTCTCCTTCTGCGACATACGTTGTCCTTAAAGTTGACTGGAGTCGTTGTGCCATCAAGTTCAGCAATGAGGACTTTCCGCTGCCTGAAGGACCGAGGATGACGTTGACTTTGCCTGCTTCAAAGCACGTGTTGATGCCTTGCAGGACTTCAAGGCTTTTCCCTCCCCGTGTACGGATTTGTAGAGTATAATCGATGAGATTGATGTCTACACTCGCCACCGCGTTAGCTGCCCTGCTGATGACTTTAATGTTCTTCTGCTTGGGTTCATCGGCCGCCCGTTTGGTTCCTAGAATGGTGATGTCGATCTTAATCATGAATAAGAGGAAGATCTGAAGGGCGAGATAGAGAGTGCAAAATCCAAGCATAGCAACCACCGGAATGATCGTCCAGTCCTTCCGTGGAACGGCGAGAGACTCTATGATAAAGTCACCACGGTAGGTGATGCAGTTGAGGTCTGTCCGCGGGTCGCCAGACGGACAGTCGAAAAACCGGCCCTTAAATTCGTTTTGAACTAGGGCAGTAAAGGCATAAAACTAAGATAGAAGATCAGACCGACTATGAGAGTAGCGTGAGAGAGACGCACTAGCTGTGATATCCACTTCATCCAGCGCAGATATATCGGTATAGAATTTCCTTGGATGAAAAATCCGCAAGCGAAGGTAAAAACTGTAAAAGCTAAGTTTGCAATTAAAGTCGCAGTTGCAAAATTCCGGGAAATCGCAGATGACAGTCCCGCAAAAAAAACAGAGGTATAGTGATTGAGCAGACCGATCACAAAGTAGAAGAAGAATCGCGAGACCGAGGGCGCTAATCCAATCATGAAATAGGATATGGCGGAGAAAATGAGCGGGACAACTATGTCCTCCAAGAATAGGTGGGCAAGGCGATAGCTCAGAATCCAGGCCAAAACTCCGACAACCCCTTCCCCATGCTCACGATCGAACACAGGCATTTCTACGACAGTTAAACGATAAACCTCATACATGACCATTAGATAACCTTGAAGTCCAACGGCGGTATACAGCGCTGCTTGCCGTGATCGAATGCCAGCGATCGAGTCTGGCAGTTGCAAAAATACCAATCCGACAACAATACCCATCAAGACTGCTTCGATCCATGAGGTTGTCATCCCTAACGGGTCTCGAAAACTCGTCTTCAGTGTACGCGAGAGCAGAGTGAGAACTGTCCGTGATAAGGGCGCCATCATGTGTTCAGGTACCGTAGTCCGAGGGTTCAAGGTTGTCGAGTCTGTCTCGTGCCTTGCAAGTCCTTCCGGGTAGCGCTTGACCGATTCTTGATGCCACACGCCGATGAGCCTACTGACACGGGCTCGGGCTGCTTCCTCAGTCTCCGCATTCCGGAGATCGATCGCTACGGCATCAATGAGGTAGTCGGCGGGGTTGACATGAGCACCAATTGGGTTCAATTGACCTTCAAACCACGGGACAGCATCTGAGATGGGTCCAGCGTAAAGGGTGTGTCCTTGTGCCAGTAGCGTCACTCTATCAAGCATGAAAAAGATCTCGGAGCGAGGTTGATGTAGCGTCATAATAATGGTTCTGCCTTTCTTAGCCATGCTTTGCAGAGTCTTCACCAATTGAAACGCACTGGTAGCGTCTAGCCCGGTCGTCGGTTCATCGAGAAAGAGAACGGACGGGTTTCCGAGTAGCTGAACACCCAGGCTAACTCGCCGCCGCTCTCCCCCTGAGCATCCTTTGCGGCGAAATCCATCCCCTACCGAAGTGTTGGCACATTCCTTCAGTCCGAGTTCTAGAATGATCTCTTCAACGAGCTGTGCACGTTTTGCGCGGGTAATTGAGCCAGGAAGACGAAGGTCAGCCGCATACATGAGGGTTTCGCGTACGGTCAATGTAGGTAAGAGTACGTCCGTCTGAGTAACATAGGCATGGGTGATGCTGGAGATAGATGGCGAGTTGTTGTATAGGATCTTTCCGCGCACTGCCAGGTTGCTGCTATGCATCCGTCGTGACAATACATTCAATAATGTGGTCTGGAGAATATCAGCAGAGTGATCTAGTAGAGTCAGAAATACTCACCTTACCGCTGCCACTGCTGCCAATGATCCCAGAAAGACTTGCACGAGGAAAATCCGCGTCAATCCGAGTCAACAGACGCTTCAAAACGCCTGCCTCTGCATCTACACTCTGCTTCCTTAACCAGCCCTGACGCCCAGCGTTCACCTCCACCGAAAGCCGCCGTATTTGTACATCCACCGACGCGACCGCAGAAAAGGAGAGCTTTTCTTGATGTGTGTCAGTGAGATTCCAGTCAGAGGCTACGCGGGGTGCCTCGCTGATATCTACCTGCTTGTCGATGGTAGAGATTTCTAAGCAGGCGACGCTAGACATGGCGGATGGATGGCAGGTGAAACCGTTGAGACAGCCTGCAGCATAAGCGTGGAAAGGGAGTCCGGAACTATTTCTTGATTGCCGCCGCCATGACGAGACCGTTCTCACCATGCGTCATCAATTTTCAACGTTTTAATCCAATATTGGCAGTGCCCTGTATGTCCATCGTAACTGGAGCTCAAGCCCAAGCTCAAAGTCTAGTAACTTTAAGCCAAGGCAAAGAGGACTAGGTCAGTGTCTGGAAGGACCCAGTTAAGACGTACGCACGATGACCACTCCTCAGTATCCAGTTCAATGATTGCATTAACCTTCAATATCGATAGTAAGCGTTGAGTAAGCGTCAAAGTTGTAGTTGCGCTTGTTTGAAATTCGACGATCATGATCTGACGTCGCCGGTTGCATCGGTTGATGCACCCGAGTAGGCCTATTCTTCTTCGCTTACCTCTCCTTGTCCCGGGTCACGATAGTGATGCTAGGTTGACTGATCCTGGAAAATACAAGATAGCCCACCAAATGCGCCCGGGCTGTTTTCTGGCACTGTTTGGGTTTCCCTCGACTTACGTAGCAAAGACGCAGCGCTTACTAAGCACTCACGTTGCTGCCCAAGTCTCCAGAGAGATATACCTGTCGACGTGAGCAAAAAATAGTAAATGAGTAGGTGAGTAGTATCTTCAGAAATTCACCGCTTGGTTTCCTTAAAAAATCATGCTTTACAGACGAAATCCTCCCGCACTTGTGGAGCTTCGCTTTCACTTCCTACCTATGTATACCTCGTTTACAACTCCTCGATAAGTTTGATAGAACATGCGTCGTCTTTTGAAAAATTTCCTGACATAAACCAACCTGAAACATATGTTTTAACGTTTTGTCTTTGGCACCCACCCAGGTTGCAAGCTGTACGAAAGTAGTTTACTGCGACGGCGTTGAACAAAGACGGTGCTGTAGTGTCTAACATTGCATCTTGAAGGGCGAAATGAGGAAGACTTATCAGTCCACAACGGATTTACCACGCGTTAATAATAAACCATACACCGTATGCGGGCAGGGACATGATAAGCAGCAGGCTACCACGACATTGACATGTTGCGAACATTTCTTCCCAGCTGGTAAACAGATTCTCCCGCAGTACGGCAAAATAAGTTGGAAAGCATTTATTTTCATTGAATACATCTAAGCTTAGGGGCTTTCCAAGTATAACAAATTCCACGAATATGTATCACACCACCCGCCTTCGAGAATACACAGCGTTCATGTCTAAGACCCAACCCGACAACGCTACACCAGCAGCACCAGCAAAACACAACCCTACATACAGAATCATCTTCTCAAATCTGCCATCAGCCACCTGGAATCCCGTACTCGCCAAACCCGCTGAACTAGACACTGTCTCTAAAACGGACGAGATGGGCGTACACAATATATTGCCTACACCTCGGGATAGCATAAGGTAACCAAATAGGTACGTGGCTAGGTTTGGATCGCCTTCTATGAGTGGCGATCTTAGTACCAGCACCAACGATATACCAAAATGGGAGCTTACTGGCAATGGGAGAAACAAACCCAGTCCAAAGACTGTTCCATCCCCCAGCCAGAATACCGTAAGCAATTCCAAAGGCCAGAAGGCCACCTAGACTCTGGGAGAGAACGCCCCATAGAACGAAAGTGGCCAGAGACGTTGCGAAGAGGGATGTCATCCCCCAAAACCACGGATTGACCTTATCAGAGAGGTATCCCAGGGTTAAGCGACCGAGGACAGAGGCTCCTAGAGGCCAAGTCAGTGTCAGAAGTCAAGGTCCTGGAGATAAAAAGTACCATTGAGGAGAGCCACAGTCAACGATGAGTTCGTGGTACTCAAATTCATCGCATGGGCAAACGCTAAACATATTTCATCGGCCCAGGGAATATCGCGAAAATGGACCGAAGCTTACTGGGGAGCCATACAATCGGGACAAAGTACCCGAATCCTTGGAAGGTATTCGCAGCAAGAAGGATCCAAAAAGACTTGTTTTTAATCCATTCTCGTGAACGAGGAGGCGTCACTTGTTGACGGCTCCTGGGATTGAGAATTCGTGGTTTCACAAACAGTAGCGCAGGTAGAAGGAGAACCGCAAGAGCAACGGAAAGGATTCGTAATGTTTTGGAAGTCCCATAGCTTGAAATTAACTCTGGAAGTATTAAGGGAAGTATTAGGCCTCCGGTAGCCGTCCCTATAAACCCCATTCAGCGTCGTGAGCGACAAGACAGAGAATTCGCGCACCAGCAAAGATAACGCCATTCGCAAGACCTCTCTGCGCGACAAACCACTCAGACATGTATGAAATGCACGGGGCATAAAGAATAGATCCGCCGACAGCGTATAGAATGCCTTGCAGGCCAATTAAGGTCGAAACCTGGCATACCAAGCTACAACAAACTAGTAATCTTGAAAAAGAAAGCGACTTGCTTTGGTGGCATAGCTTGCACCCAACAGGCTCGCCCAACAGAGGGTAGCGCCCACCCACATGGACGTTCGTCGGAGGTAGAGATGTCGCGTGGTAATGGGGTAAAGTATGGGGCCTAATAGATGCTTAACCGAGTTAACGGAGGGGCAGGTTATGCTGTACCCGAGCAGTAGATGATTCCTGAAGATAGTGGACCGATAAGAGGAAGAAGCGAGGAGGCATGAGGTTGCGATGAAAAACTTGGGTCGCGGAGGTAACCTGCGTTCGCAAGTTAGCCTAGCAGGGGGTTATCCTAGATGAATGGACTCCTACCATCAAGAAAGACACCGAAAGCGTTGGGGAACCTCCACACAAGTCCTTCAACAAAGAATTCTGCAAACAGCTAGTCGATTAGGCAGAGAGATTGAAACGAAAATTAGAACTGCACGTACGAAGGACCACGCGCCGAATCCTTTGTCTACTGGCGCTAGCGACGATTCGTTTCGTGATGACACGATCTCCAGTGAAAGACGATTTTCTTGTGAATGCGTCATAGAGAGTTCTATGCTCTCTGTAGATCTCGACATGGTGGTTAGTGACAGAATGACTCAAAATTTGTTGGAAGAAAATCGGTAGTTCCGGAACGTCGGTCCGAGAGGGCAACCTCATCGTCGGAAGGAAACTTGAGACCTTGAGTGATTGTTGTCGAAAGAAGGCAAACGCATACGCATTACACTTAGAGATGTTGTTATTCCTAGTAAATCCTTCCATAGTCATTTAAGTGGCACGGCTTTGAGCTCGACCTGCCCTTGCATCTAATCCCCACCCCAACAACGCAACCCCAGCAGCACCCGCGAAACACGACCCTACATACAGAATCATATTCTCAAATCTTCCTCCTGCAACCTGGAAGCCCGTGCTCGCCTTTCCAATAGCAGATCCTGAAATCGTTTCTAGTGCAGATGAAATGGGTGTGCATAAAATGTTGCCCACGCCTCGCGAGAGCATAAGATATCCGAATAGATATGTCACTAGATTCGGGTCATCTTCTACAAGTAAATCAGCAAGTTGTGAGAATGGGCATCACATTGTGAGGCGTACTAGTGATAGGAGCGATGAAGCCCGTCCATAGACTGCTCCATCCCCCGGCAAGAGCACCGTAGGCGATACCAAACGATAGAAGTCCAGCAAGATTTCGTGAGAGAACACCCCAAAGGACGAAACTAGCCATTGAAGTCAAGGATAGCGTGGATAATGCGAGGAGCCATGGATTTAGTCTATCTGCTAGGTAACCTAGGGACAACCGACTGAACAGAGAAGAGCCTGTAATATGTGTCTAAACAGGAGTAGGTGGCACGATTGAATTTGACAGTACCATTTAGAAGTGCAACAGCCAAGGAAGAGTTAGTACTGCTCAAGTTCATTTCGTGCGCAAAAGCTGGCATAATCTTATATTAGGTGAAGTTCATTGGAAGTATGAGCACTCACTAGGAAGCCATACGCCAGGCACAAAGTAGCCGAGGCCCTGGACTGTATTGACAACAAGAAGGACCCAGAAGATGGGGCTATTCATCCAATCACGAGAACGAGGAGCCGTTATTTGAGCACGATTTCTGGATTCAGGGAGTCGGGGCTTCACTAACGAGACAATTGGTACGAGAACTGTTGTAAGTACAACGGAGATAATTCGTAGGGTTTTCGCCGATCCATGACGAGATATCAGGGTGGGTAACACGAGAGGGAGAATCAAACCACCGGCAGATGTTCCTGGAAGCAGCAATTCAAATCAGGATTCATACGATTTGATGGAGAAATAGATTTACGAACCAGCAAAAATAACACCGCTTGCAAGACCCCTCCGCATCACAAACCATTCTGTCATGTAAGATATACACGGTCCGTATAGAAGCGATCCACCAACAGCATATAGAACTCCTTGTAGGCCAATGAGCACTGGCACCTAGTACCTTGGTGAGCGACAGACAGTATAAGAATGGAAAATCGTGCTCACCTGAGTGGCGAAGCTTGCTCCAAACATACTCGCACCGCAAAGAACTACCCCTGTCCACATCATTTTACGACGATGATATGGGTACCGTACGGTGATGGGATAAATTACGGGGCCTAAAAATAACCTTGAGCGACTTTTCCAGACTAAGATGAAAAATCAATACTGGAGCAAAAAATCATGCCCGACGAAAGAGGTCCAATGAGAGGAAGTAAAGTGGATGCATGAGGTTGGTTCATGAACTTCGGGTCGTTGAAATAGCCTGTTGTTGAGTTAGAGTTGGTTCATAAGATACTTGTGAAGGACGTACTTTCAAGGAAGACACCAAATGAGTCAGGGACACCCCACACAATTCCTTCTACTACGAATGCAGCTAGGAGCTAAGCCAGAGGTGGGCTGGAATTCAAGAAAATGTAGAGGGGAGAGAACGAACAAAAGACCAAGCGTCGAATCCACGGTCCACCGGTGCAAGAGAAGATTCGTTTAGCTGAGTAGCATGCTCCTGTTGCGAATGGTGAGAGATATTGCTGAGCTCAATGCTCACCGTTCGTGTCGACGACATGACTCGAGTCTTTCGGATTGTCCTCGGAATATTCAAATACCTTGACAATATGAATAGCCATGGTTAAGGGCCGGACCAATGTGGGCGTAGGCCCCTTGCAGGGGTTCGAAACTGACTTGAACTCTTATCGGTATCGACAAATTATCTCATATCTGTGTCAAAAAACCACTGCTTCCTAACAGCATGTCAACGCGTACAGAAAGCATCGAGCTCGTAACAGCGCAAAGGTCCGAAATATTTTCAGAGACGCCAGACACTACCAGTACGCGGAATGAGTCGTCGTTAGCTCCGGTTGATAAGGGATTCGATGCCTGGTCATTTGTTTGTTTCTGTCTTCGATAGTAATATTGTTGGTCTCATTATAAACACGCCTAGTTGTTAGCCGCTTTTTTTATCGAAGGAATTGTGTGGGGATTTCCAGACGCGTTTGGCGTCTTTCTCGACGGTGTGTATTCTCTGTTTTGGCATTTGTTTTCGGACTGACTCGGAGCCAGGCTACCTCAATGATCCACAATTCATGTACCAGCCCCATGCGTCAAAATTGCTCCCTCTTATTGGCCCTCTTTCCTCAGGAATTATCTACTGCTCAGGTATAATCTCCCGCACCGTGGTCTTACTTCGCCAAGTGAACCTTTTCGTTAGGCCCGGTCATCTATCCTGTCACTGCGAGGTATCCCTACCATCGGCGCACGATGATGTGGATTGGAGCTGTTCTGTGTTCAGCGAGTCTCTTTGCCGCGAGCTATACAACCAAGGCAAGCTGCTACTCGTTGGAGTGTTTCGTTCATTGAACACGGGAACGTAAGGTTTCTACTTTGGTAGCCTTGCAGGGCGTGTTATACGCCATCGGTGGATCATTACTGTACCCTCCATGCATATCGTACATGTCAGAGTGGTTCGTCGCTCGACGAGGTTTCGCAAATGGCGTCATCTTTGCTGGTAAGTGCTTTCTCTCGGCCACCGTTCCTTCCTATATCCTACACAACCCTGTCAGGCACTGCGATTGGCGGACTTATACTGCCGCTCGTCCTTCCAAATCTGATTTCGCATTTTGGGACTCCCAAGACATTACGAATTCTTTCTATCACAATTGCCATTCTCCTTGTGCCTTCGCTTCCTTTTGTGAAGCCACGCATACCCGAATCCAGGAATCGACCCCAGGTGACACCTCCTCTTTCTCGTGGCTGGATTAAAAACCCCATATTTTGGGTCCTTCTCGCCACAAACACAATCCAAGGTTTTGGGTACTTCGTCCCGATAGTATGGCTTCCTAGTGAGTTCATTATACGATGAACTCTCCATGTTTTCTCAAAGAACATTTTACCCAGCTTTCGCTCATGCAATGAATTTGAGCTCTGGCAGTTCGTCATTAACGGTTGCCCTCTTAAACGGTAAGCCTTGCTCATGATCCGTTTTGAAAGGTCTATTAAATTATACTGTCTAGGTACATCCGTGCTGGGACGCTTATCTATGGGTTATTTATCAGATAAATTCAATCCGTGGTTTCTTGGGATGTCGACGCTATTGTCAACGTCCCTTGCTACTTTCATTCTATGGGGTGTTTTGTCACAAAACCTCGCCGGGCTTCTCGCTTTCGGGGCCGCTTACGGTATCCTTGCTGGGTCATGGACTTGTCTTTGGACAGGCTTCGTGTCTCCCTTCGCTAGTACGTCTACCGTCGTTCGAATATGATTTTAGTCGTCAAACCATTTATCCCTTGCAGAAGACGACGACAACGTAGCCACGTATCTATTTGGCTACCTCATGCTCTCTCGGGGATTAGGCAACATTTTGTGCACGCCAATCTCGTCTGCCTTTTTAGCAGCAACGTCAGATTTTAATTTCGGGATGGCACGCACGGGCTTCCAGGTTGCTGGCGGAAGGTTTGAGAACATGATTCTATACGTAGGATCATGTTTTGCTGGTTCTGCTGGCATTGCAATGCTGGGGTGGGCACTTGATGCGAAGACCAGAAGACGGCTGTCCGGCTTGAGCGTGCGCTGAGACTATTCATTTACCTTGGTGATTTTCTACCACTACTGGTGCCTCTGTTGTGAGATGGAGTTACGGCATCGTACGTGTCCTAGAATAATACTCGGAGTCCAAGAGATGTACTGTGTATCAACATGATGCCAAACACGGAGAAACTACTAATTGTGAGCATCTACGACATCAAGGCGTATCTCGCAGGTCCGTGATTCCTCATGAAGAGTAAGATATACACACATGTACACTCTTCCAATCCAGCTACATCTGGGGATGGCTGGCGGACTATGGTCTGTAAAGCAAACGTAACAGGAACGCGTATTTTGAAGTCGGGTGAACTGAAAATGAATTCATGACGGACGCACGCCCAGCGTCAGCACCATACATAATCATTGTTGACATTGTTGACCTTGTCCTGCTGATTAATGATATCATACGGGGGTCTTTCAAAGAGTGATTATGAGGATGAGAATGAATATCGTCACTTATCACAACTTGCAGTCGTAATTTGCTAAAAACTGGTTTGCGTAGGCCACGCCACATACGAAGTGAAGTATGTCTAGATTTCACGAGGACATCGGTTTAAGATAGCATACTACGTTCACCACTTGAATGTTGCTTGAATGCGTACGTTAATCAAACGTTAATGTTGTATTGGAAAAACCGCCGTCGGTAGTAAACGTGTATTAAATATTGGATACCATTACAATGATCAGAATTATCTGATTTACCAATGAATAACTAAGTGCACAGTGCTAGGGTTGCGCACGAAACCCCCAGATTTTCGGTACCGCAGTAAATTAGAGGGACTCGGAGAAGGGTTTTCGGTTTGGTAACAGTAACTTACTACCGTATCAAGACGGGGCCCTTCAGAAGAGAGGGGGGTAAGAAACGGTAACTTACACTACCTGGGATTATCCGCACGGCACGCCAGGGGCGGCGCCTATTATCTGTAGCAGTGGGCAACACTGGGGCCAGCACACTGGTGCACTGCAATAAATTATAAGTTACAACTTACAAGTTGCAAATGATACAAAATTTCACTTCGAAAAATTATGTTCCGACACGGGGAATCGAACCCCGAGCTGCCGCGTGAAAGGCGGCAATGTTAGCCGTTACACCATATCGGACGTATAGCTTAGTTTGGTATATTATATCTCCGCTCTTCTGTACCACTATGAAAGATATCCTAGGTCACACAGAATTTGATGAGATGTTTTCAGGCGTAAAGACGGAGTAGGTTGACATAGAGTTAGAGGTACCCCCAGCTAACATTTAGACCCGTGGACTGACATGCAAACGTATTATATGTTCCACATTCGTCTACGGTTCATTGCATAAATATTGCTGTATTATACGTATCAAACATGAAACTTGATATCTTTGATATCTATGCTCGTTATGACTTGTCGTATGCAAAGCTCTTGTACATTGGTTCATCCTGGATACTCAAATCTAATCATGAAGTCGTAGCGATGCGTCTACAACGTATTATAATCGAGATCACTCGACGTATACTTCGTTACCGTTCCAAACAGCTCTCGGCTTGTAGTTTAGTGACTTGTTCGCCATACGCTCCTTGACAGTGATATGGAAATTCGGCCGAGTTTCTTCAATTGTTCTCCCTCTTCCCAAATTCCACCTGAAACCCAGTCAGTATTAGTTTGACAGGATACAGGGGGCCGACAGACCGGAATTCACTGTGCCACATGCCTTGTGCATCCTGCCAAGAATACCGCAGCGGGATGATTTCCAGAAGCCACCAGATCTTCATCTCTTGTAGCTGGTCATGAATAGGCTGCTGTGCATCTACCTCATCAGCAATTCCAGGACCCCCATGAGCTTTCGGTGGCTGGAAAACGAGAGAGGGCCGAATCTGGACCTTTGAGAGCGCTGTTTCATCAAATATGATACCACATTGTGAGTCGACCACTTGACGAATCATCCAGCGAAGGGGTATGTTGCCGATACTATGTGGAGGGTCTGCCATCGGTTCGTTTCCGCCGATATCTGATGAAGATGAGCTGTTGACAAACAAGGAGAAATAATCCAAACCCACCACTGTGACAACCCGCAAACCATACCTCTAACACATTGGTGGGATCCCAGTCTTCATCGTCCAAACTCGTCGACCTCACTGAGCTATGTCTCCAGTGATCAGGATGAAAGAAAGTACTTCCTCCGATTTTTTTAGGGCGGCAGTATGACAGCTTGTTGGAAGAGGCTTTGATGGCGCCAGAGTCAGGATTGACGGTCGCTGTGAACTCTGGGTTTTGGTCAGGTGATGCCCGGTGAAAGAGGTTAGGTCTGAACCGCGAACGGTGCTGGCAATCCACGTGAGATATGAGCAACTATACTCAATTTTATAGCATACCTCGTCAAGGGATATCGCATGACGAAACGTCTTGATCGCACGATTAGAAGTAGTGAAAGGGAGGGTTCTACCCATGACCACACCGACACTTGCAACTGTATCCCTGTGAATATGTCAATCAGCGGTCGGAGAATGCTGATTGTGTTGACGAACCACACGCCCATGAACTCAATCTGCACATTCCGACAAAACGTGTGCTTGAAACCGCTGCTCAACTCCATGCCAGCTTCATCGTCTTGCTTATAGAGCTTGTAGGCAAAAGGTATCTGCTCTTGATTGTCTCGTGGAAGAAGTCCCACCTATTGACGGGTGTTAGTGACACATTCAAAGGAACAACCCCGACGCACTTTGTACAGCATACCAGCCAAAGCACGTGCTGTATACGCACCCCGTGAAAAGCCTGCAGAGTATCGGTTACGAATGTGTAATGAAATTGGGTATTCTAGAAACGCCTACCAAACATGCAGATTCTGTCTCCTACACAGTAGTTTTGCATGAGGAACCTGTAGCCGTCCATTACGTGCTGGTTGAGATACCTGACTCCATGCATTCCCATTAGTCCTACACGCGGAACGGTGAAAACCTACCAGGCTACTGCTTCGTCTGCGATTTTGGCCACCCATTCAAAAAGAGGTGATACGACGCCTGGCGCGAAAAACGTCCCTATTCCAGCCTGGATCACGCGATTTCATGAAATGCCGCAGCGGTGAAAAGGGCGGTGACCCACTTGGTAGTAGCAAAGCTGTTGACTGGAGTCGTCCTTCTTCAACAGAGAGAACAGCTTGACAACGTTTGTATTCTGAGGAAGGCAGGTTAGCCGGTGAAGAGGATTGGGCCCGGCACGATAACTAACGTCCTTCTCGTATTCACTAGCAGTTCCATCGAAACAAAGGACGAGAGTACGAGGCAGTCTTGACGGCGGTTCGCTGTTGAACATTGGTATGAAAGCAAGTAGTAATATTGAATTCGCCCGCGACACACTTTTATAGTCATCTTCTTTCTTGGCTCATCGAGTGCCAGTAGAAGTAGATGGATATATCGGGAATGACGCCATGATGATTATCGCGTGACGTCGACGGCGGCGATTGCCAGCATCCACTAGATCGCGCCAAGTGGGTCGAACAGGGAAATTTTGGCGGGGAAGGACTGCCATGAACAGATGCCACCTCGTGCAGCTGTATATGCTATAGCGACATCAGTGAAGTAACAACACTTTGACATTTCTTGACTTCTTGATGCTGGTGAAAGTGGCTCACAGGAAAACGGATCGTCAGATAGCTCTTTACTAAACGAACCTTATTCTTTCTACGCCGACGCATGATCATACAGAAGTGTACTAGTACTGTTCAAAGGGAATGTAGCCCCCGTCGGTAACACATGAAATTTCGGCTACATGGCGAGAATCAACAGCTTTCTATATTGGATGATCCGAGCTAAAGAGACGAACCTTCGTTATCATAGCACAGAAAGAGCCAAGAAAATGTTCAACTTGAACAGAAAACGAAACCGCAGTCGCTCAACGATCAAGAATTTGACGACATGCTTCGTAGGTATGGGACCCTTTGAGAGCGACGACAGAGCTTAATAAGTCAACGTGGGCCAATGCATTTGGAGGTACATCTCTTACTCTGCCACTCAGGCCATGCGATATTCGGACAGTTGTACCTGAATGAGGGAGCTCGCAATCGGTAGTATCGTACCAACCGTAATCAGGCTGTGCGGATCCTGATTTTTGAATGATTATCAATGCTGAACTGCCAGAGACACCTATCGGCAGCAGTTCCTTCGACTCTCCCTGGCAAACAGACGATGTCGTGAACATAACTGGCCTATGTTCGCGATGGCTTCTTTAGCCGATAGGTCGTTGGGAGATAGTAAAGAACTGGGATAACCGTTATATGGCGTATAGTCAACCACCCGGTGACGGAGAATCGATGCAGATTTCACTCTGTGCTCTTGGGAAAAGACCAAGACACATCTCGAGGCCTAGAACCAAAGCCAGTCCTCAAGTGATGAAAAATTGAAAGCAAGCAGTACGGAAAAGCAGTATATCCGAAGAAAGAGCAATCAACGAGTGGTTTACATTCAGCTTGAATACGGCGGGTTAGGAGAGCATTTAGGTTGAGTTGTTTCTCAGGGATAGTGATTAATGAGATATGGAACGCACGCCCTTAAAGACATTGAACATGTTAATGTTTAGAGCTTGTAATCCCAAATACTCACATTGCCAGGAGTGCATTTATCGTTGGAATTTTCCTTTTCGTCTTGAAATGGGAGGTTAACTGTGTAACGTGTTCAAGTTCTCGCGTTGCGAGTCACGCCGCAGGGTCACTGCTCACGTGGAAGCCGATAGTTACAGTCATGTGACTGACGCGCAACGCGTTCCAAAGTGAAATTTCCTTTTCATTCATCTCCGTCACTTCCCTTCACCCATCGTGCCACGGAGCCTCGGCACCAAACCTGACCGTTCTATCACGCTATCTCCAGTAATCTCCCGTATAAAGAACGGTTACTCTCATATCTATCAGCACCTAAATGCTCGAGAGAAATGTTGGTTGGTTCGAAAATTGATCGCTGTCACAAGTGAGTGGGCCAGAAGTGTACCCATTTGCCTTTTCTCCCATTATTCATATCGCTTAAAGGGGCCTGACTGAAAGTACGTTCTCGCTCACTCCGTCCAGGGAGTATCAAATTCTCAACCCAGATCGTAGTATTTGGTCACTCAGAGTATAAAGGAAAGCAACGAGATATTATAGAAGCTGCAGTTTCTGGTGCATTTACTCCTGTTGATACTTCTAAGGTAAATATTCAAATTCCTCTCCAGGTATCGACGTTTTTGTGCTTGCACCGACTGGAATGGGAAAGGCATGACACTCCCTTCTTACCTCTTTGTTGTATAACATCTCTATAGAGCATATGTTTTCAACTACCCGCTGTCGTAGAGGAAGTGAGGGAGTTATATTCTCATTGTCTGTAATCAAACTCAAACATCTTGACATAGAGTGGCACCACAATTGTCGTCTCGCCCTTGCTAGGTCTGGTGTATTTGATGTTTCTGATAATTTAACTGACTACCATGATGTAGCTCTGATGAAGAATCGTGAGCTTTTACTTGGAATACCCTACGCACACCTTGATGGCGTTATAGAGATCGCTGGTCTTAGGGAAAGGGGCATCGCAGTTGTTTCTTTTACTTCCGAAACGTCTCCTGAGGATAAACTCGAGGTATGGTATCTGGGAATATACACGTTTTCCCGATTGAACGCAACACAGATCATTGGAGACCTTAAAGACGGAAGATATCACCACCGGCTCTTATACAGTTTGCAATTTGTCCCAAACCTTCATGCTCTGAAACTCACTCATGTCATAGTTACCCCGGAAAGCTTGTGTAACGCTGAGTTCCTGACGATACTGGAACCCGCGTATGAAGATGGCGGGCTCAATAGATTGGTTGTAGACGAAGTGAGGTGTATTCTTATTCGGCTGAAATTAGGATGATGACCTTGCATCTTTAGGCACATTGTATCTCAGTCAGTCTTTCACCTCCATCTTCTGCATTGCTTTATAGAAATTTATGCAGGAGTGGGGTCACGATTTCCGAGAAGGATATAGAAGGCTCGGCGTATTCCGTCGTCGATTCAAGAACGTTCCTATCATGGCCCTCACGGCGTCCGCCACGGACGCGTATGCACTTCCATCTTTTCTATCTCGCGGTACTTTGTCTGATCCGAGTATAGCGTGCGCCGTGACATCATATACTCCCTTGGTATGTCAGAAGATAAACTCTTCCAGGCTATTCACGGCTTCAATCGCGAGAACCTTTATTATGAAGTGTGATCCGCTAGTCTTCTCTTAATACTGCCTTGGAATTAATACCAAAATTGCAGGTTAAATGCTCTCCGCCTCGTACTTCTCTATCACACATGGACGAGATAGCGGAATGCATACTAGACATGCATCAACGACGGGGTAAATCGTCATGTGGAATTATCTATTGCCGCACGCGAAAGCTTTGTAATGAGTTGGCAAGTTACTTACGTGGCAAGGGACTGGGCGTGCATGCATACCATAAGGGTCTGGCGTAGGTGCATCTTGGAATAGCTTTTTATAGGCGCGCTGAAGATTGTTAGCCCCAACATCCTGGATAAGGTCCTTAGAGAATGGACAGATGGTATTGTAGACGTGGTACGGCCTGATCTCACATCATATTTAACATTCTGACTGGATCATTCAGGTTGTTGCTACCATTGCGTTTGGGTTAGGAATCGATAAGGGCGATGTCCGGTTCGCTCTCTTTCGCTGTCTTCATCTTTTGGATTCTGAAGGATCATAGATATGTCATACATTACGACCTCCCTAAAAGCATGGAAGGTCGGTAGCATATACTCTTTCTACATCATAGCCCTTGACCAGGATCATTAGGCTATTATCAGGAAACGGGTTGGTCTACTCGTGCAATCGACTCGACATTCCCGCGCTAACGGTCTAACGCGTAGGTCGCGCAGGACGGGACGGACTAGTATGTCAAGTACTCTGTATCACGAGCATAACATTGATTTTCCTTTAGCCTGCAAAGTGCATCTTATATTACAGTTGGTCCCACGAGTCCAATGACATCCGAACCTACTTACCTGAAGTACTCATCAGCCCACGAGGATATGTCCTACGTCAAATCCTTGGTCTCCCAATCCCATAATAATCGTGTTCAGCTCGCAGAACTTCAGAATGGCCCCGCTCCAAGCCAGAGGACGGGCGACAGTTTCTCAGCAGTGCCGTTGACCCCTTTTTTATTTCTTTCCTCTCGTACTCATCATCGAAAGTAGCTGGTGAACTTTGCTGAAAATACTGAGGTTTGCCGACATGTTGTACGTGTCTCTCAAGGCACATCAGGACAGAAGATGCCTTACGGTTGAAAGCAGTTGATTTGCAGATATTTCGGCGAAGAGGTTGCTTCGGATCGGGACAAGGATTACTGTGATTCCATGTGCGATGTTCGTATGTCCACTGAGAATGTTGTTCAATATTAACTTGAATGTCATAGGTATGCAAGCATCCACAGAAGACACGGCAGCGAAAGTATGCACTCACGTCTCAGGATGACGCGAGTCGTATTGCCAACGAATGGAAGAGCAACAACTCGCGTACGTCAAGTACCGACATTCCTGCCTCCACCAAGTCCTATGAAAATTCTTGTGAACAAAATGCTCAAAACTGAACAGATAGCGGGTGTAAAAGACCTAATTCATTCTCTGGCAAGACCAACTCTGAACAAAGAGCGAAAAAGCCCAAGTCTCAGGCTTATGCTCCAACACTAAGTATGAGTTGACTTCACTCGCTCGTTCTGACAATGATTAACAATGTGCAGTTACGAAGCCATTCAGCTCTGCTTCGGGCTTGAACAAACCGTTCAAAACGCCCTTTAAGTCTAAATCTCCTTCAGTACAACACCATGACCTCAGAGAGATCGAAGATAACACCAAACTCGAGCCGGGATTACCGGGTGCAGATATCGACACCGAAGAGAGTTCGGATTCAAACCTAGACCCCACTGACCATTGTCACGAGCTGACACGGATGCGTAAGCATCGACATTTATAATTCTATGACTCCCATCTCAAATATTCTTTATAGCGTCTCCCGAGCCTAACGCCGATTTAGGCTTCGAAATCGAGCCAGAAGAAACCTTTTCCCAGAAAATTGATGTACGTTACCAAACAGCCCCGTTTCTATCCTTTAGCAGCTGAATGGGAATGCAGTTTTCTGTGCGACGCGAATGCATTAGAGCACTGGCGCTCGCACTATTGGAAGGCTCGTGGGAACAGAATGCGATCATGCGAATAGCGCAGAGCATCGAAGTGCGCGCCCTCGGATTCTCCTGCACCACCACGGGATATGAGGAGCGCATGAGGGCTAGGCTAGGTGCAGTCAAGGTCCTAATATCGGGTGGAGACGTACAATATGAAGAGGAAGGAGAGGAGGTGCTTGAAGTTGTAGAAGAGGTGTGTGGTAATAATTAGTAAAAGCTTGAAGCGAATATACTCGACTGGGAAGAGGCTAGACTACAGAGGTGCGCGTTCAGTCATGTTGAAGTTCAAGAAGTAATGGAATGTCTGGACCACCGTTGTCGTGTGGACATTGTGATCGACAGACACTTGAGAAGTGTAGGAATCTTTCGAAACGACGGTTCGATCTGTGTTTTTTTTGCGCTCGCAGCCTCATAGACTGGCCTGGATCAAGGTCCTCCAATGGTAAGCCATGCTCCGTTGACAGTCAATGACAACACATGGAATACAATGCACTGTCGTGGTACACCTACCGCAGGTATCTTAGTGGATGCTCATCCCAGGCTTTTTAACACTAGAGCGTTTCAGATTAGCAAATTCAAATTCCCTTGTCATGTTATGATGCCAGATCAGCAAAAACACCACAATCTACTTCATTTACATCTTTTCGGTCAGAGAAATTGCGCGAAAAATGTGGAAATGGTGATTTTGGAACAAAAGTGTTAACCTTGACGGGTCATACAGGGTCATACACTTGATACCACACATACAGGCGCTTGTTACAACGTACATTACCAGTAACGGTAACCAATGGCAACTTAAGAATCTTAAAAGTTAAGGCTTAAGAGGTGACAGCCTGACAGGTCAGTCTCACAAAAAATAGTGAAGGTATATCTGGGTTTCATGGGGACATCGACTTGGGACAACACGTTCATCACTTGAATGTGCAAGTAGATAACATTTATATAGGAAAAACCATCATTTTGATAATAAATGGCTACCAAATATTGGATGCCAATACAATGATCAGTAGGGTTATACATGAAACCTCTGGTTTCAATACGTTGGAGTTTCGGACCGGTAAGTTACTGGTAAGTTACACCTAGTCAGTATTTGGGTAAGTGTGAGTAGTCATGTGAGAAGTAAGAAACGGTAACTTACTGTATTAACACTAGGCCTCTCGGAGGAGGGTGGTAAAAACATTACACCCTTGGGAGTACCGTGCACAGCCCTAATGATGAGATTCCAGAATCAGCAGATTCAAATTTCACCAATAAATTATGATTCATGAATAAGTTATAAATTATAACTAACTTCTAACTTCTAAGTGCAACAAAATTTTTATTTCGCTTCGAAAAAGCACATTCCGACACGGGGAATCGAACCCCGAGCTGCCGCGTGAAAGGCGGCAATGTTAGCCGTTACACCATATCGGATACGTATCGAGTGGTAAGGTATAGCCTCCACAGCTACAATATTCTATGAGCTTGCAGAGCATGCCTTGCCCTTGTCTTCTTACCACGCAGCGGGTCTCCTATTACGACGATGGGCAACACGCCTTCTAACAACCAGCAAGACCGTGACCGCAATTCGTCTGCTACTCGATTCCAGCAGCGTTCATCACCATCACCGACGCCCAACCAACCCCACCGGTCGCTCAGACACAAGAAAAGATCACTAGAACTGCCTGATCTGCAGCTAGACATTACCCCCCGGAGGCCCGTTGCCACTGCGAGTATACCGATACCAACAGCGGCAGAAAAGGAGAAGGAGAGGGAGAGGCCCCGAACGAAGCGGCAGCAGAGCGGATTGGAATCCAAGCCTACAAGCGGATCTGAGGAGTGGTCAAGGCAAGTGAGCTACCTCCCGCCGACTGTACCGCCGTCGTCGCTCGTCGATGCCCCTCACACTCCACCGGAACGGAACGAACCGTATCAGCAGCAGATCGTTCGCAGTACCCTTCCCTTGCCGCTTGCAGTAGAGACTGCTATTTCACCCATCGACACCGCAACTCAGATGATCTCTGTTCCCATCATCTGGACCGGTGGTGGTACCAGAGTCTTTCTTTCGCGTGCAGGTGATGATGATTGGAAAACACACATACCGATGCGGAGAATGCCTGGTGATGACGGCAAAAGATGGACCGTCGACCTGCAACTCCAGCCTGGGACCCATCACATGCGGTTCTTCGTGGACGAACAGTGGCGCGTAGCCGGCGATCTGCCTCAAGCTGTTGATGACCAGGGCTCACTGGCGAATTATGTCAGCGTCGGTTTGTCGAGTCCGCCACCAGCTCAGCTGGATCCTTCACCGCCTAAACGCAGTCACAGTTTCTGGAGCAGCACAACTGGCGGTTCGACCTCCTCGCCTAGCACTCATACACCCGCTCTTCCTGCTCCGTCCTGGACAAACGTAATTCCTCTCGAGCTCACTGAGGCTGCCGCCGAGGAAGATGCCTACCTCAATGCACACCACACAACATCGACAACGCAGGGAGGCCGCAAGGTGGTAAATGGATTTATACCCGCTCCGAATATCCCTCCCGCACCGCCTTTGCCTCGTCATTTGGAGAAGCTCATCTTGAATACGGCAAGTGGTCAGAGCCCGTCGGGTTCATCAAGTGGGAAGGAGGGCAAGAGGTCAAGGGGTAGACACGGAAGCCATGGACAGAGACGGGGTAGCTCTAGTGAGGGTACACCCGCTTCCGGGGTCGAGGGGAGAGTTTTACCTGTGACGACCGCAAGTGGAACGGACATCAATAATGTGTTTAGCACCGGAAGTGCTTTCACACCGTCAACGCATACTCCCGCGAATCCAAGGAACCAACCATCGAGCTCGACGCCGAATCTTAATAATAATCCGACACCGAGCGCCATTGAAGATGATACAGTCATCGTCGACGATACATCTGTTCTTCCCGTTCCTTCGCACGTTGTCTTAAATCACTTATCGACGAGTTCCATTCGAAACGGGGTGCTCGCTGTG
Organism: Armillaria sp. CMW 4456; assembly: GCA_028551335.1. Classification (NCBI taxonomy): domain Eukaryota; kingdom Fungi; phylum Basidiomycota; class Agaricomycetes; order Agaricales; family Physalacriaceae; genus Armillaria; species Armillaria sp. CMW 4456. The sequence continues at coordinate 153,947 of JANDKJ010000503.1, read as the reverse complement.
AGTGGGACGGTGCGTTACAGGAACAAGTTCCTGACCACCATTTATTATAAACCAACGTAGGCTTGGTTAGAGGAGACGGAAATGCTTTGGGTCAATCGGTTTTGGTTCTTGAATATCTGATGCAACTGAATATGTACTACAATGCGCTCCTGTCTTTCTCCGTCTGTGTTGTTGTCTGTTCTGCTTAGTATGTGCTTGCTATAGAGTATCTTCAGTGTTTGGCAGTTTCAATCGCATTTTTAAAGAATCCCATGGTGTGAAACCGCATTCTCCTGGATTTCAGTATTGACATGAACAAGCTTTATGAACAAAAGTCCTACTTCCTGTAGCTATCCACACGCTCCAGATCCCCTGATTTCTTGTTAGTGGGTAAGTCACTTAATGCGACATCCACAGTCGTATGTACAAGAACCCCAGATCCAGGCCACATACCACGATCATGACTAGGGCCAGTCGCAGGAGGCGATTCCAACGTGGAGGCCGCTGTGTCTTCAAAGTCAGTTAATGCGAATTGCACATCGCCATCACAGCACCTGAACCGTCGTGACGAGCGCCAAGGAGGAGATGGTTTCCACAGACATTTCCCGAAATCTTAGAGGAGGAGCTTTGATAGATAGAAAATAACCAAGAGGGGAAAGGCCTACTATGGCGAATCCGCTAAAAATTGTGGATATGTCCTTGTTTGCCTAGATCACTGGTAAGTAAAAGCCATCTTTTACACGAAAGAAGTTTACCTGGAGATACAATATACCGTTTGCACAGTTTCCAACTACAAAAAGGTGAGAAGACTTCGGACCGAGGAACAAACCCTGGTTACCGAAGACAATAAGGACTATTCAACGAAATCAACAAATCCCACGATAGAACCAGGAACTGGAAGACCCACAGAAGAGGAAACCTTCTTTCAAGAACCGCGATATTACGGACGACCTAGTCTTTGGAACGATGTACAGTACCCGAGCGAAGGTAGCCACGGTCAGGATCTGTAAGTGATGAGAGAATGAGAAGCATTCCCTTATGTATCTTTAGACGCACTGTGTCAGTTAGTGTGGGGAAGAGGAAGACGCTTGCTATCCAGCTAGACAATGATGAGTTGATGTTTTCGTTTTCGAGATTCGACGTACAATTTCTGTCCTTGAACAACTGCGAGGACCCAAATGCATAAGACATGAGCAATTCCATCATGTAAAACGTACCACAAGGTCCTTTTTCCGTTCTAAAAATGACTCAGAAAAGGAAGGCCAGAACTAGGGAGAATCTGCTTGACTGACGCGATTGGTAAGGGAAACTAGAAAACAAATAGGTAAACTGATATACTAAAATTTAAACGTCGTCACTTACAAAGCCAGAAATCGCGTACATAGCTTCCACGAATTGGCAGGTCAAGATTGCGATTCCACAGAATAAAATTCTCTTGTCCCGCAACCAGACAGCGTAACATCTGTTATTGTCGTTGGTTATAATGGCGGTGCAATGTTTTCAGAAGCCAGTACCGGAGCAAAAGAATACTTTGATAAGACAAAATAGCAAAATCTGTGACAGATTCAGCAGGGCACAACAGCGGTGAGAAAGTTACGTACTTCCAAGCAATGGCTCCGCCTTGACATACTTGGCGCATTCTTCAGTGCTGACTTGTATGTTATAGAAACTTAAGTATCCGCTACATGTTAGCGCGTCAAGGAGCAACCGCATGAGCGCACCATAGATTCATTGTGATCGACGCGAGCTAGATAGCCCAACAATGAATACAAGAGCGGTTGCATACTATTTAAGGTCTTACACCATAATAACGGCTATACAGTGGACAGTCAGCCAGGATACAGCGGTCCGACTTGGTGCGTACTTGAAGAAAAATATAACTTTCTGCGAGCCACCAGGTCATCAGACGGGTTCGCTCGTTGTTCAAAGAGTAGACTCTGACCGCTGGGCTCCATTCTCGATCCCAAACCCTGGAAACGAGCGTGAGAAACACAACCGTATGCTATGACGTTCTGAAATCGCACTTTCGTTTTTCTTCGGATAAAGTCAATAGAGTATCCCATATCTTTTCTCGCAACTTTAAGCAGAGTTCAAAATGCCTTAGAAAATGACACACCATAACCGCGTAGGCACAGTTATAGGTTTGGAGGGTAAAGCTGGGTCAACGATATCAGTGAATACTCTCTAGTCATTTGTGCAGAAACCGCTCACGCAGCCCAATATGACTGAGGATGGCAAAAATGTCAGGATCTGCTCTGGAAATATGAAGGAGACCTGAATACCTGAGACCCAGCCATTATGGTGGCCTTGAATCAGAACTCGAGAAATAATCGAAAGTGAGGGCAGGGGAGAGGGAGAAAGAGACGCTGAACTCGGCTACATATTTATATAAAGATCGTAAGGCCCGTGGGTAGAATATAATCTTGGGAATGTGCCCAACCGGCGTTGTCAGCAGACATAACGGAAGATTCGAAAATCGAAAAAAATCTGATCTGTGGTAGTTTGAAGGCTTCAAAGCGCTTACTAGCTCCCAGCGTCGGACAGATCATCGCGAGAAAGTGTGTCCACTTATCGCTGGCAATAGAGCATATGATCAGCGGTCGAAAAAGACGCACATTCTTGGCATACGGAGATACAAGCATGTATACGGGCCGATGTTGCGCGAGAACAGCGATTTAGCCGACCCCTAGAGATATGTGGACGGAAAGGAGCACAAGATATAGTAACAACATGGAGCGGAAGCATTCTCGTGGGCAGATCACTATTACTAGCTCTGTAGAAGCTATTGCTGAAAATGACACAAACAAGGACGTCATCTGGGACAAAACGGGTTCTCGTTCCTACGGTCGAAAAAGTCACCGATAACCATGACAGTAGATATAGGACAGACCACCTTACAAAAAACCGATACATGGTTTGTGATGCAAACCGTATACGCCGAGCAGCATTGCGTCAAGCATTTATGATTATAACCCAAATCATGAGGCGCCACAATAAGCTTGGGTTTTGTCGGTTAAAAGACGGCGCGTACTGGGATCCCATGTGTTTACCGATACTCTGGATAGCGATTGTCAAGTGACGATCTGTGTTCGTAATATTGAACTCCGATGATGTGAAAGTTCCTCTTGTATAAGTCTCCATTATGACTCAGTTGTCATCCATGCACAGTTACTTCTGTCTTCGAAGAAGTCACACTCACCTAAAGTTGACCGGGGATTCGGTATAACCTTGGACTGACCGACTAACCGATTACCCCGCGACATCAAGTGGCAGATATTAGGGATACCGAGGGAGAGATTATAACATCTGTATTTTGAAGATGGTCCACGCAAAATTCCCAAGCGGTTTATATACACACATCCCCTCCACATAATACCTCTGCACAGACTAATTTTTGATTCTGGGGGTTCCGTGATTAGACAGAAACAGGAGAAGGAAGGTATTTTTCAGAATTGGCGTCCTGACGTTTGTTAAGATGGGCGCTTAAAACAATCATGGAATCAAACATACATTGTGTGAACCATCTTTCCAGCTCATGACTGACGTTGACTACGGCGATTTTCAGTACCGGAAGAAATTGGTCAAGGGATACGCACTACTTGAACTCCTCCTGACGCCCCAGCGCTACTATCGCTTCCGGACATTGGCTCGAGTGGGAGTGTTACAGCATCCCGACCATTGTCGCGCAGACTTCTGCGAGAATTGAGACTTGGGATCACCGGTCATGTTGGAGTGGGATATGTAGAGAAATACGGAATTAGGCACACCTTCCAACGACTGACAGTACGTAAACTGTAACCGGAGGCATGAGACTCGGTGAAAAAAAGGGCCAATCGGTTGACTTACATTGACAACTAGGAAGAAGGGGTATCATACTTGTCACAGAAATGAGCACTTCATTTTCAACAGCATGGCATTGTTCCTACTGACAAGATCATCGCCTCAGGACGCCATACAAACTACAAAATCTTAAATCCGGCGAAACGAGATGCCTTGACAAATAATGACATACCAGTATTAGGTTGAATAGTGCTGCAAGACTCGTGACGGCACCACGATTGATTGCCAGGATGATGAGATTATCAAGTAGAGTATCGGTCCTTTTTTGTGTGCATGTCAGAAAGACAAATCGAATGAATATGGCAGAAACTCGCTTTTTGATCCCCGTCCGTTTCTTATTCAAAATCCAACATAACGTTGCCGTGATCGACAAATCGCATGCTGCAGTGGCAGCCGCTTGTAGACTTGTCACTTTCTGTGTCTGATCTATTGAGGTACTTCTGTTATGTTGACAGAGACTTACCTCAGTATTTATGAGATTGCTAAATGTGCCACCGATTCCACTACGAAAAACGCACTTAGACTGATGACTTGTGTGCTTATGAAGAAGTACCTTAAGGTCGTTTGTGCTAATGAGGTAAATTGTTAATTGCAGTCGGCGATGAAAAAACAGACTCACCGATTCCCGCAGCTGATTCCGAAATTCAAGGTCAGTGTACCGCCCTTGGAACTTAAAAAACTGACGTACTGATATTAATCAGAGCCAGAATCGCCTAAGTTTCGCGATAAGCTTTGGGTATTGATCTGACCAGAAGAGGAGGCGTACAATCGGGCCTGCCAAATACCACTTATGCGTGACTTGGAAGGTCTTAGTGTTGAATTATTGGGGCATGATCGCGAAACTCACGAATCCAGATGCGTGTGGTAAAGAAGCTATAGGATAGTAATTCATTAATTGCATGAACGCCGCAAATGAACGTAGGCTTACCATTGAGAAATGAAGGAAACTATGTACTTGACAAATACAGAGTGTCAGAAACATCGGACTGAACGGGAATATGCTTACGATCGCTAGAAGTTGCACCTGCCATGGAATTAACATCTTGAATCACGATTTGATCAAAAGAATATCTTACTAGTGCTGTCCTAGGAAAAGCTCAGGTAGTGTCATTTGAACATGTAAAGCAAGAAAACCAACCGTGGCATGTCATCGAGCCTTTCAAACGCTCCAAATCGACTAATAAGGTCATCATAGACCCACGCGATAAACGTAGTAACATGTACAGTAGCTATAAACCTAGCAACGACTTATCAATATTCCGACCAATATAGAAGGGAGGTTACTGTACCCTAGTGCTACTACCATGGTTCGAATGATGACAGAGTCCTTGGATCCATAGTCGCGGCGGAAGTATTGCAAGACCACAAGCTAGTAACAACTCAGCATTCCGGCCTGTCTGATCGTCAACCGATGCAACTCACGAAGCCGGCGCCATAACACCTGTCAAGAGGATCAGGCATTGATACATAGAAGGAGGGTGTGAATAAAGACGCACATCAGGTCAAGTGAGAAAGAGATGAACATGCATCCGAACGTGTTTTCAAACTTCTCAGGCATGATGATACGAAGGGGCTGGAAAATAGCAGGGTAACACTTTTGCTCGCCACTTATAAAGACATTCCCTTCGACGTCGATCATGAAGCTAACCCCATGTGCTAGGACACATGGGTATCAAAATGAATGGCATTAACGGTCAGTGACGTTAACTGAATGCCATGTCAATCTAGGGTGAATTTATCTAGAGAGGGAGTGTGTTGTACAGAAGCGAGATATCTGCGCGAATAGATGTGAGAACGATTAAAGAGACGTCTATGATTCTACTGACCTCAGGATACAGGTACAATTGCAGCAAGTGTGCTTTACCAGCACCAAAATGAGGTGGAGAGATCACTCAAAGGTCCTTTAATGGATCCGCGACATCCCAAGATAGACATAGCAGCTTAAATCGTGGTGAGCGGCTCGGATGAGCAGCTCCCCATTCCCCGCAGCCACCACCTAACTTTGATGCGTAGACAGTTTCAATCATCCTATCAAGTCGTTTTGTTGTTCGGTTCGAATTTTCTGTCGAACAAAGCCACAAACGCTTTCAATACTCCTAACAATTCAGATTCAAACGCTGGCTGTCCGATTGCATTCGCTTCGACGGCAATGCAAGTGCTCAACACCGGTATGACACCGACCGCCATACAGAAAGCGCAGGCAGACTGTATATTGAGGCAGAGCTGCAAGTATATCAGCTTCAACAGGGTTAATTCAAGAACCAAACACATGAAGTCAGATACACAAGACCATGAATCGATATAGGTACCTGAACTCTAAACCGACCTCTTGGTTTGATACTGAACTGTATGGAGACTTCCCACAAGGCGGAGACCGTTGGACGATGACGGAGCATAGTAACCGCCATTCCCTGTGTCACAGGAGCGTTCAGAGCCAACGACAGACTTTATGACAGCAAACCTGCAAATAAAAACAATTTGTCCGCAAAATTAGTCCAGATACAGTCGGGTGGTCTGTCTTTGAAAAGGATATCTGTAGTGAGCAATAATTGCATCCGATTGGCATAGGATAGGCTGTTTCTCGAGATAACGATCCCTGTGTATGACAAGGGAAAGTATCAGCGTTGAGCAGCTAAAATAAGCAGAAAAGTGAGAAAGATCCGGTTGCAAATTATGCTACCCTCATCCAACGAACGGTTACTACACTAAGATGGAAACACAGAACGCATATATAGTCAGGTAGGGTGCCTAGTTTCGTCCTTGCTCGCAGAATACTAGAGTTTGAACGTACCCAGGCAGGCTAGTAACCCAACTGTCACCAAACTGACAACGATTCCTGGAGTTGGTAATTGACGCACAATGTTGGAACCTTTATTTGTCGTAACCATTACCCGAGGAACTTATCGAACTTTTGCGGAGGGCGAACAAGGTAGTAGCCGGGACGGAGATGGTGGTGGACATGAAGAGAGCGTGATGTAAACAAACCGTGATCAGGCTGTTGATTCTGTCTACCATGTCGTTATCCTTGGCGCTCAAGACACTGGCCAACTACCGTGCTCACAATACACGAGCATCTCAGGATGTTGTCGACAAGGGCTCTATTATTCTCAAGTCGAACGGAGCGCGAAAGCTGGGTGATGAGTGTGAGTACCTATGACCACTACATTCAACATTTATAATATCACTCTAGCATGGGCTTTCCTAGAGCAGCTTGCTCTCGCGGCGATTGATATAGGACGCTTAGATGTGGCAGACGTACGTTTTCTGCTGGCTCGAAGCATCCTCATCCTCTACTAACAGTAAAGACAGGAATGTTTAAAGCAATTATCTGACAAGTTCCCTGGTTCTCCTAGAGTGAGCGTCCTTACTGGTATACGAATGGAAGCGACGGAGTCACCGGAGACTGTCATGAAGTTTTACGATGAACTGCTCGCGGAGGACTCTGCCAATGCCGTATGTGGTTGAGCTATTCCAAGTAATAGCGAATATTTGCTGATGATGCCACAGGCAATCTGGAAACGCCGGATATCCCTCCGAAAACGAACCGATAAAATCGAAAAGACCGTCGATGAGCTCTGCGCCTACCTTGACACCTTCTACAACGATATCGAGGGATGGCTAGAGCTTGCAGACATCTACTCTTCATGCAACCAGTACGCTGCCTTTTTTGTGTCGCTTCACCAAGTCTCATTACCAACTAGATATACACAATCCCTTCAAGCGCTCTCTCACGTTCTCCTTCTCGCTCCCCAAAACCCATTCCATTTTCTGCGTTTTGCAGAAACTGCATATACCGCCGGTGATATACCCTTGGCAATCAAGATGTGTCTGGTTGTTGTGGATATGACGGAGCGAGACGTGTCATCTCCGCATGAGACCGCCGCCACAGGTATTAGTATTCGGGCTTGGTGGGGTGTCAAACTGGTAAGTTTCCTATTGCCGCTCGTGTACGGAAATTCATTGTTGGCCAGTGCGCCCGTCGACTACTGGCAAACGCTGCCCTCCCTTCACCTTCAGGGACGCCGGCTCCGAAGAATTTGAGGCTTATTGACGAGCTCGCGACGGAGCGCGTTATGGCCACATATTCTGTCACGGACAAGCAGACGGCCCAAGGCAGAGACGCTGTTGTTGGATGGATGGGTGATGTATACTAGGTAACTTTGGTTTGAGGGCTCTTTCTATACCATCGCTGTTAAACGTTGTGCGATCTTTGCGTGTCTTTATTTGACTGTTTCGCAAGGTTGGACCTATTTTAAGCGACAACCGATATACATGTACTCGACCAGATCATCTTCGGTACCTTTTCGGTGTGAGGAATAATATTTATTGTTCCCACTCAGAGACCTCGCTGTGCCCCACTAAGCAAAGCGTACACTTGTAACCGTTTCGCCAGATCCTTGACACTGCAAGCAAAGAACCCAGAGGAACGGCCCCAGTCACATCGGACCAAATGCACTATTCCGAAAATCTAACATCCGTTGCAATACTCGGGGTATTGTCGCTATTTCGAAGGGATCTCCCTGGTTCTAGCCGGGGTTGTTCCGGGCCGTAACCGTCAATGACATAATCACCTTTCATCACCCACCATGTCGCATCCAAATCACCCCGGCTCAATTCCCCTCCTCGATGGTACCTATATACCCTGGCTTGGTTGGGGAAATGGCTCTGGTGACGCGAGAAAAACAGCCCTTGAGTCAGGTAGCGAAGTCTTACGTGTTGGCATCCGCCATATAGACACTGCTCAGAATTATCGAAATGAAGCCAATACGGGCGAGGTCATCGCCAAGTCTGATGTAGACAAAGACGAAGTTTGGGTTACTAGCAAGAGTAAGCTTTCTAAGCCTATAATTTTTTCACTCACTGACGTTTAGACAGTCTCCGAACGCCCGTCACCAAATCCTAAGAACCCAAAGGATGGCGTTCCTATCCCCCTCGCTGAAGTTCGCGCATCTATTGACGACTCTCTTGAAAAACTTGGCTTTATTCCCGATCTCTTCCTCATCCACAGTCCCTACGTTGCCGCAGACCAAGAAGCGTCTCTAAAAAAGCTGTGGAACATCCTTGAGGATCTCAAGGACGAAGGGAAGCTAAAGAGCATCGGCGTTAGCAATTTCCGACCTCAGGATCTCAATGTCGTTCTTGAAGGTGCCCGTCACAAACCTGTTGTCAATCAAGTTCGTGATATTAAGTCATCTTAAGCTCTCTGTCAGCTTACATCCGACCTTTAGCTTGAGTACCATCCTTATGTGCTCGCACACCTTGAGCCTGTCCTTGCTATACAGAAGGAACACGGCATTGTCACGGAAGCCTATGGTCCCCTTACCCCATCCATTCGCCACCCCACAGGTGGTCCCCTACAGCCCATCCTCCTGCGAATTGCACAGCGTTTAAACCAGGATAATATGTCTCTGGTTTGTCGATCCCCGTTCATATCAAGCATCCTTACCTGACTACGACACCTTTAGATCAAAGCCTCCCCCGCGGTCGACCCGGGCTTTATCTCTGCACCGTTTGACCCCTCCGCGGTACTTCTGCTATGGGTCCGAGCTATGGGGGTCGTAGCTGTAACTGCATCTGGGAATAAAGGCCGCATTCGCCGTCTCGCCGAGATCTCGTACCTGCCTGACGGCCTTCTCGATCCCGAAGAAGTGAAGGAGATATCCGACGTAGGCAAGACGGTACACTGGCGTTATTATACCGAGCACATGGAAAAGGACTTCCCCTTACCTCAGCTCCCTACCGGCCACTGAATTGAATGTAGTCGGAGAAAGAATGAAGTGTATAATAGTGTACTCACATGTTGCAAGTGATAAATTTAGGTCAAAGCCTGCTCAAAACCGCTGCAGTCATGCCAACAGGCTTTTGGATACAATCATTGAATCAAGAACCTCCTGACGCCGATAATAGAATTTGGGTTTAGTCGGAACTAATAGGTTAAACGTCTCATTCCTCACATGCCTAGGAGCTCGGACCACTCGGAACATCCAATATCATAATAACATAACTGAAGACGGGGAAGTCAGAACCGACGTGTAAATCCCAAAAGTTACATACAGTTGTAACTCACTGTAAAGTCTGATAGAGGAATCGAGCGCAGAGAGACCCCCAAAATCGACTATGAAGGCTGCCATAACCATCATTACACCACACCACACCCGACAACTTGAACAGCAAAGATCATGATTGCAGAACATGTAATATAGCATCTCTACCACACCAAAGAAATACTGCCTGCACAGAAGTACCGACGAAGAAGCCTTGAAGATTCGCGACATAGTTTGGCATTGGTCTGTTTCACGATGTGTGTGGTGCACCTCAAGATGTACTATTTGGTTGCTCTGGGACGCGGAGCATCAATAGTGCGTTAGAATGACAATTCAAGGGAAAATCATGCCGTCGGCTCCATACTACACCATCCCACCGACTGCAGCCTCGACACAAGGTAACAACCATCAATCCAATTAATTGTGATCAGCAAACATATTGAAACTGTTCGAGACGAATTTAATTTGATATCATCATTGGTGTCCGCCTATCGTATAACATATCAATGTCTGTTATGCAACAGCGAAAATTATCTCACTAGCTGCACATTGCACTTACGCGACGCTCCCATGAGCTCTAGAACCTGATCAGAATCACTTCAATTGAACCCCAAGTTCAGTCCTGATCGGAATTGATAGAGCGTGGGTGCAGAGTGAGGTGTTCGGGCAAACGGTTTACTATTGTACAAGAAACAGTCCAGACCAGCGGACGAGCCAGCAGGAGGAAGAGAAGATGTGCACCTGCATGCTTGATACGGTTACTCGTGAGCTTGTTGGCTTGGCGTTTCAGTCCTTGACACGATACTTACAGGCTTTGAGGATCTATGTGAAGTCCTCTACGAGACAGAGGTGATACTATCTTGAACTGTGATACTACTGACTCCAACCAGCTACCAGAAAAGACGCATCAGCTGTTGATGAAAGCAACGGGCCGAATTCCGTGAGATCAAGGGAAGGATTTGCGTACAATGAAACTGTACCTGGATGCTCATCAACGTCAGTATCGTGTGTACATCATAATCGAGGCCTTCCCTGCAAAAGAGTGTCACGAGAGTCGGCCACACTTTGACGTTGACGCGATCGCGCTTCCTACGTGCCCGTATCATCAGTTGTTCTAATGTCCGCCGATGGAAACCCTGTGCCTGCGTCGAGTAGGGAAAGATCTTTGTTTTTCGCCATTCGCTTCGCTGTACTCGGTCATCACAGGCTTTCTTGTAATGCCTTATTCGCGATAGCTATAAGCCGCGGACTCTATCAAAGACCTTGGCAACGCTCAGAATCAAGTGCATATCACTAAGGTTTGGACTACGCCAAAGATACTTTTCGTTCATATCGTCCCTCGGTAGACAACGGCCAAGCTCCCTTGTGACTTGAAGTGAGTAATTGAGGTAGAACTTAACGGACTTGGAGTGGGAGATATCGTAGGAAATACCTCTTTCGCTATAGCTATCTCAGGAACGGAGTTCGTTCAGGATCGCCTCGTTGAGACGTAGCTAAATGGAAAGGCAGTTGCCTCGATGCATGGTTTGCATCTAAAGTCATTTCGACAGTCGCGGAAGGTCAATACAAGGTTGAGCGAGGTCCTCCAATGCTTCACGGGAGAGAGAAAGCGACGGAACGAAATTAATATCTTCGGTCGGTCGTGTCGCCCGTCCTCGGAGTTGTTGGACGCGTTGTGCCCTTGATAGTTTTGGCGGGGACACTCAACAGACCAGTCATCCAGATGGCTTACAGAGACATAATGCTGTATAGCATTGACAAGCATCGTTCTTCTCTCCGAATCCCAGCGGAAAGGTCATCTCAGTCGAGGAAGAGAATTTATGCAGGCTTCTAAGTTGCCCTCATTTTCTGGCGACAATCCAGGGGGCTGCACCGTTTGTCGAAGAAGAATGGCAATAGCCGCAGTTCTGGCATGTTAATGTCTCTTAGGACAACTTAATGCAGACACTTCGACTTAGTGCTCGTTTTACAAGCGGCCTCCCGTCGGATCCACATGGATCTACACTAGTGGATCACATCCAGTAGTTGCGGCGGCCAGTGCTTTCCGTGCTTTGATGTCAACTTCCCGTCCAACGATAAAATAGGGGTGCTTTGACGTTGACTGTCAGGGGGGATGTCGAAAATATGCTATTACATACTGTTGCGACTGAAGTTGTATCCGTCTCAAATCCTGGCATATGGATGTCCGCGTGGGCACGGCCAAACATCGCCAGCAGCTCCATTGTTCCGCGGTGACAGCGTTTGTATACGCTTCGATGCCGAAGGCCGCCTTTTCTTGTGAACGGTCTTCTGTTTAGCACGGCATCAAGAGCGACACAACGACAAGAGTAAAGGTCATCATTTGGCGCCGAAATTGTTCTCCGGGCTCGCGAATGTCTATTTCTGTTGGAACTGATGCACAAGTGGCGTGCGTCCACCACTGGAGTAGGATGTCTATATAATGACTCTCACGAGTTAGGGCATCTTTACGTGAACGAAGGTAAGGTTTTCCACTGCCAAAGTATAACGAATTACCTATATTTTCATAGCGGTTACTTTCCTAATGGTGGACGAGTAAGGAGGCCACCATTGCCATCCAAGCACGAGAAGCTGTATATGCTGTGTTGCATGGAGAAAATATTGTACTCCTGTCTGATACATGCTTTGTTTGACAATCAAAGTGATGCACCAGAATAGTCAGTAACCGGGAAGTTAACCATGAGGCGAGGTCTGACCATTATTCCACATACGAACTGGCCGGGATTACAATTCCGCCGTGAGCAACTTTAAAATGGAAAATTGACAACCAAGATCATCTGCAACGAAACGTTCGTCTATAATTGATTATTGAACAATAAATCGAGTAGGTAGGGCCAACAACTCGCCGACATGTAATATAGGATGTATCATCCGGGGCTCCACCGTCCGCTAAACTTAGATCTTGAACAATTCAAGCACGGCCCAGTAACGGACCAACGTAAACGCCTTTTCACCGGAGGTAGAAATTGAAGGGGATAATGAATGATAAGCTGATAGAAAATATCGCGAAACGAGGCAGTCCCTTGGGCGCCGGGGTCGTGTCAAATGGGGACTACATGCTTCGAATATATTCTTTGGAAGGTGAGCTGATCACAGCATGGGATTGATAACCAAACTCACCCGATGGTATTGATCTAGACCTGCCCAATATTGAACAAGTATCTTCGGAGCCGTAGGGCAGGCGTTCTTGACTGCTATCCACCTGTATTAGATACAACATTAGAACGGCACGGTAAACCATCTTAACCTGAGCGCTCACCTGAAGAGTCTGCCCTAAACAGGTTTTTTTTTTTCATTTTTAGAGACTCCAACAAAGTAATAGAGCGGGGAAATGCTCTTGGCGGTTTCCGGAAGGTGTTTCAAGATCGTAGTGAAGAGTTTGTCCTAAGCAAGTTCCTGTCAAGATAATGGATACTGGAGTTCCAGCAGTGTCGGGGAGAAGACGGGATACGATTCTTCGCGTGTCAAAGTATATCCCGAGGCGGCTTGGTAGGTATCTGATCACCATCCAAGAACGAAGAGAGCCGTACGGCGATATCATTATCCTCGACGATCCATATAAGTTGTAAGAAACGCCGTGAGACACAATAATCAGCGCATTTGTCGGACATCCGATGCGGCTAACCTTGTTGTCAGCGACCAGCGAGGAGGCTGAGAATATGGATAGAGGCTATGCAGACGCGCGCTGATTGCCGTTTTGAACGATTATTGTCATTTACGGAACAGGTCCTTGGACGAGGCGACGTATCCTGGTATTAATGGCAGCCTGAAGGCATACTGGATGGGAGATGGGCATTTGCTGGTGGTGGTAGTGGTCACGTTTGTAAACGTAAGCGGCATAGTTGGATCCATACGTGTCCACACATCAACGTGGCGGCCAGGGAGGCCGATCTCGTAAGAATGGCCCCTGCGTATACTGCAAAGTCGTACGATGATTGCACACTTCACCTGGTATTGAAATTACCTGGTGGAGCCCCAAGTGAGAATCAGGATTTGATCGAAAGGGCAACCCCCAAGCTCAGGTTCTAGCCTTTTCGACTAGGACGCAGGCTCATCGATGCGAATTCCGTTTTCCTCTTCTTTTTCTTTCTTGACAAAGAGAACTCGGTTCAGGACGCTCTATCTGCGGTCTCAGACGTCAACGTGCCAGGGAGTTGGTGAGATTAATCTTACCATCAATTTCTTTCTTGCCAATTACGCGTCCCTCAATACGTTTAGTGGTAGTACGTCTCCTTGCAATTCATTAGCTGAATTAACGATGTCATTTCCAGAACAAAAGCGACGGATCATCAGGGGATATACTTACCCTTCGCAGTTGAGTGAAATCGAGCACTAGTGGCGCAGGACCGGTGCTGGGCTACGATGGGTTCCCAGGGTGTTGCTCCCGTGGTACCTTCTACGGTCATGCGTACTCTTGGCAGTATCTCCTCGTCACATTCTTGTCTACGATGGACTCGACTACACGACCTTTGGGTGGCCATCTCTCTTGTGGAGCGTATAGTCAACGCAAAGCGCTAAGCCAAACCCCTCTGTTTCCCACACACGATGCATCACAAGCAGCATCAGCAGACCACCCTTCGCCAGAAGTGGCTCGCTTGGACTTATCTCTCTCTCCTCACATTCACCGACCATCATGGAGGTTGACGCGACCCAACCTTTTCATTTTTTGAAGGTAAGGAACGGGTGACATTTGATAGGAACGCAGGGATCGAGCTCCGCACATATGCGTGACAACGAGGCAAGAATGCGGAGACTTGAGGGTATATATTAACGCAAGGACTGACCCCAGGACTTTCGTATTTCACATGTCGTGATGATCTAGATAGACAACTTCTCTGCAATAAGATTGTGTTAAGCACTGTGTCTGTTTCATAATTCTCGAACCTTTCTTTTGTCCGCTGAATCTCCTAGACGACAGATACACCAAACTCTTACTCCCCGGGTATCCCTTGCCACAGAACTCCACAGCGTCGCTTTATTCTTATTGGTTTGCAATCTGCTCCCTTAGTTTGCTCCATTGAGATACTTACCTGCCTCTGGCCCTACAAAGTCCCCTGAAACTGCAAGTTGTTGCATTCAGACTTGTGAGAGACGGAGAGCATGGCTGTATGGCTGCTCCAATGCACTGATATGAATGCTGTTGGGCCGTGTCACCCGCCATTGCTGTATAGCTGATGGCGGTCCGTTCGAAGCACACCTACTGTTTAGGGACTCGGATTGGCACGTCACTTCCGTCTTATAGCGGTGTTTAGACGCTGCCGTTTCGAGCCAACATACAGATAACCTCCTGTTTGAGTCGTGCGTAATTGTTACGATGAACCTGGGTTGGACAGACTCATGTTCCATTCGATATTACCACGACGAGATGCACTTGAATATGAATTTTCTTCTGAGTATGCACTGATACAAGTGTCGTCCTATTGGACGAAGACAGAGCGCTCGTGCGCGATCTAAGGCGAAAAAGCTATAGGCGCTTAATCCACCGCCGGATATGGAGCCAGATTTTTTAAGATGCTGTCTTGTAGAGAAAGCCTTCGATAGCAGTGATATCAGTGGCTACGAGCCGAGATGAGTGGACGGTCTCATACAAAGCTCGACTTGTTGGCGCAAAAAGAAAGGGTCTAGGGAGTGTGACACTTGGAAAAGGAATCCTATTGCCAAGGATGACGGCAGAGGTGAAATGTGACACTACCGTACAGTTGAACTTGATCAGATTGATGGAACGGTGAAACATTTGCCTCGAGGATTGTTTTCAGAATAGATCGGGACAGTATTAGTCTCGCGATTGTGGCGTCAATGAGCGCTTGCTAGGCAGTACGGTGAACCGGAAGGCTCTGTACCACGGTCAAAGATAAACCTCTAGAAGAGGATGATAAAGATGTTGCTGGAACAGAGAAGAAAGTGAGGCCTAGAAACTTTCTATCCGCCGAGAAACGGTGTTGAAGGAGTGACAATGGAGCGACGATCATCTATCAAAAATTTAATCAATACAGACAACGTTAAGGCGGCGTTGCTCACCGTTGAAAGATTTCCCCATGCGAATGAGTGCTGCCCCTCTTGACATCGGAACCAAGAGATGGCAGGGTCTTTGTGGCAGTTGCCGTATTTGTAGGAAGTACTGGTCACAGTGGCATCTTGAGAGGATACCTGAGCGGTTGTGTCAGGCTGCCGCTGGCCAATAATATCGTTAAGTAGTACAGCGCTAGATATCATGCTGTTTTGTTTGGCTTAGTACCACATAGCACGTAGTTCGAGCTAAGAGGGTGCGTATAGTTGAAGGCATGGTTTCTTGACCCTATTTTGGCTGAACGTTCCCACGCCATCTGACCTTTTCCTTGACCTTCCCGTTTTGAACGTCGATCCCAGTGAATCACTTCTGCTGATAGTATATGGGTGGTTGCTTCCTTCGCCTAGGATGTACCTGTACGAAGAAAACTTTACTCTTCGTGCAATTCCTTTTACCGAGGCCTTTGATCTCTACCAGCGCACTGGCAGCCACTGCATCTAAAAAGGCATCTAGTCTACCATCTCACGGCATCAGAGGACCGAACCACGTACATACATTTACACATCAAGACGGTCCTAGCCATCTTGGACCGCTTGACGATCTCAAAATACTGTATCCGTGGTATTATTCAACGGCGCAGTGGCTGTACTACTGTCTCCGATGGTTTGTTGAAGGACGCCAAGCCAAGGGAACCATGTGTGTACTTGGGCAGGAACGATGGTCCGCCACAGATGCTCTGTCTCGACATGGGGCATTCTTACGCCTACCGCGGGATATACTTTTCGAGACAATCTTTGGTAGGTTCATATACGCTTAGCTCTTCTCTTCTGGTTCCATTCCCAAACAGTACCCCATATACAGACGAAGCGCCGCTAAGGCCGCGTATCAGATGGCATCGCATACGCCCCGCGCTAAACACTCTGCTCTCATAGTATACGTCATGCATCCTGCAGGTTGTTTTAATTGGTGACTGTGACCCTTGGTAAAACCCGTTGTCGGGTCCACGATAGGAATACGAACCTTCGGACGCTATGGCAGCTCGGATGGTCTCCCTTATTCTGCAGTGTTATTTCATGCACGGACAACCTGGCAAGGCGCATTCTTTTTGGAGCTATCTCTCCGGGGGAATGCAGCGATCTCTCAACGAAAATTAGAGTTCTAGGTACCAGCTCAGGTCCACAACCGAGGCAGCAGCTGCACACTCTTCTTACTCTCCTGACAGTCTGGCTGTCTTTGTTAGTTAGATACGTATCTAAGGTATTCCGCTTGTCTCGCAATAACATCCTCGGGCGAACTGACTCATCCGATTTTAGTTAGTTCGGCCCAGTCGACGTCCTACGATCACGTCGCTCTCTTCGTGCCTGCCTATCAATGTCAGTCCCTCACAGCTAGATCTCTCCCGTCACGGCAGGTGGCTGTGTTCTCCTTCTTCTGTTTGAAATCGGTCATCAGATGCTATACCGACCTGATCTCTTTCTCGCGGTCTATTCCCTCCGGGGCACAACGTAAACGTTCCGCTGAGTAGGTTTTGAATGATGATGGATCTTAAATTTAAAGAATCAAGAGAGGATTAATGGCGTGTCCATGAGGAGCGGACTTATAATCTCTCAACGCAACTTCCCCCCTCTTCGTCCCTTTTTCGCCATGAGTCCTTCCCCTCCGTCCTATGACTCTCTTACATTCCAGATGAGCCCTGTGGTCGAACTCAAAGCGAATGGTCAAGTCTCTCGTATACGCTCCCATAAAGGGAATGCCCCAACGCTGCCTCAGACAAAGTACTGTCCAATGTGTCCTGCCAAGTTCACAAGGACGACCCACTTGCATAGACATATTCGTTCACGTCCGTAATTCCATCTTTCAGGTGTATATCATCTTGACTGACATGCATCTGCTCCATAGACACCAACGAACGCGCTCATCGTTGTGATGTGAGTATCTTGAAAGCATCCTTGTTCAACCACATCACCTAACCTACCTCTTAGTCGTGTGGTGCCGAGTTTACAAGGAGCGATCTCTTGACCAGACACAAGAAGACATGCGGGGACCCGTAAGTCCAATTCTTGTAAGGACGGGCAGGTGCTGAACTAAGAATATTCTGATAGGCTTAGTGCTCATCGGTCACGCAGGAAGTCTTGTCAGGTGCGCTGGACAGGGTTGGATCGAGAATGTTCTAATAATTCTCTAGGCCTGCGCTGAATCCAAAGTTAAATGCAACCTCCAGTATCCTTGCTCAAAATGTGTCTCGAGAGGAAAGAAATGCATTTTTATCAATGATCCTGCAGTATCGAGACATAAAAAATACGGAGCAAGAAAACGTTCGTCCCAGGTCAAGACAGAGAGCCAACCCGTTGTCATTCCCGAACAAAAGCCCCCCTGCTTGCCGCCATCGCCTGTTTCCTCGCCCGATTCTCTACCATCACCTACTTTCCATCGCGTCTTTCTTCCGGGGCTTAATAGCCATTGCACATCAAGTCTTTCCCCTTCACCCTCCTCACACTCTTCACCGCCATCAGACACTTTCGAGACGATCATGGACGGCGAAGCTGAGATCATCAACGGAGATGGCGAGCTGAACATGCTCGGTCCTCACGTGGACAAGATGTTTTCCAGTGGGATGTTCGATACCCTGCTAGATCATTTTTCGTTTTCCAATCACGACACAAGCAATGCGTCTGCAGCGGATTTTTCGTGGCTAGGAAGTGGCGGATACGAGACGGATTACTCATTGCCGTCCTCTCATAGTGCAGTTTCTATGCCTACGCCACCGGAGTACGGTTCACCACTAGAATTACCTCGCACCAATTCACCCCCATGTATACCTTCTCCCGGAGGATGCTTGAACCCGTCAAGTATGTCGAATGGAATAAGCCCGGCCGATACTGAACAACAACAATATCGTAAGTCTTCGAAACATTGATTATGCCGTAATGCCGACCTTCTTTCTAGTTTATCTCTTCTTCTCCGCATTCTGTACCCAGCTACCCCTTGTGCACCCGTCTACATGGATGACGGAAGATAAACCTCCTATTCTGGTTCGCGCTATGCAAGCATGCGGTGCCCTCTTTGTCAAAACCCGACGGGCCACCAACTTCATTGCTGAAACGTTATCCTCAACACGGGATGCGTTGATACAGGAATTTGTAAGGCCCCGTCTTCGACATTATGTGTTGCTCGTGGCTCATAGATGATTGTCTAGACGAAGGTTTCGTGTGGCCCGAAGGAGCAGGATTTTTTGATTCTAGCGGCCGTCTTGCTGCAGTCTATTGGTCTCTTTCACCAACGTGCCGACTTGCGGGTGTCTTCTAATGTTTATCATGGGATGTTAGTAATGGTATGCCAATCTCGTCCTACATGTCAAGTGCTTCTTTGACCGGGGCTTCTAGATGATCCGTAGGACAGGATCTATCGTTCGTTCGCATTCTTGGACTGCCCCTGATGTAAATGACCCCCTTCTATTGGAGCATGCATGGCGGGACTGGGCTTTTCACGAAACTGTCAAACGGTAAATGGACCCAGTGCTACCTGTCCGATCGTCACTGACACCAGGGATGTTTAGGGCCCTTCTGTTTTCTTACCTGCATGACTGCTATCATTCCGTTTTCTTTTCCATGCGACCGTCTTTCACGACCGCTGAATTTGACATCAATTTGCCATGTGACGATGCGATATGGAAAGCTCAAACATCGATGGAATGGTCCGAGCTTCTCCAGAAGCCTTCCCCATACGGAGCGGGCGCAACTAGGATGTACGGCATCGGTATGCAGCAGGCGCTCACCAATCTCGGAGAGATGCGGCTTTCAATTTCGCACGCCCCTCTCAATTCCTTCTCTCATTTTATCCTCATTCACACCATTCTTCGAAATATCTACATCTCTTACTCGCGGAACAGCTCAGATGCTACATTCCATCTGCCTTCGACGTCGACACTACCCTCAGAGTCTGTCGTTGATGACGGGCGCCGAGGAAGCCATTTTGCAACTCAATACGCCCTGCATAACTGGCTTCAATCGTGGATACACTGTCCGGATGCGACAAGGTTGGAAGATGATACCGATGAACCGCCATTCGCCTACAACGCATTTCCGTTCTACTGGCTCGCTCAAGTGTCACTTCTAGCGATCCAAGAGGGCGGATCAGCCTGGATTGATGAAACAACGGACAACCGATTTCATCTCATGAAGGAGTGGCTGGATCGGATTCGCTTTTTCCTGCGACAGAACCATGAAATCCCCCCTCACCTGTGGGAAGAGCTAATGGCTATTCGGCGACAGATTTCTCAGACTGACGCGAGTAGTTTAGGGGAACACCCCAATGGTTTACTATCTTTCTTCTCCGAGCATTGAATAAGGGTCTCTCTGGTAGATTGATTAATGTTACCTGGACTATCCATTAATTATCTCTTTTCACTGTATCGTTATTAGTTGTATAACGCTAAACATCCTTGTATGAATTACTTCAGCATACCCTATCTTGACAACATGTAATAGATTCCGGTGTGATATAATTGCAGCGCCGTAGATATACTAATCGCGGGTCGCATGATAAGATGAGCTCCTTCAGCGCTGCGATACGCTACCTCATTCTTGCTACGCTGAAACAAGCTAAGAGTTAAATGATGAATACACCCTCAACGAACATGGTATAGTCGGGTTGTGGTACCGATGACAAATGATGAAGAGAAGGTTTGGTGACGTGCTTCGACATATGGAAATATGGGTATGGAGGTATTCAACGGGATGACTCAAGCAGGACACCAGCTATGGGCGTTGCTCTGACGACAGCGGGAGTTTTAGGTACAACGGTGCGATGATGTGGGAGGCAAAAAAGAATGAGACTTTTAGACTTGCAGTACATATACTATATTGCTCTCTTCATGGTATAGAATTCATGAAGGTAGACTATTGTGGAGAGGAGCCGAAAGCTAAGTCAGTAGTGTTTGATAAATCTCAACAACAGTTAGTCAGCAAATGCGATAGTCACACACTGCGGTAATGAGAAGATGGAACCAGCGTGTTCTCCTGGGGTGTATCTTGAGCATATTATGTTGAACTCCAAGATATATTGAAGGGGTAAACCCTGGGCATCTGTGAATCAATCGCTGCAGTAACAATGCCTTCGATACGGGTATTGCGGCAGTCTCCGTCAGTAAGGGAGTACGTTTTCTGGTTTTAATGGGAAGGTCAATAACTGCGGTGAATAAGGCTGCATTGCATTGACGGCTTCGTAAGGGTATTTGGCGGTCTAAACCTATTCCATAGGCAAGAATGATGATATGGATACCAGAATGACGTTTCAGAGAATGCTGCGCAAAAGGTGATACATGTCGTATCTCATTGAATAACTTTCAATGCGATGAGTAGCCTGAGGTAAGAGAAGGCCCGAACTCAGCCAGGCAAAGAGTACGTGAGCGTACAGAATGGGTTGATGACGAGTGAAACGTTAGGGCCGGTTGTCTGCTCCAAGACTTACGGCCCGGTGTCCGGTGACGATTTGTGTCTTTGTGTTTTTCTCTCTCTCCAGTCCTTTCACCGATTTTCACCTTGGTCCCTGAAGGCTGTGGACTCCAAACGTCTTATCTTCTGGTTCTTGATTGAAGTGCTAACACGGGTACGGGATCTTTACCTTCGAAGCTCGCTCACGATTGTCAAGGAAATAGAATCGTAAATCTAAACCATCGCTATCGCCACAATTGATGTATCTTTCCTCCGCAAATGACATAGCACGGTTTTCTGGCCGTACTTCTTGCGTGACTCGCATGATTTGATCACCACTTACCGTTGTAAACCAGTTTATTAGACGCCAAGTGTTCATAAGAGAATCTTTCATTTGTGTAGCTCCTCATTAATATCCGTTTTACCGCACCCTGTGTCCAGTACGACATATTTTTTGTCATGTAATTACGCCGAGATGGATTTATGCCATGTCTTCGAGTGACATCATAGCGCCTCAGGCCTGTCGCCGGCTTCGTAATCGACCTTTCTCAGCTTTGTAATCGACCGTTGTCAGCTTCAACGACGACAAACGACGATGCCTATCGAACTCAAAGGTAGTTGCCACTGTGGTGCAATAAAATTCTCTCTTGAATCCAGCACAGCTGTCCCTTATCAGGTACGTAGCGACTCGGCACATCCAAGAGTAGCATCACTAATCTACAAGTCAATCTCTCGTAGCTTTGTTGCTGCTCCATCTGCCGCAAGACTGCCGGAACTGGAGGAGCTATCAACTTGGGTGGTCACTCGAGTACCCTGAAGGTTCTGCAAGGAAAAGAACACATCAGGCGCGCGTCCCAGCTATCAATTCGATGCTATTGGTCCTGATGACAAGCAGTGTATACAAGGCGGTACTTGATCGAGGCACACCCCAAGAACGCATCGCTGCGTCTGAGAGGAATTTCTGTGCTAAGTGTTCTACTATGTTGTGGTTGTACGATGAAACCTGGTCCGGCTGCTTTCTGCTCGAACTACTGGATATGATCTGATCGATCGTTCAATATTAGGCCCGAGCTTATCCATCCCTTTGCGTCTGCAATTGATACTCCGTTGGAGGTGCCCAAGAAAATGGTAATTATGGTTGCTGGGGGTCGATATTCATGTACTCATCGATTGTACGCTCTGTAGGTGTGCATCAAGTTGAACTCCAAGCCTGACTATGTTCGTCTTCCGGAAGGTGAAAAGGAGATCTATGATGACTATGGCCCTCTCTCCTTAGAAGAGTGGCACAAGGAGCAGAACCTCTATGCCGCCTAGCGATGCTAAAGCCAATGGTCGTCAAGTGATGTATTAGTACGTTAAAATGTTTTGTTGAAATGATCATCGCATCTTGTGACATAAAAGCGCTTGAGGAGTTGATTTAAACCCTACTTCGACCCGTAGTTCATACCTCACCTGAATCTTCGTACCTGGGTGGCGCTTGCCATCCCACTGTGGTTGGATCTTCACCGTTTCGCGGACAGACATCATTGACGAGATTCTGCTACAACCGGTGCCTATAATAGATATGCGGTGGCGCCGCCTGATAGGCGCGTCTTGAATCGAAGTGATTCTGTGAAGAGCCTGCAGGTTTTGCCTTTCCTACTCGCGATGTTCGGAATTGGGGTTTAATGCGGCATATCTTCACGGTTTTTGGCTTGACTAACAGTGATACGTATTTTCACTGCTGTGCGCTCTCTAAAGACAGATCCCGCAGCTGTGATGCGCCGGATCTCAGTTGTCCTTGCTAGAGAACCGGCTACGTGATCTTTCGCTGCTTGTAACCGGCATTTAAATTATTTCCAGACGTACGTCATCTCAATCAAAAAAATGTTACGGTATTCAAAGACTTGCGCACAGTAATTTAGGTATGAACGCCGAATGCTGTTGCCACAACCTCCTTGGGGACAGCAAAAATAGCGACATTTACAATGCAAATGACGGCTATCAATCACGAGGAAAACGCTTGGTGTCCTTTCTCGACCTCATGTTGAGTCGTGCAGAGCGCCGCTCCTCATTGCTTATTGAGCTAGTCCTCTTTGTGACCAGACGTTGATGAGAGTAAAAAGTATTCTATCACGGGTCTTGCACATACTATAAATGCTGGATATGTGGAACATAGCAAAGATGTTGATTTTTTATATCTATCTTCGGCGCCACACCCGCGGCGTCACCACAACCTCCCTGTCTATGGCTTTCTTAGGTGTAACACTGACACATCTTCGACGTTAGGTACGGCCGGTCCCTATCGACAACGCAGGCGCAGATGTTTTGATAGACAACGCGATGCCTGTCCTTCCAGCGGTACGACAATGTACGTCTCGGTAATCGACATTTCCGGGTCCGATGGTAACAATCAGGGTGACCAGCAGATCCTAAATTGAATCACCTACGGCCTCGCTCTCCACAAATAAGGGCACGCCACTGCCGTAGCACTTACAATCGTGTGCCACTTGTCGGGTGCCTAGAGTCCTTCAATTTCTCGCATAGGTCGTTCCTGTTCAGCCAAGGTTTTACCATTCGGATCGCTTACCTTCCGCTGGTGTGTGAGTCCCAAGGTCCCGTTTGTGCTTGCTCGCATCGGAGCGGTGTTTACTCCGGACGCGTGCCAAGCAAAAACAATAAACTTCCGAAGACAAGACCCTCCAAGAAAGGTTTCTCGGGATCTCGGTACAGCGCAAATGGACTGGTTCAGTCAGTCTGTTTCCTTCATAATGGATGGCCGAGTTCGGGGGAGCCTGTAATAGGCAATAAATTGAAAGAACCTACCTCGTCTCTCGTAAACTGATCTGCACTCAATTATTCGGAGCCGGGAAGGATCGATACTAAATAGTACCCAGTGAAGAGGAAATTGGGAAAGTTCGACTTGGATATGTGAAAAATTCCACCTGATACCTGTTGTGGGAACACATCGTCGGCACCGGGTGCTTTTATGAAATGTCACAAAACTAGTCCGAAATAATGATTCTCGTACTCCTTGTAATTACATCCGAACATTTTCCAATGTGATGCCTTCAATGGCTCACGATTCTGCGCGCTTGCGTGACACACCCCTCCTAAACATTGTCATTTTACTACATCTAAGAGTCGGAAATTTTTCGCGAATTAACTTCGGACATGTCCCAATGCTTTGTGTGTGTTGTGATTTGAGCGCGATGCACTTCCAGCTGTTAGGCTGATAGTCACTGGGCAGACAAACTCACAAGGAGTTTCTCCTGTCTGTGTACTGTATTTATACTATTTACTTCCTAATATATTCCCTTTCTACCCATTTCCTCCGCCTTCTACACATTTCCTCTACTTTCTTCCTTACTCAGCATGCCGAGACATGCCGTATCACCCGAATATTCCAACAGTGTGCATACATATTGTTAGCTATGGCCCATGCTACACGTTCAAAGTACTTCATTCAAGGTTACGCACGAGACCCTAGATTTTGGACCAATGGGTTACCGGTTGGTCACTGGTAATTTACTTCGAGATATGTAAATACATGACCCTACGTATTTATAAGCTAAGACTCTCTTTTATAGAGCCTCCAATAGCTTACTGTCCTCGACCAGAAAGACGGACATGATGCTGGACCGCCATATTTCAACAACCACTGCACTCAACCTTATTGCTTTCATGTTTATTTACAGCATGAAGTACAGTTATATGGTAATTTTCAATTGGAAATAATGCGGAAAAATAAAAGTGTGTTATACAAGACAAAGACGAAGAAAATTGCAAATTCCATGTGTCTGTATGCTTAAATACAAGTTGAAAGTCGGCGCGAAGCCAAGTTGATCGAATGATCGATTGACATCCCCAAATGGTAACTTGGTTCAACCGTTTGTTGTCCTCAATTGTACTCTTGCCAGCGAGCCCACAGTAATCGGATATCTGTGTTTCTATGGTAATAAGACACCATTTAGACTATGTACTCCACGTGAGATAGCACTGTATATTGTACGTTTGTACATTGAATAACAGTACTCCACTGGCAACTTAAAGTGCCTGCTATACCAATGAATTTGAAGTTATCCTTTCACAAACCTGGATTATGGGAAGAAACTGTCTAGCTAGATCTATACTATACAAATATAGTTATTTAAAAAAGGCGGAACACTGAAACTCCAGTTACATACTGACATATATAAGCTGTAGAACGCACGACATTGTCTCAGTAGGTACGTCGAAATCTGGGATCGGCAGTATGCGTATCTCTATCCTAATTGAGGATAGTAGACATGTTGTCGTCATCCGTTGACAATGACGCATGGGTCGCCGATTTTCTCCAATCAACAGCATTTGGATCTGACTTTATACATCCTCCAGCCACATATACACGACAGATGCAAACAGAACTCGACTATAAAACTTGAGTATTTGAGCGTTTTCCTCTTTCTTCGCTACCCCATCATCTTTCGCAAATATCACTCTTCTTTTCGTGTTCTCATAATGTCTCGCGTTTCTTCCAATGCTTTGTCATTTTCCACCCGTCTCCGCCCCAAGTGTGGACACGCCAAGGATATTCTTGCTCGCGACAGGGCTCGCGCGCAGAAACTCATGTCCGGCAAGCAGCCTCACGGTCCTCTTGTCATCCAGGAGATGTTCAAGAAAGACGGGTCCCGGCGCCTTCAGTCAGGCCAGCCCGACAGTGGTAATTCAATTGACGTAACGGATGCAGGTGTGTGCCAGAGCCATTACATGAGTATATGCGCGGGACCTGATACCATTTTGTTGGCTTTAGCTGTCACGTATACCTGCACGGTTAAAATGGGGCAACCCGGTCAACCCTTCAAACTTCTCATTGATACGGGTGTGTGTCCTGTCATCGCTTTCCTGTCCTTATAGCTTACATGTTCCACAGGAAGTTCAAACACGTGGGTCGGTGCTGATAGTGAATACAAACCATCGCATTCGTCCAAAAAGTATTAAACTATGTCTTTCGTTTACAAAAACCTGACCAACCTTTCGTTATTAGCACTCGCAAGTCTGTTGTACGTGTTTCATTGAAATGACAGAGTAATCGTCTCACATGCACTGTCATCTGTAGAATGTCAGTTACGGATCTGGCTCCTTCACTGGAACGGAGAGTAAGTCCTTTAGATTCAGCTTTCAGCATCTTCTAGACTCAGTATTCAGTGATCGATCGATGCGAACTTTCTCCTAGCCTTGTTATTAATCAACAGTCCATCGGTGTCGCTTCGTCAGCTGAAGGTTTCCAGGGGGTCGACGGTATCTTGGGGTAAATATTTGTCTTCCTTTCGCCATGCGAAGCTTAAACTAGTACACAGGATTGGACCTGTGGACCTTACCGAAGGTATGTCAAGTATTTTGGCCTCTTTCGGTACTCGACTAACGGCATACTTCCCAGGGACTGTCAACGGCATGGGAAATATCCCGACTGTCACCGACAACCTCAAGAAAGAAGGCAAAATTTCGAAGGAGTCGATTGCCATTTCTTACCAGCCGACGACTGGCACAGCCATGGCGAACGGAGAAATGACATTTGGTTCTGAGGATTCTTCTAAGTAAGCTTTGTTCCTCGTTTCGCTCTCACGCCTCTAATAGTCTATAGGTACACTGGGGATATCGCTTATATGCCAATCACCTCCACGTCCCCCGCCAACAAGTACTGGGGTATCGATCAGTCAGTGACATACGGAAAGAACATGAGCATTATGTCGGAGTGCGCGGGTATCGTTGATACCGGAACAACTCTACTTCTCATGTCTAGTGGTGCTTGCAAGAAGTACATGGAAGCGACCGGTGCCAAGATGGACGAGTAAGATAATTCGACGCTGATTCAATTCATGTCTCGTTGACACATACAAACAGGTCTACCGGACTTCTGTGCGTCACTAAAGAGCAGTTTGGCAAGATGGCGAACCTTATCTTCAAGATGGGTTCAGTAAGCTCACTTTTCTGTCTGGCACCTTCAAAATTGATTCCGAGATTAGACTACTTTTGAAATGACGCCTAATGCCCAGATCTGGCCGAGAAACCTCAACGCCATGATGGGAGGTGAAAACGACAAAATCTATCTTGTCGTCGCTGACATGGGGGACGTGGGTGGTTCGGGCCTTGAGTTCATAAGTTCGTGGCGGTTTCCACGTATCCATATTGGCCCTAACTTGTATTGTCAGATGGCTTTGCTTTCCTCCAGAGGTTCTACAGTGTCTACGACACGACGAACTGTCGTGTTGGACTGGCCAACACCCCCCACACCCAGGATAACACCAATTAAAGGCTTAACACAGGTTGTTCAACTCGCTTCGCTCTGTATGATTGTTGTTAGTGTATGACATAGGAATATACGACTCGTAAGGGATTAGTGATTGTTTGTTGGCAGAAAACTTCTACAATACCATCGCGATGGCTGGATAGATCCATTTGGCCTGTCTGACCAAAAATAATAGTTCCCAAGCTTACCAAACGGTATCCAATAAATAACTGTTGTAACACTGTAGCGAACTCCGAAACTGTTGTTTCTCAAAAGGTGCAATCATAAACCCGTATAGAAGATTCCAAGGTTTGGCACCTAGAAATTTATCAGTTTGTACCCAGTAGAACTATCGAAGCGTCCTCCGATGCCGGCAAATGTGTTTGCTCTAGGATGACCAAAATTTAGCCCGATAAAAAGGCTAGACCTTATACGGAGGACCTTTTGTTTTAAACTAATACAAAATGATGGCGAAGGAAGTCAGTGGCACGGAATTTTCATTTCTATTCACTTATGCCAAAATTTAGACGAACCAGTCCTACCTTGACTCACCATTACAATCGATCAAGTCGGGCAGGCTGGCGATCGGCTGTCATAAATCGAGCTGAAGAGTGGGATGAGGCCAAGATTGAGTACTTCCATCGGTCATTGCGAAGATACGACAAACAGGCATACTTACCTCGACTAGCCTCGAATAGAAAGTACTCCTGTACTCGGGAACGGATTAATATCTGAAAGAAATCGAAGAGCATTTTAATCAAGCGATGAAGGGAAAGGCCCTATAGCCAAGGAACAAATCAAACTCAGCCGACAGTGAAACGAAACCTTGCTATCATTAGAAATGTTAATTGCTCATTGTCACCCTACAAGTTTACGCTCGTCACTGGTAGAATATATTGAAGGATCTTCATATATACAATCATAGCTTTGCCGAGTCATTGCTCCCTTGCTTGAGATTAACCTCCATGGGGAGGCTCAAAGACATTTGATTAGCGACAGCCAGGCAAACTTGCTTGTCCCGCCAACCGTCGACCTCGGTACCTTCCCCAATATCCGACGGTGCGCTCCACAACTCCACATATGTTTCGTGTCTTCCCTGGGGGTCGTTTATGAAATTGCCACGCCAAAACATCCCAACCGTCCGAGAGGCGTGGTCTTCAGATGGTGGTGGTATCGGAAATTTGAATTCTATTGCTATAACCATTGTGGGAAACCAGCTATCAATGCGGGATGATGAAAGCTGTGATGCAAGGGCGATACGAGACTTACCCCCATCTGAGCGCTTGGGGTTGACTCTTGGGTATCAACAGGGGAATATTCAGGAAAGCATCGGCGAACAGAGCCAGGGAAGGTGTTGTTATCCGCTCGTTCCTGTCCGTCAGGCCGAACCAGGTACCGCCTTCCACTCCCCCACCACCAACTGTTGTCTGGTTGGTACGCGTGGGGCTGTCCAAAGCAGCCCTGGCCCGGATTTCGGGTTCCTGCGTGCATTGGAAGTACTGCCTAAATTTGTAGACGTCCCGAATCTTCTCAAGTTCTAATTGGGCGGTAGATGGATGGCGGTACAAAGGCACCCGCCGAGCGTAGGGTGAAGGAGGTGCAAGTGTTTTGTTTGGAGAGCCTGTTGGTGGTGCGAGAATTCCAAAGATGAGATGCGACATAATGGTAGTTTTTCCCTAGCATATAAGTGAGGGCTCTTTTCGGGAGATGAGGAGACGCGTACATTCTGTTGGAGCTCGGCCACAAGATTTGTGAATCCCTTCCCTTGTTTCTGGACTCGAACGTGTACTTGAAATGGGGCGGCGACGGTGCTGTGCAGGAAGTGGGCCGTGACATGGATAGGATCTGGGTGCGATTTCGCAGAGGCTTGGAACTGCATACTGGCATCAACGATGTTCGCTAATAGGTAGCCTGACCGCAATCAAAACGATGACGATGAATCCGCAAAAAGGACTCACCGCCATTGGGTACCCTACAACACATCTGTTAATGTTCTTGCTAGCTATTTTATCGTGACGTACGAAGCTACCGTCCATTCGGGGTCAGCCACAGCGCGATAGACTGTATGTGAACCCGGTACATCCTCATGGAATTGGACATTAATAGCTTGATACAAAGGCGCCATTGGCTAGAGTGGCCCAGACTGAAGATTTGACGATAACTGCTGAGCTAGCAGGGAGTGTGATGGCGGGCGCACAAAAGCAAGTATTGGCACCGTGGTTGACATCACGCGACAGGTAGCGGACCCGAGTGATCTAATTGTCAACTCCGTCGTAGTCGGTTTGTGGCCATCTCGATGATGCTGCCTTACAGTACTCCAAGTAGCAGAAACTGTGCCAAAGAGAATCCCATTCGATGAAGAAACAACATCACACCATTTTGGCAGGTAAGCATCGTACGAGTCCCGTTATATTTGACTGGGTGTCTTTTCATAAAAGACACTGGTTCTACAAAATTCGTAGCTGCAACATCGTAATTTTCAGCGAAGGTTCGTTGTCAATTGTTGATTATTTTCCAGATCGCCAGTGACTTTGCTGCGTCGAGCAACAAGCCCAACGATCGTCTCTCAGATAATCTTTAGGATCATGTCCACCCTCCCACCATTCTCAGCATCAGCTTCCGGTACCGGAAAAGTGGCCACTGACAAGGATATTGCCCCATACATTACAATAGAGGTATTTCCGCCGAGGAAGTTGTTTATATAACAATTCTGCGTGCCCCGATTGTCCCTTGTGCCTGTAAAGGTTGCAAGGCGCCATATTCTATCCTGCCAGTGGAACATGCAGAAGTTATTTGAGGAACCCATAGCACCAGCGCGACCTTTATTCAATTCAATCTAGCCCAAGACCCGGAGCTGGTGCAAAATATGAGGTAAGCGCACGAGTCCTAGGGCCTTCCTGCATCCTGTCCGACCTGGAGTTAAAACCTCTATATATAAGAGGTGACAAAGAAACCCCGAACTCTCCAAGGGCACTACAATGCGTCTCTCTTGCGTCTGGTTTCTGCTTTGCACTTTCTCCTTGCGTGCAACCGCTTGGCAATCTCTAGACACATACATCGCTGCTGTTAATAAGTTTGGACTAGAGTGCGCATGCGAACTGCGAGCTTAACCCGTGCGCTGACTCACTTGAACCCGCCGCACAGTTTTGTTAATCCCGCTCCAATTGTGGAGCAGGGGAATGCCTCAACTTTGGCCGACAACGTCGTGGGACGGATTGACATCACCACCAGTAAGCTTGTTTCTCTCTGGAGCTCATGCGGTTTTATTAACCTCCCTTATGCTAGACTTCGTTGGTCAGGAGTTGAACATTGGTAATTAGGTTTCCATTATTCCTTGCGTGACCTAGTAATCCTTTCCCAGAATATCTTTATGGACTCTTCCTGGAAGGCGCTTCAGCAAATACCACACAGCTCATTGGTACCCCCGTCACGACCGTCCCACAGGCACTCGTTGTCGAACAGCCCGTTGTGTTCGTCAGCTTCATCACCAATCTTCTCTTTTCCACAGTAAACCTCACACTTCCTCTCCAAATCGACGTCATTCTCAGATTCGACGATGAGAGCATGAAAGTGACCTCCTATGACGCGACTCTGAGGCGCTGGTCAGAGTTCTGGGATTATTACATTCCTTTGCTGGTTCCCAAAGCGGCAGAGGAGCTTATGGCTGCTAACACAACTGGCGTGGATTATACTAATTCGACAGATATCGTTGTGCATCGTGCTGCGGCTGACATCTGCACGACAGCTCAGACGTACTGCTTGGGCGACAACCAGCAATATGAATCGTGCGTATACAGGTCTAGTACTGCCGGCATGTCCGGGTACTGAACTTCTCCGCAACTAGCTATGACCAATGCGTGCAATTTTTGACAGAAGAGGTGCCATTTGGTGCATCCTGGTCTGGTGGCGAGAATGCAAGTGGTCTGTCATACTAATATAACTCATTATGAACTGATGTATAATGTAGACCGGCTTCTGTCGTTACGTCCACAAGAGTGTGTCAACCATTAACATTGTCCATCCTTCACAAAATAACATAATCTCATAGACATGGTGAAATACCGGCCGGAGGTTCATTGCCCTCATGTCGGGCCTTCTGGTGGAGATTACTGCAGTAAGTGTCATTATTATGGTTGGCTTATCTTTTCCTGACATAGTCTCAGTTCCCAGGAACTACACCGACATAGTGCTCAACCCACCTTTTAATGAATCTCTTCTAGCATACACGGCCTCACAGTAACTGTAGCTCTTAGAAATTAGCTCCTTGACTCGACCAATTTTTTTTGTAAGGCACCTACTTCAATAGTTCATCTTCGCCCTCAGCCTCCCACTCAAATTGTCGTATAATGAGCCAATAAGAAGAGGCAGCTGAAAGCCATTGAATTTGACATCCGGAGCCGAAAGTGCTAGCATTCTCGTGACCGGGCCGGACAAAGAAAATTTCCTTTCACATTTATCGTTCACCATACGCAGCCTATACCCGGCTTGAGGCCTTGAGGAGTCCACAATCCATGCAATACTATTCTGAACTCTTTGTTATCTTTCGAACTTTGCTCCCTCTTGGTTGTTGTCGACTGTCGTTTCACCGGACCTTCCAACTGTGAACCTTGTAATTATGTTAAACATTCTCGTCCGTTTTTTTATCGCTCCTAAGCTCAAAACCTGCCAGAATTCTACAAAACGTGTAAATATCATCAAACATAGAATTGTATCACCTAGATATACGATCTAAGGTATCGTTTATTTGGAAACTATTCAAGGCAGCTTCCCTACCTTTAAACCTCTTTCAGGTCACTCTACATGACAACTGAAAATTTGGAAGCCCGCTCATACACATGATAGTCGCTGATGCCGACAATACAAAATTTTGAATGAAACACTTCAAAAGATAGCAAGGCAGTCGGGAGTTTTCGACTCGGAAGCGGTCAACGGCAGAGGCGTGTGGCTAGAGAGGAGAGCAAGCTGAAAGCCGAGGACAACCTACGCAATTTAATTCGTCCAGATTACATGTTCTACGAGTAATGAAGCCGGACTCGCTAGGCTATCGCCTGGAGAGGGTTTCGATCTCGACTCGGGTCACGTGGTATCCGTCGCGTATAGCAGCACCACAATTCCTGCAACTGGCACTTCTTTCTCTTGCGCTACCTCCTACGAGTTAACTACGTTACTACGTTTGAATGATGATGCATGTCCTCCATGCCCTGGCTCTATTGGGCGTTCTCGCGTTGTATGCCTCCGCTTTCCAAACTATCAAAACCTACATCGACGCCCTAGAACAATTTGGAACAGAGTGCGCATATAGTCTACCCGCCTAGCATATAATTCCCAGCATTTACGCTCTTTAGTTTTATTAATCCCGCTCAAGTTGTGGAACAAGGGAAGGAATCGACTCTCGCCGACGATGTTGTCGGCCGAATCGATATGACAACTAGTTCGTCACTTCCATATAAGATTCAGTGACCTTGCACTGATTCCTTCTCAAAGACTTCTTTGGCAAGGAAATTAACATTGGTGAGTGCGCTGTAGAAGTTCTCGAAGCTCGTAACGCAGCTTGTTTCTGGAATACCTTTATGGGCTGTTCCTCACAGGCGCCAGAGCTAATACCACAGCTCATTCCCACTCCTGTCAGAACGGTTCCACAGGCCCTGGTCATCGAACAGCCTGTGGCATTCGTTAGTTTCATCACAGATTTCTTCTTCTCGTCCGTGAATCTCACCCTTCCGGTCCAAATCGATGTCATCGCCAGATTCGATGACAAAACCATGAAAGTGACCTCCTATGACGCGACTCTGAGGCGCTGGTCAGAGTTCTGGGACTATTTCATGCCGTTGCTGGTTCCCAAAGCTGCTGAAGAGCTGAAGGCCGCTCACACGAACGGTGTGGATTACAGTAACTCGACGGATATCATTGTGCATCGTGCTGCGGTGGATATATGCACGGTAGCTCAAACTCATTGCGTCGGCAACAATAAACAATACGATTCGTACGTCTGCAAAATTGCCACCGATGTCTTCGATTCTAAATTAATTTTCATAGCTATGGTCAATGCATCGAATTCTTGACGAAGAAGGTACCGTTTGGTGCATCGTGGTCAGGAGGTGAAAATGCAAGTCCCCAGTTGTCCTAGCTGAGATCGTATCTCTAACCGTATAAATGACAGACCGGTTTCTGTCGTTATATTCACAAGAGTATGCTTTTCTATGGGTTATATCAGCTTCCCCAGAGGCTAATTAGAGGCGTAGATATGGTCCCATATCGTCCAGAAGTTCACTGCCCTCATATTGGGCCTACTGGCGGGCATTATTGTAGCAAGTATCTTCGGCGCCATTCTTAACGTTACCTGACGTCAGTTTAGTTGCAAGGAATTACACCGACATAGTTCTCAACCCGCCTTTCCGCGAATCTCTTATCGCGATAACGGCCTCCGAATATCCCCTCATCAGCGATTTGGCCAATTCCATTGTACCATCGTCGTCGTAATGTAAACATTATCATCTGCAACTATCATTTTTGGCGGGTTAATCATACTGCTAATATTTATTTTGGCTTGTAGATGTAGAAGTATTGGACAATATGTACGGTTACGTCTTGGACGGTATTCATGCACTATTTGTACGCCGCTTATATTTTCGCTCTAGACAGCTGGCAAGTAGTGTTATGAGATTCAATGGATGTGCATTGCCTTGTGACACAATGGCGTATAACCACTTTGGAGCCTGTCCGTAAGAGGGTGAGTCCTACTCAGAGTTATCTCGATACAACAATGATTACACAGCCAAAATTCACGCATGGACGATTCTGACTACCCTCAAGCACCCGGGATGTGTCCGTTATTTGGAAACGTTTTATAAGGAGTGCAAGTACTCCACAGACGAACTAATTATTCCCTTCGGCCGCTACCGGCGCCTCTTGAAGCGAGGATAGGGTCGGAACCCTCCTCGAGCTTTGCTCTTCCTCCTTAATGCTCTTTGCGCGTGCTGTCAAATTCTTGTGATGTCGTCACAACGGATCCAGACAAGAATAAGCTCGAACGTGGAGCGGTTGGTGGCAGGCGAATTTTACTCCCTTCAATCTCATGCCTCCGTCATCTTCGGTTCGTAATCGCCCACACACCCTCATCGGCACCTCTTCCCCCGATTTGTATCGGATCTGCCAAAAGGCTTTCAAGTCAGGATTTATCTGTCTGTAAAAGGGATGGTACACTGAGGCCAAGGAATTCTGCCCGGGTATGAGGAAATGATCAATATCATACGTTATTGGCCGGCTACCAGCGCACGAACTCTGTTACATCTATCTCAAAATTCTTTCCTGGATATTGGTTGGTCCTTTTTCGGAGTTATGGTCATAACATTGTACTCCCCAACTGGGGTGCGGTACCGGTTGTCCTGTATCTTCTTCGGCTCGTGCATCCAGTTTCTAGAAAATGCTCGTATGAGTTTATATCTATGCAGCTGACAGAGTACCGATTCACAAGATTCATAGTTCTACTGCAGATACGCCAGAAGAACGGCACCTGCCAAGGCATTTTAATCGGGGCAGAAAGTAAAAAATGTGTGTATAATGCTTTTTTCTGTGGACCTCCAGGGACTAGCTTAAATTCTATTGTACTGGTTCCATAAAGTATCGTCGAATTGTGCATAGACCGAGGAACTCTCAGACGTTATTCTACACCGGGACGTTCTTTTGTGTTCTTACTCGAATTGTTCTAGCCGACTTTCTGACGCCGACATACAGTAGCACCAACCCGAGTGTTAGGTTCCTCCGAGGCCCCTTGCTATCCCAACCAATCCTAGTGTAAAATGGCAGGACATGCGTATATAAGAGACTCGTTAACACCAAATTTCCCAAGAACCCCAGAATGCGTTTTCTTCCCATCATCGGATATCTTAGTGCTCTCTCATTGCGTGCCGTCGCTTGGAACTCAGCGGACACCTATATTGACGCTCTCCTTGACTTTGCAGCAGAGTACGCACAACCTACCAGCATGGCCGCTTCAATAATGACGGTACCCCCATAGTTTTATTAACCCGGCCCCCATCATGGAACAGGGGAAAGTCTCTCGATTTGCCGACAATGTCGTAGGGCGAGTTGATGTTACTACCAGTAAGTCTCTTTCTCTGGAACTCCGGAACCGTACGCCAACTTTCCTGATTCTGGTTTTGCAGACTTTGTTGGGAGAGAGTTGAACGAAGGTAAACACCCTCAGATGTCCTCGAATAACCTAGTAATTTCGTTTCAGAATATGTTTACGGGCTCTTTTTGGAAGGCTCGAGAGCTAACACTACACAACTCATTCCCACTCCTGTTGGTATTACACCGCAAGCTCTCGTCATAGAACAACCTATCGTATTCGTTAGTTTGATCGTCGAATTCTTCTTTTCGACAGTGAATCTCTCCCTTCCGTTTCAAGTCGACGCTGTCATAAGATTCGACGACACGAATATGACGCTGACCTCCTACGACAGCATTTTCAGGCGCTGGCCGCAGTTTTGGGACTATTTCATACCGATGCTTGTCCCCAAAATCACTGAAGAGTTGATGGATGCTAATACGACCGGTGTGGATTACACCAACACGACGGATATCATTGTGCATCGCGCTGCGGCGGATATCTGCACAGAGGCCCAAACATACTGCTTAGGCGAAAATCAGCAATATGAATCGTGCGTCTTCTACAGACGTATTTCTGTTTAGGCCCTTATCCTTTCCGACAGCTATGAGCAATGCATACAATTCTTGACGAAGGAGGTGCCATTCGGTACAGCCTGGTCCGGTGGCGAGAACGCGAGTAGCCCGTCATACTAGTGGAAGTATTGTTACTAACTCGCAGATTCTGTAGACTGGTTTATGTCGCTATATTCACAAGAGTACGTCACCCAATGTAGTCATAACGTTAGCGCAGACTCACAACAAGTATAGATATGGTAAAATACCGTCCAGAAGTTCACTGTGCTCATGTGGGGCCTACTGGAGGAGATTATTGCAGTAAGTACCATGTTGTGATGCTTCGCTTGACCTAATCCAATGAATTCTTAGTTCCAAGGAACTACACCGACATTGTTCTGAATCCACCCTTCGCCGAAAGTCTTATAGCGTACCTTGTGTCGGAGTCAGCGTGATTCTGAAATTTTTGGAATACTTGATTTTGCATAATTTACAACAGTTTGAGGACGTTGGTTCTCCTGCATAATTTTTCCTTTCGCAAGTTTTGTGGCCAATATATGTAGACACACTCCACGTCTACGCAAGTGTCTAGTGAATCTGTATATACAACACCTTGTGAGTGTCCGAAGTACGGAAGTCTCTCGACAAAGAGTTAGTGTACTTATAGCCTTGATGAATGCTAGAGAGAGGTTTCAGCTGGAGAATACTTGAAGAGAACTACCTCCGTGTGTCTGCTTGAAGTTTGGAAAAGTTTCTTGAAAGTCTTTCAAGTTGCTCAAGTTTGGACGAAAACCGTGACACGTTTGGTGACGTGCGTATTATTAACTCGCCTAGAAAGGCATGACTGAATCACGTGAAGTAGTAAGGCGACTCTTTGTCAAGGTCTCGCTACAAGAGTATCTCACACTCAAATACCTCTGGAACCATGCTGTCTACTTCTCTTCACCGTGCGTGGTGCCAAAATGTCAGCAATTACTGGAGAGATACTCCCAAAATGCATTTCCGAGTCAATGGAGTGGAGGAGCTCTGGAACCAATTTCCTCTCCATGTTCCCTAGATGCTCCTGAAATTTATGTTGCTGCCTTACAGAACATGGTGAAGAAGACAATAGCAACGTACATTCCGTTGGTAAGTCGCGCTCGTTGCTCATGTCCTTTGTGACCATTGATCGCGTTTGAAATATATCACCCCCCTCCCACCTTTTCACGCGAATGTGTAGCTTATCCATGACCGTACCACTGATGAGCTCCTGTCCGACACTCAAATCTTTGATTTGTCGACGCTTGATATCTCAGCCTAATACTAGGCTAAAGACGTATCAGATCCTACTACATTTCTCTCGTATGGAAACCCATGTCAACTTAGCCTGGCTACTCTGTGTGTGACACGCTCATCTGTAAAGCAGCCCTACAGCCTGAATCCAGGTTAAGCGACGATGCCGGAGACCAGCTCGTATCGTATGCCAACGCGCAACTGACTTCTTAACGCTACATTTATCTGTTCACGATCTTCCTATGCGCAGATAGGGCAAAGCTGCTTGCGCAGGGACTGTTCAGACATGTTTGTCACACATACGTTCTTGTACATTTCAGGCGCATCAATGCGTCCGAAAGAGTTTTTCTGTCGTTTGACCCATGCCGTTGACGTGACTTGAGGGCCGGAAGCCGCCGTCACGGAACCCACACTGGATGAAGCGGCAGACGCACGACAACACTTATCATCTCGCTGTCTGCAATGACATCAATTTCGACGACGACCGCGCATACTTTACTGCAGGGAGCACATTTGGGAGTCATGTTTTCTAGAGGTGGCGCAACCCGCAGCTTCATCACTTATCATCCCATTCAGAAACGCACCACATTCATGAAAAACACAGGGCGTGTATTAGCACCAGACCCGGCAGAGGGTCAGATCCACAGGTGACTTCAGAGCCAAAGTATCCCACAGCGGATCTCGTTGTAGTCGGCGATGTTCCAGGGCCTTCACGCCGTTTTGATCTATGCCAAAACAGGATCAATAGTATCGATTTGGGAACATAGGTCTACTGCTCACGTCATTCCGTTTCGTAGAATGTCAGTGGACACCTTGGCGGTATACTCATTGATTTGGATCCTCGTCGAGTGGTAGGAAACTTCACTAAAGGATCTAGAACTATGGAACGAATGATCCGACCCCTTTGAACAGAATCTTGGGGCTGAAATCTTCCTGCAGGGGAACGTGCCTACTCTTCGTAATCATGACACGGCTTTGTGGCAAGACTCCGCGGTGATGTCGCAGTTGGCGGGGTGAACTATGCAGGTATATGTCATGAAGGCTCCAAAATCATCATTTATGGTGTGCGGGGCATCAAATTTCAGCAGCAAATTAGCAGAGATGAATTTTGGGGTACTTCTGAAAGACCTGTGGGTGGCTTCAATACAGTTTAGCATAGTCAATACCTGATTCTTCAAGCTCTCTAGCACCATGCTACATACACCGCCTTGCACCCTGCACCCTTCTTTCGGCACCCGGTACGGTTCTGATTTTCCATGAAATGATGGAAGACGACGTTACGACCGCCTAGAGGATGATACTCCGAGATCAATCATACAGGAACTGGAAAGTAAGACCCTGTGCGACCTACAAACGAATGTGCTCAGTTAAACTCAGTTTATGAGAGATTGGAGCCACCCAGTAGGAAACGAGATTCAGACTGGAGCTGGACAATACTCTGCTACCTGCCAATGATCGATCTCCAGATGCACACATGGATAGAAAAAGATAATAGGACCACATCGACATCCGCAAAATACAGTATAGCGACGTATTCATATTATGACAAACAGACAGCCCACCGTGAAACAACAGCACCTCGCCACTTGAATGATGGATCCAGGAGACCAGTAATCCAATGACCGAAGGCTCCCCGAGGCGTTCTCCGGTAACAATCTATTTAATGCTGCGGGCCTCAGACAGCTTCCGATCCATCCGGAGTAGTTGAGGGGGTCACCGCTACTGCCAATGATGTGAGCGGTTAGGTATGAAAACACAGCAGCCCTATAGTATGCCTTCTCATTGTAACCAGAAAGCTAGTGGTGTCGACGTGCACGGCGGAGGATCCGGACATTGTCAATGAACAGTACATGTATAGCGTCGACAAGCTTTCAATATCTTTACAATATACTACAAACATTATATAGTAGTGAGCGATCCGAGAGTTGGTTGATCACTCTTCCTGATCCCTGCTCTGGCGCTTTCTGGCGCGTTCCGAACGACGTAAAATAATCGTTTCGCCTTTATGAGGATTCCTTCGATGCCGTACCAGGGCGTCTGGGCGAGAGAAAACACGATGACAAGTAGGACATTCAAGCTCGCTTTTATCGCCGTCGTTAGCCAGTGAATTGTGAGTTCCGTGGTATGTTAGATGCCGCCTTAGATCACTCGGGCGCGTGAATCCTACCACCTTTCCTACGGTAAAACAGTGATCACAGCGAAACTTTTTGCTCGCCTTCCGAGTGCGTTTAGATGTGCGCGAAGGCCCATTGCGTGAGTGAACTTTGCGCGCCCTAGTCGACAGACCAGGCTCTTCAGGGCTCACGCTCCTTGTGGTCGGATCGTATGATGATGCATCGTCCCACTCCTCCTGCTTGGACAGACGACGAGGCCTTACAGGAGCTTCCTCTGGCTCGTCCGAGGATTCATAGAGTGACCCCCGAGTTGATGGGTCAAATTCTCCAATGTCAATAACATCTATTGGGCTTATCAGACGTCGTGGTTTAAGAAGGAAAAAACCGGACTGACTGGGTGTATTTCTCGGGTTAGAGTGGGAATCCTGATCGAGTTGCGTTCGTGGTAGTGGAGAACCATCAAACGTAGCTTGAGGGTAACCGGTTTGCGTAGCTTGTGTATTGTAAGTGGGAACACAGCTAGACGAGGGCTCTACCACAGAATTGTCGAATGAATTATCATCTCCGGAGCGAGCCATAGAGAAGCCAAGTAGGTAGGAAAGGTCACTCAAAGCGTCCGTACCAGCATCCGTACCCAAGTTAAGAAGGGGATCCGAGAGCAGGGTGTAGTTATTAGAGTCCGACTGAAAGTCAACATGATAGAGAGCAGTGTCATCGCTAAGCTGCGTGTTATTCTGGGTAGAACCATCCCAGGACTCGGTAGCTCGGCTGTTGAACGTATCGATGAGGAAAAGATATCCTGGCGGATGCGAATTGTTGGCACTCACGAAGACCTTAGATACTGTTCCATATCTAAGGGATAGTTTGCGTCTGTGGCGCGTCTGATTCGAAGTGCAATGAGGAGACAAGTTGTGGCATAGAGGAGAGAAGAATGTCGCGTACGAAGAGTCAGACATTGTTAGGGTTCAAGTTGATGTAATCAGGGATGAGGCGCGGTGCTGAGGTAGAGGTGGTTGAATCCGAGGTATTTATACTACATCCCATGGTGGTCCCATCAGTGAGGCTATACGAGGTGCATGAAGAACACGCCGAACCATGACTCGTCTGTTATAAGGAAACGTCCAGTGGTATATATGGAATTCATCTTGGCCAAAAAAATGAGACACAATAAACAATAGATGCGTTGCAGAGGAAGACGTACAAGAATACGGAGAGCAAGGAATCCCAGAAAAATTGAAAAAATTCAAGACGTTATGAGGCGCTCGGTAATGTTGGTTACTGGTGTTTAACTGCTGTTGAAGAAGATTTCCAAATTGACATGTGTTGAACATGAGTTTCGCGTCAAAGTAGCGCGAAAAGAGTCTGGGAAGCTGTATTGTAGCATAGCCTTCCTTCCAACAGAATTTCCAATAGAAGGAAATACGAGATCCCGAAAGGAACCCAGAAAAAAGATGTCAGGTGCGTTGCAGCGTTCACACGGCGTATAGATCGTCGCCACCATCTTGTAAATGGTAATGGTTCGGGAGAAGTCGGCGACATTCCTTGAGCATCAGCGCTCTCACGGTGCATAGCATTCGACATCGCGCCCAGTCTCCTTTGGGCGTTAGTTCACACGGGACTTTGTTATGAAACCCTCAGGATCCGAATAATTAATCCTATATAACGATACAATACAAAGAGATAGCTAGAATGTGCTGGGACTCAGATGAGTTCTAAAAATCGACAAGGATGTACATAGATATTACAGAGTCATGCAGGCCATCAAATCCGATAGAATACTTAAATCAATAAACCGGGGAAGGCCAATTAAAAGTCTTTGACTGTTACAGCCGAATGACAGTCAGGACAGCGACACGTCCATCCTGTTCTATACCATGATTAACACCTGTAAGGAGTAAGCACAAGGGAGACAATAGTGGGCTATAGACAGACCGTCGTTACCGGCTTCGAGGAGATCATCTCTCCATGTCAACTGGGCCTTCCACCACTTACCTTTCCACCGACTTCCTGCGACTGCTCGTTCAACAAGCCAATCGCGACCTACGCAGAGTCTGAGCAAGCGTAACACTAGGAGAAGGAGTATGGGTATATCTACCTAAGTTGTAACCATTGGGAACAATCTTGTGGTTCTTACTGGAGTCCTCCTCCTTAGACGCCCTAGCAAACGTCGATCACAAACGGGACGAAGGAAGGTACATTCTACGCACCCCAAGAACCACGCGCCTGTGTTAGCATCGGTGCCATTCTGCTTCCATGCCCTGAAATGATGGCCGCCTACGGAGCAACTGTATCACCCCCGCGACGGAGCAACAACCGAAGCGAACGAACCTGCAAGGCTCTCCCAGCATGTCCCCCAGACCGGGAAATAGTATTGGCGCGCTAGGAACTGTTCGGATTTGCGTCCGTCGCCGTCGCCGAGGTCCGCTTCGTGGATGTGGCCATAATGGAGCCCTAGGCATTCATCTGAGTACCCAATGGACCTGCGGTTTGCCAGTAAGCCAGTGCCGTAGAGAAAGGTGACCAAAGGTACTTTGCGTAGTAATGAAAGCCATAATCCGTCAGAATAAAAGGGTCCGACATCCCAGATATGATAACATTTAGAGGTTCTCCGTAGTCCGGACTGGTGAACTGGGAGGTAGCGTTAGCCATCGCAAGAACAAAGCAGAACAGGCAGCTGACATCTAAGAGACGACCACCGCCGATGCGTGGATCCATCCAGCCCAGCATTTCGGTCTCGCCATCTCCGCGTCTAGCACTAAAAGGTGTCTGCTCCGGCGATTCAATAGGGAACGAAAGGGCGAAATGGCAGAGACAAAGAAAGAGAGATATAACAAGATGGCCGAGCATCTTTACCTAGATAATAAATGAGGCAGAGTGCTCGACCTGAGTGGAGACAGTAGTAGAGCAGAGGCAACCCTCTTGCCACGTGCTTGGTCGCGGTCGCGCAGCTATTAGCGCAGCGACATCTTTGACCGCCACCATGTCTGACCTCG
Organism: Armillaria sp. CMW 4456; assembly: GCA_028551335.1. Classification (NCBI taxonomy): domain Eukaryota; kingdom Fungi; phylum Basidiomycota; class Agaricomycetes; order Agaricales; family Physalacriaceae; genus Armillaria; species Armillaria sp. CMW 4456. Next base: position 111,337 of record JANDKJ010000503.1, on the reverse strand, counting down.
AACCACCGTCCCACATTCCACAAAATTATCGCAATATCCTTCATTCTTCTGATGACGATGGTGACACCGCTTCGCAGCGCTCCATATCGCTGTCGTCGCCAACGACGTCTCCAAGGCACTCTGCCCTTATTAACGAACATCACGATTCCATTCTCCCTTCGCTGTCCTCCAACTCCTTCTCGAAGCGTGCCTCGAAACCGTATACAGTGGACACTGATTACAGCTCAGAGGCCGACGATATGAGCTTTTATAATCGAGATAACCATGAAAGTCCAAACACTTCTGCAGCCCCTTCAGTAATCGAAGGAATTAAGGAGTCGCCCGTTACCAGTCCACATATGGTGACCTACCCACCTCGAGGAGCGGATACTGAATCCATCGCAGAGTCGTTTGCTTCTGGCTCGTCGAGGAAAGCCCGTCCCGAGTCTATGCTCGTTGTTCCGCCGGTAGGGCCCTTGGTTTTGGGTATCGCTTTGGTGGATTTTAATCATCTGGTGTGTCAATCCATTACTTTTTACGATATACCAACAAGGACGGCTTCCAGGTTGGCCCGAAAATAGAATGGTCGAAAGGAGAAATATTTGAGGACGAAGAGGTAGCCAAGATACTGCCATTCTTGGCTTTACCTGACGGCGCTCATTTAGTGCGTATCTGATAAAGAAGACATCTTGGTATTAACCAGGTGCATAGAATGCGGAGGACTACTCATATTTTCATCTGGTACCCTCAGGACCTAATCCTACAACTATCTTCGGTATTTCGTACGTTCGCCAGTCTACTGTCGCATGCCATTCACTACTCATCACCTCAAAGATGTAACCAGCAAATCGCCACCTCTGCCCTTTTGGTCAAGATGCCAGATGTCACGCGTTCAACGGTTCAAAAAGCTGTGGTGGTTTTGGCATCGAAACCGGTCTTTGGTCCAATACGGTTCGTGAACACTCATTGCAAGTGCTACTGTAGATCTAATTCCCATCGCCAGCGATAAGCTGGGTGTTGTGACAACAGCACTTTTCAATCAAAGGTTCGCGTTCCAGCTATCCTAGAATTCAATCCCTAAGATAAGCATCTAGGGATTTCCAAGAAACTCAAATTCTCGATGATTTTGAAGCAGCATTAGAGCCATCACTACGCAGTCAACTGACGGAAAGTGGACTGTATATGGGTACGTTGTCTGCTTTCTCTTACTATTTTGCGTTGCTCATGTTAGGGAACAGGAACAAGCTTGTGGGTTCATTATTACCAATCTTAGCACATCGCGTATAATAAATACACGCCTAGACGGGAGTTTGTGCATGTCTTCCGACAGCGCACACTAGTCCTTGTGAAAGCATTAATGCTGCAAAAACGGGTACTCCGATAGTCATTCTCATATTCCTGAGCTCATTGTCTTTAAAGATTCTGTTTTTCGGACATCCTGTTGAAAGACTATGCACATACCAATACTCTCTAATCTCCCTTCTCCCTGGTATGTTTGTTACAGGCTTCTGCACTTAGTCAACTTAACTCTAGGTGACAGGTTTGTTGCAAACATTGGACGACTGTGGTTCTCCGCCCCTAGCCGCTCGTGCGCCAACACTCTCGAAACCGTCTTCTCTTCGCACATCTGACCACAAAAGCATGATGGCATATACGGGCCTGCCACTTGATATTTTTGGCAAGGTAATAATAACACTTCTCTTCTTGACTTCGTACACTCACGTCGAATTCTAGGATGCCTTTTTCCAGCCATATCTACCTCTACAACAAATGGACATGTTGAAGGAAACAAAGAGCTGGCTCTGTGGAAGTACTAACTCAATTGTGACTCATCAGAATGACATAGACCTTCTAGTCAATGTATGCGCTTTCCAATGTCCCACACTCGTTCCTAAATGACTGTTTGAACAGACCGAGACTGGCACTTTCGAATTTCGCGACCCAAAGTTGGAACGGTCAGCCGGTTTGACCCCAGCGGACAGAAAGTGGATGGACGACATTGTTCAGGATGTTAATGAAGGCTGGAGCGATGAGGACCCCAAACGCTCTCAAGGAATGCAGTGTGTTCCCCTAATCTTCTCCTCCTTTACAGTTTACTGACGGTTCCCAGGTTCAAAGGCAGCGATGATTATCTCAGAACAAAGGTGAACATACTATGGTGGAAAGAGTGGCGGTAGTCTGATGTTCTTCAACAGTTCGAAGAGTATATAACCGCAGCATTAGCCTCGGTCCGGTACCGTGATTTTGTTGCGAAAGGCGAGGGAAATGGTGTCATTATCACTGGGGGCACGGGTTCGTTGTTCCCTTGGGAAGGTAATTGTGTTTGACTTATATTCTCGTGTTTCACAGGAGGTGACGCTAGTTCTACGGAAGATTTCAACCCATTATGGATATCGGAATTCAAAAACACGAATGCTTATGAAGTATGGGAGAGAACAACTGACCCGCTACTCTTTGACATCGTGGAACCACGGCTAGTCCCCTATTTGTGTTGGCGATAACGTTGATCTGATTTCTGGACCGTTTAGGCATCCTTGCAATGAAAAGCCTTCTGTTGTGGCTGATATCGGTTTGCGGCTCACTGAAGGCATTCAGGAGCTGAAACTTGAGCAACAGCTAGCACCAGCAAGAGAAGCAGTAGCCCGGACGATTACGGTAGGGTCGGCAAACTTTTTCAAGGCTGTGGAAGGTGTTCGTGGAAAGTGGATGCAACGATCAGCGTCCAACTCATCATCGACGAGCGACGAGACGAAAAATTCACGTGCAAGCACACCCGTAGATATCACCAAGGCGGATTTGGAAGGTTCTGAGCCACCCGTTGCCAAGAGAAACTCCTCAGATTCGAAGTTATCATCTCCTCAAATACAACCCCTGCGTCCCAACTTTTCGGCATGGGGTGCCAATATTGGCGCATTTGTATCGGCTCGCGCCCCTCGTTTTTCGTTGTCACGAACCCCAACTGAAGAATCGTTTTCAAAAACAAGCACGACAACTAAGACTGCTGGCAGTCCTACTGTCTCCCCAACGGTACCGTTCACGGCTTCTCCAACGATGTTGTCGCCGCAGCCCTCTCCGTCTATTCCAGCCCCTCTTAAATCACCCGAGCTGGCATCTATGGTGGAACGTAGAACAGAAGAGCAGACGGAGACCACAGGCATGGCTCTATGACCTTTCTCTTTTTCTTGGGACTACAGACAGTTTCCATGGCGCATTGTATTTAACAATCACAGCTCTGAGAGAGCCATAGTAACAGATACCCGATACATACAATCATGACACATGCATAATGAACTTGGTCACTATAGTGGGTGTTGAGCTGAAGCTGCGAATCCCACAAAAGGAAATGGTGACACGCGCTTGTGGCTGCTGTGAACTTTCATGTCGCAAAACAATCATCTCTTCAATCGGCTCTGCGATGACACAGAAACGCGTGAAACGGCCAAGGAAATATATCGTCTAGCCAATGCCAAGACGGGGCCGGGTTCTGGATTCGACTTGGGATCTCTCAGGACTGGACTGCCCGCCATTTGCGTGTACATCGCGTCAATAAGGCAATTTCCCCCATCGGTACTCTGGTTTCCCATTTTGACTTATCGTGTAGGCTCAAAAACAATCAAATATCCCGCGCGTCAGCCCAACAATCATCGTGTTTGAAGCCATCAGATTTCGACAAGGGCGTGGCTGCAGTAGAAAGCGCCCTCGGAACTACCACATCCCGGCGCAGTCGTTCCAACACAGATGGGTTCTACCAGAATCTCATTGAAGAATATGACCTGACGTCGTTGGCCCAGCTCGTCACTAGCTGGGTGCGCAGGACGGAGAGCGTCCTTGTCATGAGAGAAGTGTTCAACGTTGACAGAAAAGAGGTCAAATGCGCGGTCTTCTTTTGGGTGTGTAGTTTTCTCAAGGTATGCGAATGCATCTATCTACGAGCGCTGCTCTTTCTAAGCTGGTGTGGTCAGGACGACGTTGTCATTGAGAAAGAGGCTTTTCTATCGCAATTCGCCGTCGATTCGAAGACGTTTGAAACCATTCACAAGAAATTGATCAAGACAGCGGGCTCTCTCGCTCAGCAAATCAAAGCAGAAAGGAATAGCTATGATCCGTCGAAAAAGACTACGCCGTTCTCTACACCTCACGCGTCTCCTCGGAAATCGCCCTCGAAGACACCTCTTAGAGTGGCACCGTCCAATTCTCCTAAGAAAGTTGACCTCTCTCCCACGAAAACCATCGCTAAATCCCTCTTTGCGCCCTCTACACCTACAACCTCAACGAGGAAATCACCGTCAAAACCCCTTCGAGTCCCTCCTACAAACGACAAACGAAGGGAGGACAACTCTCTGGAGACTCCTACCAAGAAGCGTAAATTTCAGTCTCCGCAGCCTGCGGAGGAGATCCCAACGGAGAGCCCTACCAAAAAGCGTAAAGTGCAGGCACCGCGTGGGTCCCCGACCAAGGTTAAAGAGGACGAGAACCCTTTCCAAAGCCCGTCCAAGAAGCGACCAACGGTTGCCTCGTCCTCTCGTATCCGTGCACCCTTTCCTCAGGCCCAATTCTCTCCGCTTCCGCCTAGCGATCTATTCTCAGAGGAGGAAGAACCCGAGCTCGCCCCGCAGCGCCGCTTCAGACCAGTGTTCCTTGATGCGAAACAATGGGTAACTCGTGACCCTCGCTTGGAGGTTATAGCCAAAAAGGCAGATACTGCGAAGCGGCGGATTATCGAGGCTCATGGGCATCCGTTTAGAAATGGATAGACGGTGGTGTATCTTGTTGGGACCTGAGTCGGTGACGATGAGTGGCGATATTTTCAAATTGTGGTGCATTTTCTTCCTTTGCCTATCCGACCCTTTCTTGCGTAGGAAGCTTTATGGGATGCGGTGGCGAGGATTCTTGAATTCGAATGTCGATGAGGATCAGTGTCACTGTCTGACACGTCCTTCCATGTTGTACCTTCTTATTAGCAATATTCTTTTCACGAGTTCGCAACTCAGCTGTAATACCATCTCTTCACTTGCTGTATCCCTTCCTCAGCAGATCATCAATTATACCTTGATCATTCCCACCGCCCGAGTGTCGATACATCGTAATTCGTGTGCCAACCAAGGTTCTTTGGAGTCGGCTCCACCGGTTTCGGTGGGTAGCTAGATTCTGGGGCCCGTGCATAGCTATTCTTCACAGCGACCGGTAGTACTTCTAATCCGGGTCGGCACTTGCATCATGCTACTAACCCAGCTGTACGACAGGTGGATACATCAGAATTCGGACCCAATGGTTTGAAAGTGAGGAGGAGACGAAGATTTCGTGCAGCCTGTGTATTATTCAAACTTTTATAAAGTATGAGATCAGGCTCTGCAGATATCGAACGATTTGCTGCAGGGATGCGCAGCACATGAGGGAGCTGTGACAATGCCGGCATGTAATTTGATTGCCGGAAGACATCGCAGGACAAACAAAAGAGCATACTTCGTCCTTTCACTACCATCGCTATGCCGCACCACAAGCAGTACTACTCGTTGTTCTCACCGCCAAGGCTCTCAATGACGGAGCTCGTCAAAACCACGCTCGACCACGATTCCACGGACATGCTCATCGACAAATGGCTCGAACACCGCGGTTCGACTCACGACGCTTACCACGAGTGGTTTCGCGAGGTCAGAGAGCGCAAGCACGCACATTCTCAGAACAAGCAGGCCATTGTCTGGAGCAAAGGCGACTTCGTTCCAGAGAACATCTTCTGCCGCACTGTCGACACGGGGCGACTCATACCCCTCGACAGGACGTGGACGACCCACGTTTACCACCACCGCTCAATGCAGGAGCGAAAATTGTCTATGATGCCCGTTGTATTTACCATGGTGCGCGAATTTGTCCGTGTTATGAAAGAAAATTTGCTTCATTTTATTCAGTTGCCGGAATTGATGATCCTGCGCGGTATGCACGACACGGGCTGTGATGAGATCTTCATCATCGTTACCGATCTTAAACGACAGGAAATGGACGACGTGACTGAATATTTTAAGCTGGTCTGTCGGCAGGCCTTTGGGCGAACGTGTAAACCCAGCATGGAGCGAAAAATACAATACGAACGTACGTCTGCCCTCCTTCTGCTGGTGCACAGCTCACTATTTCTTAGATATGCGTATAACGCACACACTTGTCCGGCAGAGAAGAAATCCATGTTTCCCCCAGATCGATCTTACTCTTCGCGCCATCCTTTATGAAAAGCGCCCCCGTTTCATTGTCCTATTCTCGCACCAAACCACCTCCTATTCGCAAATCCTCTTCACACATAGCTCCTTTGTCCCAGACGAGGAAATATTCTACGACTATCCTACCGGTTGTCCCAATCCCTGCTGTACTGAAGACTGTGAGATGATTCGCTTTCCCAGGCGTGGCCTGGAAACGGCTTCCGTACTCGAGATCAAAAGGGGAGGAAAGTTTGGGCGCAGAATCCGCGCACGCCAGATGTGTAATTGGATTGAGTGCGATGCGTGCTTTGATGAGGAGCCAGCGTCGATGTCCACGGTCAGCAGTGAGGGTTCTGAGAGCAGCGTCGAAGCGAGAGACCAGAGAGTTATGGGTCAGACGTGTAGCAAGTGCAAGCTCGTCAAGTACTGCAGTCTGGAGCACCAGAAGAAGGATTGGGAAGAGCATAAACGGGTTTGTGTGAAGATGACTTGATAGGCGGCCCGTGCGATGCTTCTTTTCTCCTGTGATACCTCGCATTTTGCAACATTTCTCGTGCTCCCATTGACATTGATCATATTGCTTCATCCTTTTATGCCTGCAGAAAATTGTACGTTATGTATGGTTTATTTGCGAACTTTAGTAGAATGATACTATACTTTCTACTTACAGCCTTCTAGGGTATTCAGTTTCCCTCAATATACTCATCACATACAACTATGAAAACTTCGCGCTCTTATGACTTACATCGTCTCCAGTGTCCTAAAATCTGTCCAGCGCCACATTCAAATTACCTTTCAGACAGGATTTAACGATGTGTAGCAGGAACAAAGCAGCGAAACTTACAAACACATATATTGTTTACTTGAATTAGAATGGTATGGGGTTTTCAGCTTCCGTCCGCGGTTTCCTTTTCCCGGGAGGTAGAACGGTCCCATCGCCCTCTCTGCGGGGCAGTGGTGGGACCGGGGCCCTACGGTGGAAAGGATCTTCGTCAATAAGGGATCGATTGTAGATAGAGGAGTACACCGAGGGTGCTGGTGACCGCGGTGGTATCGGGCTGAGGAACCTGACGGACTTGTTGGGTGGCGCAGCAGTCGGCGGTGGCGAGAGTTGGTGATCCGATTGTGCAGATGGAGACAGCATCGGACACGTTGACAACCTCGAGTCTGCACTCCGTCGGAAATCAGCCGTCGTGGGAGATTCGTCAGAGTAGCGCGAGAGTGACGACTGGTATGACTTGTGGCGGAAGAGCTTGGAAGTCTCTTCAGCGTATATTGCAGGAGTGTAGGGTTCCAGCTCAACTCCAGAGTCGATGGGTTTCTCGGTGCCAGTGGTCTTGCTGATGTCGGTGGTGGATCCTGTGAGAGTGGTGTTGTCGTCGAGGTAGAAATGGGGTATGGACGTCGAGAACGATTCGTGTCCGGCCGCTTGGAGGCTCAGGCGGATGGTGCTGAGCCGGTGAGGGGAGCCAATGCGCTGTTTCAGGCTGATGCTCCCGCGTTTCTTGCGGAATGCAGAGGAGCTGTTGGGGTATTCCAGGTCGTCAGGATACTCTACATTGCGGTCCATGCGCTGGTGGAAGAACATGATACCGACGGCAAGGTTTATGAACATTAGAGAGGCTCCAGACTGTATGTCAGTTGTCAGTGACGAAGGGGGGCGGGCGGGGAAAGAAAGCACCTCAACAATGGCGGTGAGCTCTTCTAGGAGTGCCCCATAATCGTGAATCCAGTAAACCGCATGGGCAGCACTGGCCGCAGTAATGATAAGAGCACAAAATAGAAGTATCAATAATACTCTATGCTGGGCATGGTAGACCGTGCCTGCGATCAACGTAACTGCCGGTGTAGCCAATATGATTATGTTGGAAAATAATTCAACTGCGGTGGTGTGTGAATTTCTGTCATAGCAATGCTTGAGAGACGGAAACATACAAGCAAGCACAGTAATTTTGATAGTCCGGTCTGTCAATAACCAAGTTAGCGGCACGTCAAGGGGCAAATCGATCACTCACTATCACATTTAGGCAGTGATCGGTTTTGCCATGACAAGTCTCGGTGGCAAAGGTATATCCTTTGCGCCAGCAATGACGCCCACATCAAAAGGAATAGTACCGATCCAAAGAAAGGTAGCTTTCGTGTAAGGATCCCGGGTGGGGACGACCTTATAAAGGAAAACATTAAGCTCATTCGGCTCAGCCTAAAGGTGAAATGTTCGGTACCCAATCGCTAGTATCTGTTGAGTACGTACCAAACAACAACCAAGAACATGGCACTATCTACCCAATAGGACCTTGTTCTAAATAATGCAGACTGGTCAAAAGGCCCCACGCCTACGTGACTTTAGAAGGAGCGAGAAAGCGTAACTATGTACTACGCACCTGGCACGTCTGTGTAAATCCAGTAGCAGACCAGCCATACCAGAGAACACACCATGGCTATGCTGGCGCACGCGTCGTCTAGCCATAGGCGACCTTTCCGCGATCGGTATGCTAGTCGAAAGAAAGTGAATATCTGTGCTAGGCCATGGACAACTGTAGCGATGACTTGTATGACAGTTCGTCAGGCCAAGAGATATAGATAGGTACCAGGCACTCACTGCGCAGAGTCCAGACAGTGACCATGACAGTGAAGAGAAAAGCAAGCAAGTAGACGAGAAACGAATGGAAGATGGTCGGTTAGTAGACTGAAGAGACAAACTGCCGCTTCTGAATTGTAAATGGACGTCAGAAGTAGCGGATAGTACGCCATACGGAATTGACCTCGATACCATAGTTACTACACTGCACCCTTGGAAGAACCTTGGAAATGCCGGACGTCTAGGTCACAACCGGTCACAATCAATTCGATTCGGTTGCTACGCGTTATTTCCCCGGAAGGCGATTGGCAAATAAACAACGTCACTGGAAGGCACACCACATCTTCTCTCCTGAAGATCAGCATGTCCCTTCGCTATCTGTCTGCGAAACTCGCTCAACAAGTTGACTTGTTTCTTTATACGTTCCGCACTACACTGATGAACGGAACAAGATAGATGAAGAGCTCATGAGCGCGGCAGGGGCCTTCAGCCTCGACCAGGTCTGTTGCTAGCTGCTACGCATGCTTCGATTAACTAAATCTGACACGCTTAGCTCATGGAGCTGGCAGGCCTGGCATGCGCACAGACCTTGGCCAAGGTTTACGATAAAGACAAGTTCAACAGAGTTCTTGTATGTTGTGGACCGGGTAATCAAGGTGTGCTCCATGACCCTGTTCATTTACATGCTGATCGATCGCTTTCAAGGTGGGGATGGCTTAGTCGCCGCTCGACATCTCAGTAAGTTGCAATGCCCGTAAACATTTTTTGCCGTCTTTTGACATACAGGCATGTTCGGGTACTCTACGACAATCTATATGCCGAAAGTGAGCACCGCCGTGACGTCGACTGGCAGTGATAACGTTAATAAGAATCTCTAGCCGGGGTCCAAGGACATATACAAGGTACATCGCTTCCAAACCTCCGAGCTCCACTCGTCACAAATACCCTTCCTCCAAAGCGACTGAAAACCCAATGCGATAACATGATGATTGAAACACTTGCTCCTTCGGCGGATACCGACAGTCTTCGCAGCGCTTTATCTTCTAGCGATGTCATCCTCGACGCTATATTTGGCTTCTCTTTCAAGGGACCCGTTCGAGCGCCTTTTGATGTCGTTTTGCCCTTGATCTCCGAGTCTCGCCTTCCCATCGTATCCGTCGACATCCCGTCAGGCTGGGATGTCGAGAAAGGAAACGATGCTGGCGTCGGCCTTGATCCCGACGTCCTCATTAGTTTGACGGCTCCGAAGGAAGGGGTAAAGTCCTTTGAAGGCATTCACTTCCTGGGTGGCCGTTTTGTCCCAAAGTGAGTATTGGTATCTATATTGTTCATTGATGTCGATAAACGAATACACCTTAGGACGTTAGAAGAAAAGTTCCAACTTAATTTGCCACCGTATCCAGGGTCAGAACAGATTGTAGAACTCCCCCGGCATTCGCAAAAACTGTAGACCGGCAGATTACGAATGCAAGTGATGACAGGTCCATTCAATTTTCACTGCCGTGATTTAGCGATAGACATCAGTTTTCAGACTCCACAAAACTTCTCTTCTCCAAAATCGTACGTTTCGTTGTACGAGATTATGGGTCGTGGCGTGTTGGCATGTCCTATGGAATGCTTTGCGTGTTTCATTCTATCTTGCACGCTACCGACGCACTATACCTAGTGAGATGTATCATTTTGTCTGACACAAGTTGTGATAAGTACAGTCTCACCTATTCCTACTTCATTAATTTCAATTCCCTGAGTCGGTTATCTTGAATCTGTGGATGCTGTTAGAGCTTTGCAGCCTCAAAGGGACCAGTCAATGCAAATTTGGATATGAAGCATAATTTATGACGTGGTTGGGCGATGTGAGTCGTCTTCGTAATAAATTTCGCCAATAGCCCCTATGATTTTGTTGACGGCCCGATCGAAAGTCACGCGAAGACGGGCCCAAATACGCGTCCTCGGCGTCTCAGCTTGGACGGCACCCAATCCATGCCGTCGTCATCAATAACGAAGGCGCTGGCGACAGTCCTTGTTTACACCTCGTTATGCAATGCGTTAGGTGCTTTGCCAGCCCCTGGGCCTCAGAGCGTAAACCTCTGGAAGCTGCAACAACAACAAGCGGAGAAGATCACTCTCACGGTTCAGAATCCATCCAATAGCGGCGTCGAGGAGTTCCCTGTGCAGTGGTTCCAGCAACCTTTGGATCACTTTGACAGCAGCTCAGGGTACACTTTCGGCCAGCGGTACTGGGTCAATAAACGGCATTACGAGCCAGGGACGGGGGGACCTGTAATCGTGTTGGACGGTGGAGAAACTAGCGGCGAGGTTCGTGGATTTTTACGGATCTTGATGGATCGTCCCAAACGTCCGCATTTGAATAGGACAGAATCCCGTTCCTTGATACTGGCATTGTTGAAATTCTAGCAAGGGCTACTGGAGGTGTCGGTGTCGTGCTCGAGCATCGCTACTACGGTTCGTCCAACCTTGCACCCTTTCTAAACAAGCCCCTTTTGAAGAACTCATCTTCCAGGAGAGTCCATCGCGGTAGAAAACTTGACCACGGACTCATTGAGGTGCGTAGCTAATTGACGCGACGTTCGCGAGAGAGTTGACATCCAAAATCAGATGGCTGAACAACGAACAAGCTGCGGCTGATAGCGCAAATTTCATGGCCAACGTGAAATTTGACGGTATTGATGAAGACCTGACAGCGCCCGGCACACCTTGGATATACTACGGCGGATCGTATGCAGGCGCAAGGGCCGCTCATATGAAAATTTTGTACCCTGAGTTGGTCTACGGTGCCATTGCGTCTAGCGGTTAGTCGGCACGATAGTCCGGTATGTATGTCACTAATGACTCCACAGGTGTAACGCACGCTTCCATTGTCTATTGGGAGTATTGGGATACCATCCGGACAGCTGCCGAGCCCAAGTGCTCTCACCATATTCAAAAGTCCATTGAAACCATCGACAGGCTGTTATCTACTAAACTTGCTCATCCACTCAAAGCCCTGTTTGGCCTGCCGGACTTGCAGCATGACGAAGATTTCGTATCGCTTCTTGAGGTGTGACTTCATGCATGCTCCGTCTGTCCGTGCTGACTGCGATGGCGGATTGACAGACCCCGCTCGGATATTGGCAGGCAAAATGTTGGGACCCGGCGTTTGGAAGTAACGCATTTGACGAATTTTGTGACGCGTTGGACAAGCCACCGTTCGGTATTTTGGCGGCTGACGTTGCCGATCTCGAATTTGGGCATCCTGCACGGATGATCTCGCTTCCTGGAAATTTATCCTTGGATTTTTCGATTGTCAATTATGCGAATTGGACCAAACAGGCGAGTGCATTACACGTACTCTGCGCAGAAGGATAAAAATTTATCATATATCTCGTCAGAATGTTGTCTCTACGTGCCCTGAAAATTCCACTCACGAAGAGGCATGTCCGCTGTTCACTTTCATATTAAGATGTACTAATCTTTGTTCGTAGTGTTTCGGTACTTTCAATGATAGTCAGTACACTGCGACGACCTTGGACCAGACATGGCGGCTGTGGCAATTCCAAGTATGCACTCAGTGGGGCTTCTTCATGCCAGCCCCTCCAAAGGGCTACCCTCGCATTGTTTCGAATTTGATAACATTGGACTATGAGACAAAGATATGCAAGCAGGTGCGTATGATTGTTGACGGAATATACATACATATTTGAGCACTTTTCGCGCCCATTTTAGGCGTACCCTCCTGGCAAGTACTTCACTGTGCCACCCTTGCCTAACGTCACAGCTGTGAATGTCCTCGGAGGCTTTGATATCGCTGCCGACCGTCTGGCAATCATTGACGGCGAAGGTAATGTAACCCCCTTTGATCTGAGGTTTCACATCTCATCAACATCTAGTTGACCCGTGGAGGCCTGCGACGCCTCACAGTCAATACGCGTTGGACCGCAAAGATACAGTGCTACGTCCTTTCAAGCTTATTCCCCGTATGTCACCGCGCGATCTGTATCCCTATTTCTTGCTTATCCGCTATAGATGCGGTGCATCACTACGATGAGTATGGACTTAAGAATTTGAGCGACGAGCCCCCCGAGATTCGAAAGATCCACGGAGAAATGATTGCTTTTGTCATGGAGTGGCTGAAGGATTGGACACCACCTGAGAAAGATCAGTGAGGCCCAGATGCTACTCTGTTATGATTATATAGCAGGTCTTAACGTACTTGGTTATCACCATGCATGGACAATGTTATACCGCGATATCCGCTTCAAATATCAGTCTCCTTCCCGCTGGTTACCGATGAATCTGCGTCCGCCGACCTTTGCCCCACGATCCTTGCCGCGCGGTCAGATCGGGCTTGAGTACTACGAGAGGATGTTTCGACTATACATAACCGTGTGGAGGATTCACCCGTATAACACTATTTTCTTTGTCTTACACTATCCCTACAGTGTTCAAGTTGTCTTCTTCATTCTTACTACTAGACATTACAGTCAACTCCCTCTTAACTCATACTCCTCATAACCCATAACCCCTCATAACCCATAGTAGGTTTGGGATGGAACCAGATTGTAATCTCAGCGTAAAAGCCGACTCTGAAAAGCCATGACCTCTCATACCCCATAGGAATTTGCAGAACAAAGAGGTATAGGTTGAGGGAGTCGACTGTAGTACCTTGGCATTGTCCCTTAAACTTACCTTTCTTTCACTAGCCTGTCTTTCATTTGACATCTTATTATCCTTCTAGTCACCTTTATTCCATTGCTACTCTAGCTACAGCATAAATACTCAGTTACTGCGTACTACAATGTCATCTCACCACTCTGCTCTGCCAGTCTGATTCCCATCTAGTTCTGAACTTATCCATAAGCAGTTACTGCAGCCGATTGACAAAACGTCGGCACTTAGAGTAGTAGAGGGCACGTAATCCCGAAGTAAAGGAGTTTATTTATTATAATTAATATATTTCTAATTCGCACGATCAGTCTGCTGTGATCACCTCTGCCTCTTCCTCTCATCATCATGGCTACACCACGGAGGACGAGAAGGACGAAGGCCTCAGTACTCAATGGGAATGATGTCAAAGCTGTTGCTGAATACATAGGGTCTAAGGACTGCCGGAACATCATCGTTATGGCAAGTTGCTTCTCTAATGACTTTCGCCGTATTGAATTGTTCACAGCTGGGCGCCGGTTGGTCTCTTTGCAACTAATATCTTGCGCTCTATATATGACAAGAAATTTGAAGGTGTCAGTACTTCCGCTGGTATTCCAGATTTTAGGTCTCCAAGAACTGGTGCGTTGTAATGTGTCCGCGATTGTTGCCTTATGGAGCAGTCATTGCCAGGTCTTTACGTGCGTTTGATCGCGTTCTCCTTGCTGCAGTGTCTAAACCAATGAACTCGTAGGCGAATCTTGCGAGGTTGAACCTTCCTTACCCTGAAGCTGTTTTTGAGATCAACTTTTTCAGGCAGAACCCGGTTCCCTGTACGCTTTTTCTCGTCATTTTCTTGACAAATGTAAACCCTTGAAGGTAGTCTATACTCTCGCCCAAGAACTCTATCCGGGGAAATACAGGCCGACCCTTACACATTCGTTCATCCGGCTGCTAGCCTCCAAGCGGCTCCTGCACACCTGTTTTACGCAGAACATTGATACGCTGGAGCGACGCGCCGGAGTACCTGACCATAAGGTTATCGAGGCCCACGGGAGTTTTGCTTCGCAAAGGTGTATTGACTGTCATGCTTCCTATGATGACTCGAAGATGAAGGAACATATCCTCAATAAAGATATCGCCTTCTGTGAGAAATGTAGGGGTTTAGTCAAACCTGATATTGTATTTTTCGGTGAATCAGTACGTGATTCAATACCAATACGGTCCAAGCTGACAGAGGCCTGCAGCTACCGGACAAATTCATACGCGCCATCCCCTCCGTCAAGATGGCAGATCTTCTGTTGATAATCGGAACGTCTCTGACCGTCCACCCTTTTGCTTCTTTGGCAGGCCTTGCCGAACCTCATTGCCCGCGAGTCCTCATCAACCTTGAACAAGTGGGAGATTTAGGATGTCGACCCGATGATGCACTTCTTCTAGGAAACTGTGACGAAATCGTCAAAGATTTATGCAGGATATTGGGTTGGGAGAAGGAGCTGATGAATTTGTGGTCTAAGACGGAGTTGAAGGAAGTCAAGACATTGAATGCCGCACCCAAAGCACCGGCGACATCCAGAGTACTAAACGGAAATGACTTGAAGGCCTTGGCCGAGTATATGAAATCCAAGGATTGCCAGAATATCATCGTCATGGCAAGTGCTCTCTCTGTTTATTTATTTATCTTTTCAAACAAGTCAATGCACTATAGCTCGGTGCCGGTCAGTGATTCAATAACCATGTAAATGGCGCTACTGATGTATCAGGGTAATTGCAGGTGCGAATGCCTCTGCTGGCATTCCCGATTACCGGTCTCCAGATACAGGTGCGTAGTTGTGTCTCCATCAGTTGTCAATAATACATAAAAGCTGGATGTCGTGGTCAGATTTATATGTGAGTTGAGTTTGTGGACATCTTCCCTCAGCTGACTCTTGGTATGGATAGGCAAACCTTGCGACATTTAACCTTCCCTACCCTGAAGCAATATTTGAGCTTGAATATTTCCGACGAAATCCTTTGCCATGCAGGTCTATTCCTCCTTTGATACCCCTGATAAAAATAATTCAAAGCAGTCTACACTCTTGCACAGGCCATATACCCCGGCAAATACCGACCCACCCTCACGCATTCCTTTATCTGCCTTCTTGATAACAGAAGGCTCCTTCACAAGTGCTTCACACAGAACATTGACACGCTTGAACGGCGCGCAGGGGTTCCGAATTACAAAGTGGTCGAGGCTCGCGGGAGTTTTTCTTCGCAGAAATGCATTGATTGCTATGAACCCTATGACGACGCGCTGATGAAGGAACACATCAGTCGTAAAGAAATCCCACATTGCGAGAAATGCACAGGCCTGGTTAAACCCTGTATTGCATTCTCCGATGAATCGGTATGTCCTGTCCTTGATATTGTAGCTTCACAATTGAATAGGTACTACAGCCACCGGACGAGTTCATGCGTGCCATCCCATCGGTTGGCAAGGCAGACCTTCTTATCATAGTTGGAACATCCCTGACCATGCCCTCATTCGCGTCCTTGGCAGAGTCAGCGAATCCTCTCTGCCCACGAGTCCTTATCAACTTGGACAAAGTGGGAGACCTGGGAGAACGGGCTGACGACGTGCTTCTTCTAGGGAAATGTGACGAAGTTATCAAGGATCTGTGCAAAGAGCTGGGATGGGAGCAAGAGTTGATGACACTTTGGGAAAAGACACGAACCGATGAAGACACAAAGCCAAAGGAGAATACCATCGATAACGAGGCTGAACTGCAGACGAAGGTTGACGATCTGGTCAGTAAGATTGGCACAGCCTTAACTCTGGACCAGGGTCAGGAGACCTTGGAGAATGAGCCCAAGACGGAGCATAAGGATAAGCCTGCCCGGGAAGTTGAAGCGAAGTTTGTTCAGGGTAAGAAGATTCCTGCTGGGGAGGTTCCGACTCCCGAGGACAAGACGATTTTGAAGGTCGACGTCCACCCGTCTCTCAACTCGGATCTCTCTTCCAATCAAAGCTCGAGCCTGCGCGTTGATACCCCTGGAAAGCTCTGAGTTCGTATGATTCGTTGTCAAAGAGCAGTTTTGAGGGCGCCAAACGATCGGTTTTGACAAGGTGTACTACATGTATCGATGAACGAAATCTGTATGATAGCGATTATAAAGGTTCATAAATTCTTCCAGGTCATCCCGGAAACGCCTGAAATGTGTGGGATATCCTCTAAATCCAAGCCATTTTATTTGATGGCTTCCCTTATGCAGACCTCAATTTCTTCGACGATGTTGCTACTGTCTGCTGTCGGAGATGGAGTGGGGTATCACCCAAACAACGCACAAGCTGTCGTTATCATTCATCGGTTAACTCAGTATTACTGAGCATAAGTGAGGACAGTGGCGTCACAGACGAAAGATCACCAGCCGCCACTACCGTGAAGTAGTGGTCTAGACCGAAGCTTCTTAAGAAGTGTACGAAGCAAGAACTTTATTAAGCACAAAAGATCCAACAATAAAGAGGTCATTAAATTTCGTTCCGGGGTATAAGTCCTTTCATATCGGCAATACTACTAAGCCGCCGACGTTGCCTCTGCATCTCTGGCAGTCGAGAATTGTCTATGGGAAGGGAAGTAAAATCAGGTCCGTGACAACTGTTGACAACAGGTTACACCCACGTAACAGTGAACGGGAATGCGGTCGTTGTCAGGTACGGGCTGTTAGGTATGACTGTCCACTCGATCCTGGTGAAGGTCATGGTGGTCATGGGTATGACTTCATCTCTCGCCTCCATAGCGGGAGCCTATACGAACAACAATGTTGAGACCAAGACTAGAAGGGAGGGATGGAGGCACGCACAGCATTGACCAAGGTCACAGCAAGAGCAAGAACGACTGCGAGGCGAGTGAAGAAGGCCATATTGGTCTATGATTTGTTGGGGGGAGGTTTGTGTGCGGTCTGTATATGTGGTCTGCATTGGTGTTTAAGTAGTTCCTGGCAAGACCTTGTGGAAGCTGGGTTAGACCGAAGAAAGAAATAGATGCCACTTGTGCTCCTGGAACCCCATCGAGTAGACCGTCTCTTCGCAGAGTTCGCTAACTGTATACACTCCCTGAGCAGCCGAGAAAAACACCGGTCGCGCGCTGCGGTCAATTATTTGACAAATATTGAGCTAGGTTCAATTCCGTTTTGCCTAGAGCTGCATTTTACCAGCGATGATGACCATCGGGTCCGGGTCTTGGCTGCTGGCTGTAGTGAGATGTGACATTCCAGAGGTGGTCAAATGTAAGAAGCAGCTCTGCGTACCGAAAAACAGAGCGATGAGGCATATATGACTCATGGTAAACGATCGAAACGGGTAAGTCAAAACTTAAACAAGTTGATACCACGAGTGGGCGCCGGCCTTGCGTATGACAGGTGTATAATGTGTGGGTAGCTTTTTCCTGTAAAAGGGATGGAATGGGTGAAGTTCGCCATAATTTGCGTTCACATGTTCAAGATGCGGTGATGCATAATAAGCAGCGCTCAGGTGGGGGCAATAAGCCGACTTCTATTGAAGAGAATGACTAAGTCCTGTGGGCTAAGAATAGGTCAATCAAGCGGTACTTGGCATAACGATGACATACCTGGACACACGCGTTCTTTTCGCCAGCAATTTTGCCACATGTCCAAGAGCAGTCAAACGGAAAATCCAAAAGACTTTAGACCTGTTGCTGCGGAGACGTTAGGTATCGACAGTACCATTGACAGGGATAATCCTCGTTATATAGGCGAGCAGTAATCGAACGGATCATGCATATCTCCACCAGGATGTACGGAGCCAAGCCAAGCCACCCTAAAGTCCGACTCATGCAGTTGGGCGAAGGTTCTGAAGCGATTTTCACTCAATGGAACCAAAACTCGTCGTCAAGGACTTTCACAAGTGAACATCACATACTAAGGAAACTTCCGTTTAAAAATTGTATCGATAGCATTATTTCGGAAACAAACTTGGGTATTACTGGGCATGTGGGATCTAGGGTATAGCAATATTCCTGAAAGGAGAAAATGACAGCAAATGAGAGGAAAAGATACGGTATAAATAGTCACTAAAGCTTAACCGTGCGCTGCATTTCATTAAATGCAGCGTAGAAAGGGTGCATGCGACGAAAACGTGAATAGAGATGAGAAGAAAATGCCTGAAAAGCATATTCCCCTGCGACCTGCACCTATGCCTTCTCTTCTGACACTTTCGTTTCCTTCGCTTTATCCTCTTCACCTGACGTGATCAGGGGACCTCTCTCAAGATCTTCATCTATCTTCCATGGCCAGAAGGATACTACGACCTTGCTCAGGACGATGACCCCGACGATACCTGCAACAATCTGAACCTCCAGGGTAAGGGCAGCACCGACGTGTCCAAGGAGTTTAAAGACTCGCTCGGAAATTCCATTTGGTGACCCTGAGCCAAATCCACCATTGTAGAGAGCATGGTTGAATGCGACGCCCAGAGAGAAGAGGGAGAGATAGATATCTTGTACTAACTCCCATCGCCACTCACTTGGGAATGCAGGCGCATTGGGAAATGGCACGAAATAGGCCAGCGCTTTGACTGCGCCCAGAAGGAGTGTCATGAAAGTGAGGTACATGAAGAGAATGATTGAGCCCGCAAATAGTGCTGAAGATAGAAACCAAAGCTGGGAGGTCACGACATTTGAGAACGGCGACGGTAAGAGGGCCAGAGAATCTATGCCTTCAAGAAAGAAAACATAAAATCCAAGAAGATAGTAGGGCGTCTTCAACGCGTATGCGCCTGCTGAGGACATTGTGGTCCGTCGTTAAAAAACGGTTGTGTTTGCAAGGCACGTTAAGCACAGCCCCACTGCACCGCCACATTTTCGGCGTTTTCCGTGTCCTGAAACAAGTTTGCCTTTTGTCGACCTATGGTCTGGTATACAAGTGATCTGGCAGAAGAAACCGGCTTAGCCAAGACAAGCTCCGATGATACATTTACAGTCCTGTGTCTCTGCGAGGTTTACTGGTCTTTCACGTTGTAATAGCCAAGACAAGCTATTCCTCGTCCTCGTCCGTCCTACAAGTTTTGTTTCCAGTATTATATCTAGTCAGCATTTGATCGATCGCTGGCCGGATTTGTTCAAGTTTCGGTTTCAGCAACTGCACTAGAGCATACACTGGCAAAACTATCTCGGAGAGAGATGCATTATAATATTTCTTGCTAGGTAGTAGGTTGGACTAGCATCAAGAATGAAGATCAGATATCTGGCGGAACTCCGTACGGACCAAATAATATAGCTATGGAAATCTATATCGCAAGTTTCAATTGAACTCTACGGCAGCGGGTCAATCCTTTTCCGATATTGATGAACTCAAAGTACAAGCATGATACAGACCATTTACAGCAAGAGCATCCTTATCATACGTATACAAATTGAAGCTTTTCATATAGTTGTTCACAGCTTGGAGCTAACTTGGCGGAAGTCATTAATTCATTACTCGGATGAACGAGCTATATAAATACATTTATATCTGTTCACCTAGCAACTTTACCGGCTCGACCTTATGGTGGTGTCATTCAAAAAAGAGAGCGGTCTCGACGACTTCAAATGGCCCTGCTAGTCTCCTTATATGCCCCAAATTTCTTCCTCGGGTCCTTAATCATACCAGCGTCAGCCCTTTCAGGGATCCACTTGGTATTACAACCAGTTACCCGCCCGGAAAATAGCGACCCAAGACTTGAAAAGCCTAATATGGGGCTCCACATAATCCTGCAGGGACATCACGATCTGTACGATTACTCAGGCCCCCCTGGCCTAGCATCCCTTTTTCAGCTCCTTAACCCTACGACTCTGTGTGATCTTGTCTCGGAGGACATAATTATTGCTCCGAACATTGCGGGATCCTTTGTCGAACGAGTCCCTAGACCCTCAAGGCCATTAGCCTATTTTGTTTGGGGCATTTTGTTTGGGGCATTTTGTTTTCAATTTGCTCCGGATATTCCCGGTAGTAACAGCTTGAGGGGAGCATGAATTGTAGATAGGTTTCTGTGATGTAACCAGGCACTGGTAAAATCTGTCGGAGCGTTCGCTCGGATTTTTCATTAGCTTGAGAGTACCGTATATTCGTCACGACTATAAAGACGCGTCACTTCGTCGCGTCTGGATTGAATAACAAATGTCGAAAAAATTTCTTACTCCGGCCCGAGTGGGAAAGATAGCACAGCCACTGGAGCAGTTTGTTAACAGGGCGACCATCATTGCCAGTGACGAAATCAAGAACGAAACGAAACATGAAAGACGACGCGTATTCAACGATTGTTTACAAAACTATAGGGGACCTCAAGCTTCATTTCGACGTGTATCATCCTAGACTAGAAGCACAAAGCACTCATGTCCCTGCAGTCGTCTACTTTCACGGTGGTGGCTTGACCGTTGGAAATCGTAAAAGTTGGTTTCCTTACTGGCTTTGTGGTGGGTCTCCTGGATGCGATTTAGGGCTTACAGTATGCTAAGCTACAACTAGCACGCCTTAATGCTGCTGGTATTGCGCTCGTGTGCGCAGACTACAGGCTTATCCCATCCGGATCTACTACGGGATACGAAATACTGGAGGATATCAAGGATCTGTTCGCGTCTTTACCCGCGATAGATTTCAACACTTGTGGAGTAGTAAGCTATCGGATTGACAGGGATGCCATGGGTGTCGCGGGAACGAGCTCCGGTGGTCTCTGTGCATATTTAGCCGCCATCCATGCATATCCGCGGCCTCGAGCTGTTCTGTCGATGTATGGTATGGGAGGTAATTTTTTTGTATGTGCCAAATTTTTGGTCCGAGTTCCGGTTGCTTACCGTAGTCTTTTGTTGCAGACGTCTCATTATTTTACCCTGAAAACGGCTCCGTTCTTTCGCGGGCGCGAGCTTCTGGATCCTTCCAACTTTACGGATCATGTTTTTCCAGCATCTGCAACATCACCTCCCATTGCTGATTCTCCACTTGAGTATCACCCCCATACATCTCCAACACCGGGGTATCCAGCAAATCCTCGAATGTTTTTGGCCAGGTTGTACTTGCAACTCGGAAATTTTCTCGATTATTATACTGGCGCACATGAACCTAGCTTGAGCGCGATGCTCCGTATCCGGGCCCCGCCCATTCCAATCGATGAACTCACCCTCAAACATAAGAATTTATTTCCCCAGATGAATGTTACTGGTGCCTGGCCCCCCACTCTATTTGTCCATGGCGCGATCGACACGGCAGTCCCCGCGGACGAATCCCGACACCTACACTACTCACTTCTGGATGCCGGTGTCAATAGCGAACTGGTGGTAATAGACGGGATGGAGCACTCATTTGATTATGCGCCAGGTAGCGAGGAAAAATTCGGAAGCCTTTTCGATCGCATTACCCTCTTTTTCGGGGATAAATTAAATGGTAGGTCTTGCATTAACATATTCATCAGCAATTCGGCATGGGTTAATTAACGATGCCCAGTGTAGCCAATATTGGTCTTCCGATTGGCGCCGTGGACGTTGCGAGTTTTTCCGATGTACATATTCAGGAACGATGAAATTCGGAGACTTGCGGGGGGTAACAATATTGCAAGTCGGCAGACATGAAACAGATGCTGTGTAGACATTCAGTGAGTGCTCGAAAATGAAGCACAAGCAATCTTAATGAATTTTCATTGACTTCGAGAACAAGAGCGGGCGTTTTTTGCCTCAGAAAAGAATGTTCTGTTGACTCAAAATCTCCAGACCTTCGCACACTGCCACCCCCGGCGGATCGAGGATACCAAGGATCGATCCAACATCGATTGCTCTTGATCGATAGTTTCAGGTCCAAGATGATCTCGAGTCCCGTTCTGGAACCCGACGACCCAGTTGGTCCAGATCTTTCGCGGATGTTATGTTTGGACACTAAGTCGCGTTGCCGTCTTGTTAAAAATTTATAAAAGTTACGTTGCTCGTTCGAGTTCTTCAACTACTACCGCCACAACGCCCTCACGATGTCCTCAAGCGCGCTCTCTTTTTCTGACACTTCTATTGATACTATGTGGGGTCCGGGGTTCATCGGTAGGTTTCCCCGGCTTGGAACTTCTCCTTGGCTCTGATGTCGCGCGACTAGGGTTTATTATCAGTGTGGGGTGAGATTCGGCACATCTTTACCTTTTCTTCACATCTAAACGCGCACATTATAGGATGTATGGCCTCACTATATCACAAACGCTTCATTATTATCAATGTTACTACGGTGAAGACGAGTTAACACTCAAGTTACTTGTCTTGCTCATATTGTACGCGTAGTCTGTTCTCTGTTTGACGTCGTTACTGACTGTTCAAACGAAGTTCACTGGATTCATTTCACGTCTACACGACAGCTCATTCTTTTTGGCGCTATTTCATTGAAGGGCGAGTTGGCTCGACTCTTGGGAATGCGCTCCCTTGGTATGTGATAGTTATCTTGACCTCTGGCGTTTCACTGATGGTGGAACGACTATATAGGCAACTGATTGTAAGTCGGCCCTTGCTTGCCGCGTGTATGTAAACCCGTCTAACCTTTTTTTTACAGGCATCTTTGATGACCACCGTACGTGTTCTCGACTTGATTTATCCACCCTGTGGTGCTTATAGCGCCCGTAGTATGTAATAACATTCATAGTACAAAGGTACGCGCACATGATCTCAATACTTGGCATTAACTGACATTTGCGGTGTAGTTACTACGGATATCGGGTCTTCAAAGGTTTGCTGTGCGCCATTAACACCTTTGAGTTAGTACTCATTTGCTATAGTGAGCCGACACAATAAAATCATAGTAGGCGCGATAGTGAGTAAAGGCTTTTGTATTGAATCATCATCTGACTTGTCGTTAGTGTTTCTTCGCGCTCGTTCAACTTGGTAAGTACTATTCTCCATTGGTTCAAGAGTTATTTCTGACTTGCCCTCCATCAGCTTCTGGCGCTGGTAAGCCGTTGATACTACTGTGTTTTGTTCTGTGTCTTATATAGCCCGTTCGCTATTAGCATTTGTGGCAGAAGAGTAAGCAAGACTCTTGACCCTGTTGACATTGATTTGACTCATTGTTTCTGCGTAACAGAATTAGTGCCAGTGCTAATTCGCGTACGGACATATTCTCGAATAGCGTAAGTGGTCCGCTTGTTGTGACAGTCGACACTCATGAAGTGTACAAATTTTAGGCGGTTTTGATACTGGAACTCTCCAGCACCGTGCTAGGAGACTTGCTGATTACCTGTGCGACGGTCTGGTACCTTCGTGCAGAGCGAACGGGTATGCAGATGTATGTGAAATTCTACTCTCCCTTTGAGTGTCTCTGACCCAACAATAGGACTGAAAAGCTTGTCCATCGGCTTGTCGTTCATGCCATTAATATGGGAATGGTCGGAGGGTGTGTATCTATGCCTGAACTATCATATACGCCCGCTGTAACTTTTCTTTAGCGTTGTGGCACTTGTTCAGCTGATTGTGGTGAGTAAGAACATTATATTCTATCGACTTAGGTTTGATGATTATACTAGTTTGTCGCCCGACGCAGAGAGATGCTGTTCTTTGCTCCAAACTTAATCGTTAGCAAATGTACGAGTGACATTCTGTTGTTCACTGAAAACCGGATTAACTTTTCACAAGGCTACGTCAACAGCTTGTTAGCGACGCTGAACGCAAGACATTCAATTCGGGATGCCCGAGATGCATGGATGGATGATGATAATGCACATGGCATAGTCCTTCACCGAGTGGGGAACCATTCTTCAGCCGGCTTGTGGGGACGACATAAAACACCTATGGACACGAAAGAACTTCGGTTTGTCTATTTTGTTGTGATTTTTCGATCCTCTAGCTCATAATCTCCGCAGACGTTTCCGCCTTGCCATGCAAAAGCACGCTGACTCTATGAGCATGGCGACTGCCGGAGATGAAGAAGTTCCGCATGATCGCAAGTATGCTGATCGTGGAGACGCTAAGTCTGCCTTGAAGAATTACGAGATCAAAACCCAAGGAAGTGTATTTGTGATGGGTGACCTAGCTGCATGAGGGATTCTCCTTCGCACTGACTTTGTATGACTCCCTGTAATTGTACGCAGACGGGATGCCGTTCGGAGGTTGGACCTCCATTTCTCAAAATACCGTCATCACTGTAAAACAGCAAAAAGTAGAATTATCTGTATAACATACGGAAGGATATGGAAGGACGTCTTAATTTGAACCTACAGACCCATTAACTTTATTGAGATATTGGCTCAGTCGGACCAGAAGCAAGGTTGACTGATGGCGATCGGCTCCGATCACGGAAACCAGTTACGAGATTCAAAAAACGCCTTAATGCGTATGTGGACCGCGAGCAAGTATCCATGCAAAGACAAGATTCGAAATTCGGATGCAGTCAATTTCGTTCCAGGATAAATAACTCGGCACGCATAAGGACAAGGTTAGTCCAAAAATATTATTGTGCTTGGGGAGAACTCCGGATGGGAATGTCCAATCTGCCGCACCCATATGTCATAAATGATAGAGTTTCGGGGAAGGGCATAAATGATGCAGGGGTGAGCTAGCCATTCTACTTGTCAACTCGGGGAAATGTTTTCCGATATTATGCAAGGATCCGGCGCGCAAAGCCTCGTGTTATACCGCTGCAGAACGGAAGATGTAAGGGAAGGATGCCGAGTTGAGAAGACGTTGCCGGTCCGGCAGGTCAGCAATGTTTGCTTATGCTTGGAACACAACCTATCGGGATTGTAAACAATGGCAAACTATTGCCCTCTCCTTCAAACAATACCCCTCTGACAATTCTTCCCTTCTTGCAGCCGTAATGGGGCCAGGGAGTGACAAGGACGCAGCTAACGAAACACCCCAAGATCAGACCAACACCCCTGCCGCACCCCCCACTGCTTCGTCTCCGTCAACGCAAAAAAATGAATCAGACAATATTGTCGAGAAGTACAAAAAACTGAAGAGACGGTTTTTCGAGCTCGAGGAGGTTTGGATTCCCTGTGCTCGCGCATGATGATGTTATTAATGCTGGTTAGAAACATAAGGAAACGAGCAGCGAATTACAGAGATCAAGTGAACGGAATGTTAGGATACGGCAAGAACGAAAGTACGCTGCTATCTGTTTGTCAGCACCGTGCCAACCTAACTGATTTTCACAGCATGCTGCTAGAACGAATAATGGAATTAGAGGCTCAACCTCAGTTCAAGGCTAATGGTGGGGATCTGATATCTTCTACTCTTGACCAGCCACCATCCAGTGCGTTCCCACGGAGTCTGCTCACTGCTCGCGCACGTTCGTCTTTTATCAATAATCTACGTCAGGCCGCTGAGGACGACGGTGTTACTGCTAGCATGGACACTACTGTTCCTCCACGGCACATAGGAACATCAGCCGATGAACGTCCAACAAAACGGGCTCGCACTCTGAATGGCGAGTCTCAGGATGCTACCACAAGTCCTGGTCCGAATGGTTCAACTACTCCTCGATTGCATGTACAAACACCTGTCGCTCCTGGGTCACCTGCTTCCGATTCCTCACATCCCACGTTCACCCAGACTGCTGTACCGCCTCCCAATCCTCATGACCGCCCATCAACTCCTCCAACTCCTCTTACAGACCACTTTACACCCCAAGGCGGCATTAGGCGCCCATCTCCTATAACTGAAGACGCGCCAATGCAGATTGATGCGACGCGTACCAGCCCTCCACAGCAGTCAGGAACAGAGGTTTCAGGTGTCGTGCCAGAGAATGCGCCTGAAGACGCGTCCACTGTAGAGCAATCTATCTCTACCTCCCTTCCCGTTTCCGCGTCTCGTGGTGAAAATGCTACCGAACCAGACCCCGCCCCTGTGCCCACTCGCCGTAGTACAAGGGCCCGACGTCAAGTAAATTACAATGATGACGAACCTACTGTTTCCCCTTCAAAGAATGAGAAGGTTCCACCAGCCCGTAAAACGAGAGCAGCAGTTAAAGCATCCAATCCCGAAGCTTCAGGGGCATCAACTTCCTCTCCCAATCCGACACCTGGTGCCGTGCCTTCAGCGTCGGGTTCAGCACCAGTTCAGACTCCGACACCAACACCGATGCATAATATCAATCCTGTTCTTATGGGCGCGACTGGGACCACCGCAGGAAATGGATCAGTTCCTTCCACTTCGATATCTCCTCCAGCACCCTCACCAATAAGCATCAATCCCTATTCCGTGTATTATCCAACCCCAAGCGCTACCACGACCCCCACGCACCCTTTTCCGTATCCTTATTATTACATGCCTGGCTCAGGAATAATACCGCCTGGAATGATGCCGCCGGGTGTATTTCCTACAGGCCCTCCTTTGCCTTCGCATCCTGGAGCAAGTCAATCACCTACGCAACAAAGACCGACACCAGAGTCACAGCGACAAGCCAGGCCGAAGCGACTGAAAGCCCATACAGTGACAAGTAAGAGTTATAGCATCCCAATGGTTCCCCGGGACAAGGGTGGTCGACCAATGCTACCCTTGAACGTGGGTATCATGACGGTTATATCTCTTGGGGAAGTTTGTATGAGGGAACATTTCCATACTGAGCGGTATATCTTCCCTGTGGGGTACGAAGTCACTCGGTCTGTTTTACCTGGGTATCTACCTTGACATTGGACTTATATTTTTATCATAGACGGTATCTTTCTACCATCGACCCCAACATCGAAGTCGTCTACCACTGCACTATTCTAGACGGCGGAGACGGACCCAAGTTTCAGATTGTCCCGTCAGATGTTGCCGATAAGCCTGTCATTGCAGGGACAGCGACTGGGGCTTGGTCGAGCATCGTGAAACAGGCGAATGCAATACGAAATCGGCAACATTCCAATTCTGTGTCTGGACCGGATTTCTTCGGGTTGGGGCAAAATACTATTAAGCATCTCATCCAACAGCTGCCTAATGCAGACAAGTTGAGGGACTACGTATGGCAAATTTTCGTCGAGGGAGGGTAAGTATCATATTGTTGTTCGGGACTGGTATTGATAGATGAATGCATTCTAGGCCGTTGGGGGGCAGACACGCGGCAGTCATACCAGCCCTGCCGGAAGAATATGATTCCTCAGTGCCTATAGGTCCATATTATCCCTCTACGAGCGAGAAACTACGACGGGAGCAGTTAGCAGTACAAGCCGGACAGCCTCGGAAGAGTCATTACCCACCTCATGTTATGGCACGGGCGGCGCAGGAGGCTCAGAATAATGCCCGACAGCAGCAGCAGCAGCAAGCACACTCTTCTCCACAACCAACAACGCAGCCTCAACCAATACCCCAACAATCACATCCGACATCTCAGCCTCAACCTCCTCAACCTCAACCACCGCCACTTCACCCACAGCATTTAGGAATATCCGAGAGCGCTGCTGATGCTGCGACCTTTGCAAGTATCATTAGCGCTTACGGGGCTGCACAGGCAGGAGGTGCCCCTCCTGCAGGGATGATGGCTGGTGGGCCACCGCCAAGTGGACCACCACCTTCATAACTCACTGTGCCGGAAGAATGGGTACGAAGCTGCCTTTATTTGTCACATTCATTTAATCTACTTTATGATTGGGGTTTTTCCTATTGCTGTCATGTTCTGTGCTATCTCTCGTCATTACTGACCAATTGCATTCATCTTTCTCGTTCACTCACTCAGGTTCGGTATCTTGCCGCGTCAGTTGGCCTCTACTCTGTGCCGGTCCAGAGACATTCATCTCATCTCTGGATAGGTCAACAGAGCATGGTGGTGGGATGACGGACGCTTCTTACTACGAAGCGCCTTGACTACCGCTGTGACGCATTTTGCGTTTGAGGCAAAATAAATGAAAAGTAAGAGTGGTTTATTGAACTTACTGCCTCTGTGGGGACTTCTACCGTTGCAAGGCAAGTGCCGGTATATGGAGTAGTATAAGGGGCGCACATGATCTCCTTCGAGTCGATGTATGAAACTTGATTGTATGTTCAAGATTATGCACAAGCGCAATTTCCGTCGTGGGGCAAGTGCACGTACCAATTCGAATTTCAGCTATGTAAGTAAGACTTTATTCTCCATTTCGACAACAGGCCCGCTACTGCCAGCGCAATTCAGCGTTCAATTTTTGGTGGTAATGGAGACAAGTAATCGTTCATCGGCGTCTTCAGTTTTCTTTGGAGATTTAGTAGAGCTGATATCCTGATTTTTCTGACATATAATTCCTGACATCAGGACAAACAAGTTTTTTCATTAGCTTTAAACTCAACCCGTTTTCCAGAATACTCGCTTTCTGCAGCGCTGTTTCGTGGAATTCCCGAAAGACTTGATTCTGTTCCACACCGAGGCCCGTCATCTCTATGAAACGTTCTTCGTGTGACCTTCTCCGATCTTACAAGAGCGAGATCCTGGTATCTAATGGAAACACTGATTTGTTTCGATCTCTATGGCATACAGCACCGGAATGGAGTATTCGGCGTACGGTCATTCTAGCCCAATATTCTGTATCTGGATGAGTCCAAATTCTGGGGTCGAGCAGCTCTATGAACCCATCTACACTTTCCTCGCCGACAGGCTATTTTTATTCTCATCAATTATTACCTGGGCCATATCTCTCTCTATCGGCATCTTTTCAGTAAGATTTCACTATCTCTCTCAACACGAGCATCAATGCTATCAACCCAAATACACATCCTTTCCTTGTCATCAAACAAATCCAGCTGGATATCTTGTGCTCTACCGGGTTTCCCTTAGTATTTGTTGTTTCTTTCTCTTCGTAACGATCCACGACTGATACCAAAGGTAGATTACCTTTCCCAAAGCTTGGCTATTTGTGGACCTGAATATACGACGAAGGTGCTTGATGCGGGTATCCTTGACACACCTGTCGACCTTTATCTGCCACTACATCCGAGTCTTCAGACGAGCGCTCATGCACGTCGCAAACTAGGGGATAAGATCGCGTGGATGGAACAGGGTCTGTTTGAGATCAAGGGAAAGTAGATGGTTACGAAGACGATTGTAAAGTGCGTGCATACCTTGAATGCTACCATCATAAATCACAATCTGGATTCGAAGCGCACTGATTTACATGTTCGCCAGACGACAACCCGAACGCTACTTGGAAGGCATACCGTGAAAAGTGCGAGACCTTTGCACAGGGAAGGAGAGGCCCAACACTTTGCCATACATCATCTCATTCTCAACGTTTATTACCTCAAATCCGACAGTATACCAGGGCCGATGGGCGTGCACGATCATGATCTTGTCTGGATTTGACGGCGTGCTCCTGGGGACCTGAAAAGCCAATATCCGCGATCTGAAACGGAAATATCTACGGAATCATCCGAAGCATCCCCTTGTTTTCAACAACACAATACTTCTGTTTCTGTGGATCACTAGGATGGTATCAGTCGAAGACCTCGAGAACATCTTTGTGCCTCTTGAAGCAGACGGGGGGCAGAGGCACAAGCATTCCGCCTCATTACCCAAGCTGCTCAATGTTAATTATATTCCCTAGTGCCATTGCCCCTCAGATGATTATCTGGTCTTTACGAGTGATCCGATTCGGAATAGCTGTGGCACATAGGCAGCAGACATCTGTTTTCGCGATGCTTGCTTCAAGGGCAGTGATGTTCATCTTCGTGTTGCCTAAATTGGTCCAGAAGACGGGTCGAGCCGTATACATTTACTTACTTGCCCTGAGAGTCGTGCATTTGTGGAATGTGTATGTCCTGCTAGTAGGAAGCAAGGTGCGCATTAGCTTATTATATATCGATGCTCACGCCGTGAGTCGGCAGTGGCGCTGGGAACATGCTTGAGGCGTATTGTTCTGCTCAATGGACAGACGAAAAACAATTTCATAGATATGTGATCGTCGCATTGTTACTCGCACCGTCCATCAAACAAACATGATGGATGAGGAGGATCGACGCAGCTGCAAAGTCGCCTCGATTGACCACCAATTTCCGGGGCTCCCCACGACTCGCAAGTTCCAGTGGTATACGATCCCACGCAAGAGCATCTCCTACTTTCAGGGTAAATAGTCATCATGCATCACGGCGCAAAGATCTGAATGATGACTTACATCTTTGTTCGGAGAAGAGAATTCGAGCCATTGAAAACAGTTATGTATACGGGAAGATCCGCAATCTTCCAAGGACGATCGCCCCTGCCGATTGGCGTAGAGCATAGAAGACACTCTACTATTGCATCCGCCGAGCCAGTCATTTGACTGCTATGTAGTGGAAATAAACATGGGAACAAAGAACTCCACTTCCACATTCGAATGAACCCTTGCCAAACATCAAACTCAGTCTCTCCACATCTTGATCGTTTATCGGATTTCCCATGCTTTATTTAGCAGACGCAGATTTCCCCCGCCGACCGGTATGTTCTATTGAAGAAGACATGGAACCTAAAATGTGATTGGAGGGACCACAAATAGTAGCATTCTAGTAGTCAGTGACTTTGCAGAAGAGTTCAGCACAACAAACGCCGCCACCGACCCTAACTGATCTAATTGATTCAGAATTAAGAAATGGGAGAGCTTTGAATGGTAGAGAGGGAAGGCTAATGCCTCGCCATTGCCCGTGCGGCGACATTATCAGCCGTCGGCAGCATCCCGTGTCCGTGTCCGTGTGAATCATGCCTCACAGCCAACCCATGTCCAGGATTCTTCGCACAGATCATACCGAGCTCTTCCAATAGAGTCTGATGCCGGTAGGATAACCTGATATTGGGGACATTCGTCTGTGTTCGCCGTTTCGTAAGTAACAACATGAGGAAAATAGCACGCAAGACAGCAAACCTTGTTGATATCATTTCCATCGGCGCCAGGAAGGTACCATTCGTGTCCTATCCAGTGTCGTTTGAGCTCCATCTCAAACCCGCTTTGGATGACAGAGTTGCGCGCTAGCTCGGCCAGCGAGCTTTGAGGGAGCTTGTAAATCTGATATAGCATAAGATGAGACAGCAGGAGGAATCTAAACCGAAATACGCACATGAGCAGCAACACTGTATTCCTCCAGTAGAGGTTCCTACGCCCAAATTGAGCCAATGCGTATAACGCCTTGAGCGACCCACTGACCTTGGTAAAATGGAACTGCAGCGGATCGTCCGTGCTCAAGCTGACATTCAGCCCAGTCTTGAAGAAATCGGGGAGAGGATTCCTCTCATATGTCAAAAATAACGCGTTATTACTCAGGGGGCTCATGGCTATTCCAATTTGCTTGAGGTAGAATAGGTACTGTAACGCGGGAACCTTGCGGAGCAAGATACCATGCGAGATCGAATGCGACGTGAGGAACGCGGAGGTCAGATGATCCGTATCACCTGCCTCGCCACAATGTGGTCGGAGCACGAAAGTATCTACGTGGGATAAGGAGATGAGAAAGATGGAAGGGAAAGCAAAACTGACTGAATCCGCGTAGCCTCCGCCAGTTGTTTAGACTCGCCATGTTCGCGAACATGTAATATATCCTGGCGTTAACAGGAATAAGGAAAGCTTATCCATAGATGAATTCTCTTACCAATATGAATAAGGTGGCGACTGATTCGTATCCCAGACTCGCGGATAAGGGAATTTTTTGTATATCCTCCTCTCGGCCTTGGATTCATCGTCAACGGTATCAAAGCCGACTACGCGTTGCAGGAAAACATGCAGCTCCGGATGAGTTGTGGGATCTTTGGTTACCTCAAACAACGGTCTGAACACATCTGGCAATGAGTGAACATGTCAGTCGCAAGTGAAAGAATCGAGCAAGGACGTACTGATAACGATATCCTCGAAGGTTTTGATAGACCCATTGGCCTTGTACACGTCATACAGTCGCGGGACTTGAATGAGCCATCGGACGTTATGCGAGTAGAGCTTATTGTTGACGATCCACTTTGCGAGCTTGTCCCATTCGTCTGGGGACCGACCATAGATGCTAAGTCGCCATTCACAATTCTAATTACTTCATCATCCAACAAGTTACGTTGACCAGCGGACGAATATCCTACCTGGTACTTGCTCTGTTCCAAGTCGGTCATAACCTCTAAAGCAGCCGTGATTATTAGAAAACGTAAAAGGTGTTTGAGCGAACCTTTGGTGATCTCCGCCAAATACCTTCCTTTGATGAAGTTATCTGTCTTCAAGAAGATCTCTCTGAGTCTCGACTCCCCGATCGGGTTATATTTAAGATTGAATTTGTCAAATCTATGAAAAGTGTCCTGGTGCGCATGCATATCCAACGTGTCGATCGACAAATCGTAGGCTGTCAATTTGAGCGACTGGAAGACCTGCTCCAGCGTCAATTCAGCACCATCGCGGAATATTACAACGTCCTATGGCACACGGGTCAAACGAAGAAACAGAAGAAAATTCTATACAAACCTGAGGGCTACGCTTCATCTTGGATTTAATAAACCGCAACAGATGCTTTTGGTTCATACTACTTGAATGATGCACGTGGGTGTCGACTTTACGAAGGTTGTAAAAGTCTCTTGTAAAGATAAGATTTATGAGTTCGTACAAACACTAATTGAGCAATTGATTACCTGTGAGGAACACGCTGAATGAATAAACCAAGCCCTTAATCCCCACCGAAGAAGAGAATGAACGACAAATACCTTCATATCAGCCAACTCCTGGAACTCATTCAGGAG
Source organism: Armillaria sp. CMW 4456 (assembly GCA_028551335.1). NCBI lineage: Eukaryota > Fungi > Basidiomycota > Agaricomycetes > Agaricales > Physalacriaceae > Armillaria > Armillaria sp. CMW 4456. Next base: position 78,340 of record JANDKJ010000503.1, on the reverse strand, counting down.
ACTGTACATCGTAAATTTGCTCGCCAGATATTTGAGCCTTCGAAACGCGAAACTCTTTGTCGGACCATCAGAGATGACGCCTAGGATATAATCCAAATCCAAGAAATAGTCGCGGATATTGGGTATGTCGAACGCCGGCGTCGCTGAGAGCCATCAGTGTGGTAAACCACGCTAACAATGGGATACAGACCTTGATCAGGCTCATAGACCTGGTACACGCCCTTGTCATCGATCTTAAAGTCCCAATCGTGATTACCAGGGATGTCGCATTCTTCAAACTTGAACTCTTTCCTGCTTCCACTGTATCCTCCGTCCACACTGACGGCCTCCTTGTCGTCCGTCCAGTGCCAATGCGGCGGCGGCGGACTTGGGTAGACCCTCCACTGCTTCGCCTGCTTAGTATCACCCAGATTTGAACGACGAGGCAGGCCACCATCCGGCCTCACTCCATTTACATCGGCTAACTCATCGTCGAAATCGTGGAAATACCCATCATAGTCTTTAGGATTGTCGCCCAGCCTCTGGCAGGACTTGCGGGTATATTTATCACGGAGCTCAAGGCAGCGCTGGAAAGATTGGAACAGATGAATCAGCTCGGAGGAGAGGACCGTCTCTGAGGGGGGAAGGGATAATCAGCGGCTGCTCAGCGCATTCGTTTCGACCTACGAACCTGGCGGGTGTCCATCTATGGCGGACTTGGCCGCCTCCTCTGCTTCCTCTTCGATTTCCTCGGCAAATGGACTGGGAACACGTGGATCTGTAGCCACGCCATGCCCTAGCATGCTTCCTGCAAATGAGGCTGCCCCGTCTGAGCGCGCGTCGGATCCACGTCGATGAGCCCACATTTTCTCTTCGATCTGTCATGATGTACTTGAATACGCGAAATGATAACAGAACATGTGGCTCCTTACGTGCTGGAACGTTCGTTCTTCGGGATATCCATAGAAAGCATCGCGCGATTCGGGGATTTGAGGTGGTGGAGTTGGGTGCTTTTCTTGTGGAGGTATGTCATCATTTTCGGCTTCTTGAAGTAGTGCAGCCATATTCTTCTTCCTGTGTTCTATGACAGCAACAAGATAGAAACGAATAGACGAGTAAGTTCACTGAATCACTGAGCAACGTTGGTTGCGACAAAAGATGGAGTTTCAAATTACAATTTGAGGATCTGTGGCAGTGCTAGTCATGTGATGTAAATCTGCGGAAGATGCCGAAAAGCCAAAACTACGTCATTGCAGGTAGGATGTGGGGCGCAACAAGTGTGAAACTGTAGACTTTGACTTGTTACCGTTTTGATCCCCAGGCGGCATTTAACGGCCCACATATTTTGACCGGACTGATTTTCCACCCTGTTTCCGACTAGATGATTGAATCTATGCGAGTACGGTCAATAAACCTTGAATTGTGGGCCGACCAGTGGTCATGTGGCCGCGGTATCCAAGCTGTCTCTTGTTGCTTTATTTCATCTCCTCGAGGCTTGTCTGTCTGCGGAGTACCGTCGCAGCCTATCGACCAACTACGTGTACATATCACTCCCTACGGCAACTAATGATACCCTCAGCCGACCATCGAATATGATTTATTCCACGTATAGCCAAGCAGAACCTATACCCTGTATATCCGCGGCACGCACCCGCAGGCCGGAGATAGGCGGCACGTACATATGTATCGCCCATTCATTCCATTGCATGACGATCACATTTTAGTAGGAAAATTATCGGGGAATAGTACGACACCATGTATAGAACACCGGTCACTGTGTTGGGGATCAAAGGGACAAGACCCTTCTAACTCCGGTATGTGCTTGCAATTCAGCGCTGCAAGGACACCGGCTTTCAGGCGCGCCGCAAGCACACGCGGCTGTACTATCTTGGCTGACTGGCTTCACGTGCTCGGGTAAGCACCGTTGATATATGATGCACAAAGCTGTCAGTTCAGGCGAACCGGGTGCAAGTCGTACCATCTGTAGTACGGACAACTTAACGTTATGTGTAGCCTGCCGGGAAGATCTCTGTCCAGCAAGTTGTCGCTCTCTGCTCAAGATCGGAGGGGGATGCTGACAACTGTAACACACAAGGGGGCGGCGCCCAGCACCCCCTGAAGCGGCAAGCGCCACAACAGGAGCACTAAAGTTCAAAGGTTCAGAAGCAAGGGAACGATATATAGAAACAACCCTTGTCAACCGTTGCGCCCCGTTAAGCCAGATGAAAGACTACAGCTGGTGCGTTGGGAGTGTCAAGACAGTGTAAGAGACTTGTCCCAGGGGCCTGTAAACGGATTAGCAGCTTTCCAAATGGACAGAAACTTGACAGAGCGCGGGTTGGACCAAAAAGGGTATGTTAGCGTTTTGGATCGGGGGGAAGGCTGATACCGACATATTTAGCAGAAATTGAGATTCTCGCCATATACTATCGAGTTGAAGCGATAAATCATTGGGTACAAAGAGGTGAGGGTGGTCCAAAACGCACAGCCACGGTCCCAGATCCCTCTTATCTAAGTAGGAAAAGGTTCCGTCAACCCGCGGTAACTGATCAGGGCCAATATAGATTCGGAATCTGGGTTGAACACGACCATGGGAAAAGGAAGGGGAAGGAGATACATATAGGTATAGGTTGGCAAGATCTAGGTAATAATACAGTATACAAAGATGACCTTTACGACGCCCGTCTGAGAATGACCATCAAACCATCTGAATGAGCAGAGAAAATAGCGTCCACCGAGATCGCCCCCTGAAGGGCTTCGGGTTGTTGCGAAGTCTTTCTGGGCGTCTGACTGGTCCGTTTGGAAGAGCGGGATTTGTTAGTGCCGTGTTTGTGATGCCTAGACGCATTTGGTGGTTCTTGTCGAGGCCTGGAGCTGATGAGCTGCCGCTCGAATGAGATATATAGTGGGCACTTACTCGGACTCCCTGGCCTCTGTCAGTAGTGCAAATTTACCAAAGCCAAAGCCTCCGTCGCTCGGCTGGCCGCGCTCGTTGACGCCCCAGGTCTTGATGACGTCGATCCAGCTGGTAACGATCGCTTCGTCTTTGCGAGCGACGTAGTCAAAGAAACTCCTGCCGATGGCTTCAGTGCTCTCGATGAGGAGGTCGTTGGAGCAGTATTGAATGGTGCAGCGGAGGGAGAAGCGGTTCAATATCAGAGCTGTGCGGAAAGATTGTGATGGGAGGTGCTCGTACGATACCGGGTCAGCAGGAGTCAGAGGCGGGGTAGAGAAGGGGGGTGGGGAAGGGGGCATGGGGGAAGGGTCATTCCATCGCTAATTGGCGATTTAGGAAAAGAACAAAATTAAGAGCGAGTACGTACACGGAATTGAAAATTCTCTGCTGCAGGGCTTATGACGGTTATTTCTTGGGCTGTAGAAGCGTTGTGAAGGGCTTTAGCGCCGGGACTGGCAAAAGAGACACTCCCGACGAGAACGTTGTGAACGACTGTGCTGTTGGACGGGTCAGAAGGGGGCGGGCGTCACTGCGGTCGAATAACAGACCGTGACTACGAGTAAAGTTAGAAGAGAACAGCAGAATGGAGAGACGACTGACTACACCGCATAAAACATAGCCCTTGTAGGGATCCTTGTGCTTCATACGGAGGTAGACAAGTACTGCAGCCTTGTCTGCCTTGATAGTGTCGCTGTGGGTGGAAGTTAGGCGGCACGGGAGAAAGCAAACCGCGAGACGGACTGGTGCAGTTTGCGAACTCGGTTCACTTCGTCTGGGTGTACGAGCTCGAGCGAGGGGTGGCCATAGAGTTCGTGAGGTTCGTATCCTAGCTGACGTTGGGACGGGTTGGCAAGGCTGTAGAATGGAAGACGCACCCAAGAGCTCGACAACCGAGTCGGTCATGTAGAGCCACTTTGCCTAAGAGGGAGTGAGTAGAGTAGTAGGCCACCAGGTGGGATGTACCTGCCTCCTGGGAGAAATCGACTATGCCGACTAGTAGAGGGTCAGTGGAGAAGAAAGATACACGAAAAGAGGACGAACTGAAAGAATAACAAGGAGTGTTCTGGTCCATAGCACGCTAGAAAGACATGGGCGTTGGATATATAATGGATGGCGGTGGTAGGCAAGAAACAAGGTACCGAACGAATCGGACTGACGCATCAGGCTGGTGGCAGGCTGGTACAGGACCTCATGAGGGCAGGATCAAGAGTTATACGGGTGGATTCGGCGATCTCGAGATCGACTTGAATCTTGGTCAGATCCGCCTTACATCTTACCACGATGTGGTCCACCGCTCGCACGATTTCAGCAGGCGATATCGTTATAGTCTGGCTGGTATGTTATCGCCTCAAAATACTGCACTCATTATTCATCTGACTACAGACACGGGACCTTGTTCAACCATTACTCATCACCCCCGGCAAGGATTTCAACAGTAGATTCGGCAATTATCGTCACAATGACTTTATCGGCGTCCCCTATGGTTCCAAGGTCGGCGCACGCAGCGGCAAAGGCTTTGTTCACCTGCTACGGCCAACACCAGAGCTCTGGACGACGGCGCTGCCTCACCGCACCCAAATTCTGTATCTTGCCGACATAGCGTTCATCACGACCAAGCTCAACATTCGGCGGGGCAGTCGAGTCATCGAGGCAGGTAAGCCCTGTCTTGTGACTCGCCCAATCTTGCCTTTTTCTCTCTTGGCCAGGTACGCCTACTAATCGAATCCCCCGTAAGGAACTGGCTCAGCATCATTCTCTCACTCCGTTATACGCTCCGTTGGTTCTGCCGGCCATCTCTGGTCATACGAGTTCCACGAGGCCAGGGCCGCAAAGGCAAGGTGCGCCCCATCCCGCCCTCAATCCCGCCCTCCCTCTCATCGTCCCCAGGGACGAATTCACCCGCCATGGCCTCCTCGACTTCGTCACCCTCACCCACCGCAACGTCTGCAAGGATGGCTTCACCGTGATTGATACCGCCGACAGCTGTAAGATCTATTGAGCCCTAATCTACCCAGGTCCTGATCTATATAGTATTTCTTGATATCCCAGCCCCGTGGGACGCCATCGAGCACGCCAAGAAGGCTCTTCGGGTGCGTTCTCAAAAACCCTAGATCCCCCATCTCATTATCCACACAGAAAGACATCATCACCCGAATATGCTGCTTCAGTCCATGTATGGAACAGGTCCTTCGCACCGTAAGCGCTCTCAATGACGCCGGCTTCACCGGTAAGCATCTCGTCTGCCATCCTCCTTTCATTATTCACTCTACATCAGACATAACCATGTACGAAACCCTCCTACGCCCACACGACGTCTCTCAGATCCCCGCTCTTCCATCTATCGACGACGCCGCCGAAAAGCTCAAAAGGGCAGAGCTCAGGCGCGAGGATAAGCGCCTCAAGCAAATTGCACAAGGCCAGCGCACCAAGCGGAAACGAGAAGGCGACGAAGGCGACGAAGACGACCTCGAGGTAAAACGTGCCAAAACGGAAGAGATCTCCGTAAAATCAGACGAGATCGCCAAAGATCTTCCGCCCCCGAATACGAACAATAAGCTTAGCGTCTCGAAGGTGATGTCGGAGGTGAGGGGGCATACGTCTTACCTGACATTTGCATCCCTTTTGCCTGACATGTCTTTGATATCTTCTGCGTCTCAATAAAAATATCTCTACCGCTATCCCTTATTTGGTTCGTAGTAATGGAGACCAGTCAATGTCGAGGGCGTCTCTTCTCGTAGTGATTCACAATGTCTGCAGTGTCCGAATATTTTGTTTCATATACGCCCTTTCTACCCCCCCTCCTCCCCGACTCCGAGTCCATTCCCCGAGGGCGGACCATCTGCGGCCTTTTTTTTTTCTTGAAGAGCCAGGTTGCTGGGTTTATTGCCGGAACACGAGATTGACGTGCTTTGATCGGTTGTGTGACTGTGACCACGTTACATAGCATGAGGCCTATCGTTTCCTACGAGGACATCGCGTCTACCCCAACCTCCCATTACGACTCTCAGGCCCCGCCGGCCAAGAAACGCAAGACGAACCACAAGAATAAACGCAATCGGAATCGTGCCGGCTGCCATGAGGAAGAAGACAGGGAGCTTACGCACGATGAGATCTGGGATGACTCGGCTCTGATTGACGCCTGGGCTGCTGCGAATGAAGAGTATACCGTACGTTGATGGTGGCAATGTGTGGCTCTTGCGCTGCTGATTTTACATACTAGGCGCTCCATGGTACAGACAAGAGCTGGAAAGACGAGTGCGGTGTATCTCTATACGAGTTTCTTTCGTGTCTACTAACCGCACTAGATGCCTGCCAGATAACGATGACTCACATACTCATGTGGACGTAGAACCAGCGTCGGAACCGCCCTTGAACCTTGAGCCTTCGCACGATCCTTTGGTATCGCAAGATGAGGCTTTTGAGAGAGCTCTGAGTGCGATGTACTGGGCTGGGTACTGGACCGCCGTGTATCACGTCAGTTTTCGTTTCTTTTATTTTTCGTATTCTAATTGTCGATTGTCTAGCATAAGAGACGGTTGGAGGAAGAGGAGGAGGAGGAAGGTGAAGAAGAGAAAGACGAGGTGGAGGAACATCTGGTTAGCACCCAGCGGTGAGATATGTCTGTACCATAGTACTTACTTTTTCAAATGCACCTGGCGCCCTCTTTAGGTGGGTTCATTATCTGCGCTTGCTGTTCTTAGGTGAGATGCCAGACATAGCAACTTGTAGCCTTTTATCATCAGCTGGTATTAATGTCGAACGTCTGCGTTACAACTCTCCAATAGCAAGCCTAATCGCCTCCTCTTGCTCAATCTCCTCCCGAATTTTTGTTCTGCTCTTTGTAGCACGTGGGCGCAGCGTCCTCGTCGATGGCGCTACAGTCTTCCCCCTCTTCGTAGGGGATGCCTCGCTCTCGCTCTCACTCTCTCCCCTCTTTCGCCGTCTCCTAGCTCTTTCTTTCCCTTTTCCTTCTTGCTTGGGTGGATCCACGACCAATTCCACATCCACTACCTGCAGCCGTGCAGCATCCTCCGCCAACTCACGCATGCTCTTCGGAGTATGGCTGATGGCACTATCCACCAGCAGACCCTCGTCCAAATCAGAATCCACGTCCATCGTTGCCAAGTCGACTTTCTCGCTCTCGTGACCTCGATTTTGCACAGTAGAGGCTACTAGATCGGACTCTAATAGATCTGCATCGAGACGCGGGGCCTTGGGGAGGTGAAACGGCTGAACGACATTATCAGCGCCCACGAGGAATCCTCCTTGCTCGGCTTGTTTCTGACAATAGAATATATGAATTTGCAAATTCTTCAGAGTCCCCATACATACCTCTTCGTCCTTCTCCGTGGCCTTAACCCCTTCTCCGCGTCCAGCATACTGCTCTTGCAGCCTCTGCCGGATTCGCAACCCGTGGATCAACCTGGCCCACCTCTTGATAGCCTTTTCTTCCCGCTTCAATCGCGCCTTCTCTTGTGCGTCTTGCTCCGATTCCCAGTAGGCCTAGACTACCGATCAGCAGGGCAGACAAGATCAGTCCATGTCAACTCACATCTAATAGAACTTGTTCGTTCTCTGCAGCCACAACCACGCCCTCCAGTACCGGAAACGCGCGGCGTTTCTTAAATTCGAAGCCTGTCTGATAGTATATAATCAATGAACCTTACAACAAGATCGGAGTAAGAATACGCACGACCGCCTCGGCATAATCTAAACCAAGCTTTTTGGCAATTTTCTGGACACCCTTAACTGCGTGTCCGTGTCAGTTTGGCATTTTAATATTCAGAGGAAGGGGGACCGACAAGGAACATGTACGGCACCCCGAGGAAGCATCGTAGGAACATATAGATCGATATTGCCAAAATCATTCTTGGGAACTTGGCCCTATGGAGGTAGGTATCAAACTCAATAAAATTTCTTTTAATTGGATAGTAGTCGGACGAACTCACATCAACCACGGGTCTGGGGACGTACAGTTCAGTCTGGCTTCGCGCATACAAGCCATGCATGACCTCAACTTGACCGTCGGCCGTCTCTCCAGCTTCCCTTAGACTGTCCTTGAGAATCTCGAGCTCCCTCATCCGTCCGATAGTCCCTGGACGCGACTTGACCATCTTCATGGGCTGGACTCCTTCGCGAACAGACCTCCCTTCGCTTCGCAGCCAGTTCTCCGCCGTCTTCAAGGAAACAACTGACGACCGAGGATATACCGGTTCACCTCTGAATTTGCCCATCTCAGGCGTGTCAGGGGGCGGCGGGTGAATCGCTTCTGTTTGCTTCAGGTGCCTTGTAAGAACATAACTATAATAACAAGGTTAGATGATACCCAGAGGCTTCAGATAGAGTACTGAAACGGACACCGGATGGTCTTTGAACCCAGCAATCGTCGTTGGCATACCTTCCCTGATCTGCGCTGATTCAAGCTCAGCATCCTCTACGTCGTCGCGGTTCTGAAAAATGTCCCATGGCCAAGATTAATAGTCAAAGTGAAAGGGAACAAAACCTACCAGTCGATATGGCCTCGTTACCGTACTAACGACCCTCTCCCACCACGCTTCTCTTCCTTTCCCACCTCCCCCAGTCATTGCGCCACCCTGGACCTTTGCCACCTTGGCACCGTACTGTCTAGCATACTTTCGTGTCACGTCTCGGGCGTACCCATCCTCTTCTATAGCTAGAACGTACACTAGCCGGTTCTGCTGCGATATTCCTGTGGGATCGAATACGTTCTGTTTATTGACAATAGCGCGGAGAGGGTCTACTGGTATCCATCTGCCGTCTGGTCGCGAGAAGACTTCGGTCCAAAATACTGGCGGAGTGGTGGTAGGATCTAGGGGGAAAATGTGTATCGTAGATATTGGTCAAGGCGAACAAGTCTCCTACCTTCTTTCTTGGGCACGGCTACCCTAAGCACGTTACCTTTACTCTTGGTTTTGCGTAGTTTGACCGTTGGTTTAGCTTTTTCCTTGCCTTTCGCCTTGTCACTCTTTCCGACGGGAGCGCCATCTAGCCTTTGTCCTTCTCCCTTGAACGTACCACCATTCAAACTTGAGGCAGACGTTGACGCGATAGGTGTCTCGTCGTCGACTTCTCCGTCCTCACGAACTTTCGCCTGATTACTCTTCTTCTTCTTATCGTATTTAGGCTTAGGATTCCCAACTGCTGCCTGCCACGGCACACTCTGCAGACTCACAACAAGCCTCGCCGGTAGCCCTAGGCCCCTACAAAGTGCCGTGAATAGTTGTGCCCCCGTATCTCGCGAGCCACATTGCATCAATGCATGCTTCATCAGACTCTTCGGACTCTTGATGCGCTCAATGTCATCGTCGAGGATATCCTGCAGTGTCTCTGTATCAAGGAGGTATTCCTCGGCGTTTTGCGTTAGGGAATCCAACGGCATACGCCTCTGGACGGAATCAAACGTCCGGTTCTGTATGTGACCATCAGGAAGGACCTCGAAGAAGGACTCGTACCACCACTTGACAAGAGTGTCGAGGGCGCTCTCGAACATTCGACCACGCTTCGCTTGGTGTGGTACACGAGACTTGTGAATCATAGCGAAGGAAGTTTGAATGGACATGGGGACAAAGGACATAAGCCGCGCCTAAATATGGATAGAATTTCATTCAAAAGACGGGATAGAACGACGTACATGAAGAAGCTCGTCATTGAGCCATTTGTTTCTGACCCATGCGTTCGCAAGAAGAGATACAGTATGAAGTTTGTGGCAATTAATTCGGAGCACCCGCTCTGCGTGTGATATTCCTTTCTTCCTGTGGAGTCACGAGGATTGGTAAAAGAATTTACCAACAAGGGTAACAAAAATACTGACTTCACTTGGTCCTTCGATTTGGGTTGTTCGTGCAGCGTGATTTCTAAATGTCGTTCTTGCGGTTCGACTTCGACTTCCTCCCAATCGATATCATCTTCACTATCGGCCTCGACGATGGGCTCAAGTTCAGAAGTGGCGCCAGACATTTATTATTATGATATTTCAGAGAAAAGGACAGTATGAACAAGGGAGTGAAAGACAAAGCGGGGCCGCGTTAGTCATAAGTGTGACAAGTCACGCTCACGAAATGTCACACCCCTAGATCTAGACGCGTATACTCGAACTTGACTCGAACACGCGTCATAAAATCTGTCACGAAAAAATGTCTTCTTCCAGGCGTGACATTGGGTCTCTCGAAGATATTCTCTCATTACTTCACTTTCACTGCCAAGTGCTGGCCCCTATCATCAACTATCGATGAGGACGTGCGGCTCATTTGATTCCCCCCCTCTCAACGACCTCTGCTCGTTTTCCTACCTGATTTCACCTCTAGTCAGCCAGTGTTGGTACATTGCACTTAAAACCACGCGGTATAGCAACAGAATGGCCATTTGAAAAGAAACAAACAATGACTGTTAAGACTTCGTATGTCTCGCTGAAAATCAAGCGACCGGGGCTTGTATAGAAAGGGCAAGCTGCTATTTGCTTAGTGTATGAACACGGTTAGTTGTAACACTTCTGGTACATAGCTATCGTTGTCTGAACTGAGATCGGATTCCGGCAGAACTATAACATATTCATTCGTCACAGGTCGTCCATCGCAACATCTGGCCTGAGGACCTCCTCTGCACGCTTGATAACTCACAATCAAATCAACTTCGATATCTCCAACCTTTTTACATGTTCAGCCCAGAAAGTATGAGCCGTTAAAGGATCGACGTATGCAGAGCCCTATAGTCTGCGGCTCTTTCGGGCTCTCTTGTTGTCGATCACTTCTCCTGACGCCGTGTGTCGAACCATCACAGAACACTTTGGCACAAGAAACGTCGTGATACGAAAGAAATACTGGGCGACATACTGGTTGGAGTCTGGAAGGCCGCTCTTCTGGAGAATTCTAGCACAATCGGAACAATCGAAGCACACTGACTCGCAAAGATTAATCTGCTGCAGCGAAGTATCGCAATTGTTCGCCATATGGTGCAGGTCCCGGAGTAAGACTTACAAACATGTTTTACTCTGCTTTCGACCACACTCTGTTCGTTTTTTCATCAACGTATCTGGCTTCTGCGGTTTTTTCCCGGCACCAGTGGTTTTCAGGTGGCTTCAAATCAGCAGGTGATTGTTGCGCGCGATATCTTCGCCAAATCTAATGCGGCTCGAGCACAGGTGATCCACATGTTCTTCTTAAATGGTATGTGGAAATATTAATGAACCACCTCGGGCACCTTTTAGATATCAACGACCTTCATGAGGCAACGAGGGCAGAGGAATTTCCGTCGCGCAAGGTGAGTACACACGGTTCCAATGGTATTCAAACCATTAGAAAGATCTATCATCTACATTAAGACAATGATCCTTCTCTTCAGCAAATCTATGTATTCTGATCATTCTTAGGATGTGTACCCATCGTGTCACTGGAGATGACACATCCACGAATTGCATGCGAGCGACTATTCCTACAATGAGTATCACACAACTCTTTCGTCTCGGTACCGAAATTTCCTAGAGTTTTGGGTCTTTGGCTCCTTCAGCGGTGTTTCCTCGATTCTCCTGCGACAAGCCTCTATCATTCTATCTGTAAGTGTAAATCATGCTCAGCTTTCTTCAGGGTGGTGTCGTTCTCTAACTGCGGTGAGTCGGACAGGCTAGTACACATGCCACTTGCTGCGGGTGACGAAGCATGATGCAGGCAGGGAAGGGAGCCAATCCCATTTGACGTATTGTCACCACCGGGATCAGGCCTTCATTTGCCAAGGATTAAGATGCTGAATACTAGCTTGCAACAATGTGAGGCCAAAGGTTTTGTGGTTCCTAGCATGCGGTTAACCCAACACGAAAAGGTATAAAGGCAATAAATTGTTGGGTCAAAGGTATCATAGCCCTTTGGAATCTTGTATCCTTTGGCCTCTGCGCACGCAATGGTCAATCTCTACACATTCTCGGCCATTGTATTTCTGGCTATCGCCACCAGCGTTGTTGCGCATCCTACTGCTTCCCTGAGCGAGTCGGAGATCGCACGACGTGCCGACTTCCAGAATTTTGCGCGTCGTTCTCTTGATAACTGTCAGGACGTTCTCCGTCGCCGCGGACACACAGAGCGGTCTGCTGCTCGTCGTAAGGCCCTTGCCGATGAGCTACGCCGCAAGCGCGGACTGCCTACCAGTAGGAGACACCTTCAAATATCCAGAGACGGCAACAGAGTTGATATTATTGCAGGCAATGTTTACAAGCGTCTCGACATCGACGACGTTTTGAATACTGACCATGAGTCCGACGAGGACTACAGTGCTGACTCTGATCCCTTCGGTGGAACTGGATCCTGCATTCTCGTCTCGGAGTCTACCCAAGGTCCCTACTACGTCGATGGGGAGTATGTTCGCTCGGACATCACCGAAGACCAGGACGGCATCTACAGCTACGTTGATGTCGAGCTAATTGATTACTCTACTTGTGAACCAGTTGCCGATGTTTACATCGACTTCTGGCACTGTAACGCTACCGGCGTTTACTCTGGTGTTGTGGCCGGAGGTAATGGTAATCAGAATGATGAGTCCAATCTAGTGAGTAGGAGAGAAGAGCGCCGTCGTTCTGTCTTTAGCTAATCCCCTACTTCTATCAGGACAAGACTTTTCTCCGTGGCATCCAAGTGACCAACTCGGAGGGTTACGCCCAGTTTGAGACTATCTTCCCAGGTTTGGAGAATGTGTGTCGCAACCTGTTCCATACCATTTACAACCTTCGAAGGTCATTATACGAGTCGTGCCAACCATATCCACATTATTGCCCACGGTGATGGGACTGTCTTCTCTAATGGAACCTTCAAGACAAGCAGTGACCGTCATGTGGGTAAGTCCCAAGTGATGCATATTTGATCAGTATTAGTTCTTGCTAATTTCTTCTTTTCTTAGGCCAGTTGTTCTTTGACCAATCCCTGATTACTGTTGTCGAAAAGACTTCTCCTTATACTAGCAATACTCAACAGCTGACTGAAAACGAGGACGACTCCATCTTGGTCAACACCGTCTCTGGCACAAATGGCGTCGACCCCATCCTTGAGTATGTTTACCTTGGCAATAGCATCTCTGACGGGCTCCTTCTGTGAGTAACACATACATACACACAGTTTACTGCGCTATTTCTCATTGCTTTTAGTTGGGGATCCATGGGCATTGACTTGTCCGCGAGTTATACGGTGTCATCGGCGGCTACACTCACTGAGGATGGCGGTGTTGAAAACGGAAATTCTGGAGGAGGGGATGCCCCCGGCGGTGGGGGACCTGGAGGACCTGGAGGTGGAGGACCGCCCTAAGTAACACATCCCCATATGCATTACGCCCGAATGATGATCATTTTCTTGCGAGTTATACTCGTAAGAGTCGATACAATTGAGCATCAATTATCAGTAGAAGCAGTGCTGTTTAAGTCTTCTGTACTCGAGCAACGAAAATTTGCACGTCATTTGCACGCCGTTCATTCTCGAATCTCGATATGCTTGCCCGGAGACCGAACACATGCAGTACTACAAAAGCAACCGTCTAGTACTCATTCGTTGCATTGCAGCATTGATAGGTACATAGCAGATACTGACAGGTGTGTTGGAGACGACGATGTCGTATTACCATATCAAGTAACAATCCGGCAACATCCGGAATGTTCGAGCACAATTGCTCTTCCTCCACAAAGCTCTCATATCTGCTAGAACTTTCGAGCAGATGAAATAACAGTAAATTTATAGAACCTTCTAGATACATTGTGTAGTATATAAGGCCGACGTTTGGCCCAGTATAATTAATTAATTCTTTCATAACATCTATCCACTGAGGTAGTAGACCAAGCAATAGGTTTACCACTGCGTATTTAAACCATCCTCACAATAAGGTGGTAACTATAAGTAGTTGTAGCAACCAAGCTACTACTTCAAGTTCAGAATGACTTCAAAATTTTCTGTGCTTTCGGGGTTTTCCGCCTTAGACACGTGGACATGCGAATACTTTTTCTGCTCACAAGAGCTCTCTTTTGTAGAAACAGTCATCATAACAATCACAACAGTAGCTCTGTGCACAAGCGATAACGAGTTTCTCCCAACATTCTCTGTGCCTTCTTATGACTAGTCTATAACTTGAAGTTGCATGCTGGACGGCATCCAGATCCGACACGTATTACAGTTCTTCGATTGGACCCAATCAGCTAGGCTAGTCAATCTCTGCAGTCTTGAAGGGGCATAACCTCCTACCTTTCCAGCTATCAGAATGGCAGCACACTGAACACCGTACCGTTTGCCGGTCTAATGGCAGGTTCTTGGACTTTTAGAGGCTCCAGTAGCATTCCACGTACTTGGAGGGTCATTTCTGCGCCAGGTCATTTCGTGCGGTGCGCAACTTAGGCCCTTGATTCTGGCACTGCTCACTAGGGTAGGTAACCCGACGTAACCTCGCACGGATAAGGTAGCAGCATCTTTTTCAAGGAAACTTTGATTTGCAGAAAACATCCCTCCCTCCCTGCATTGTCATCCCCTGATGTGGCCTATCTTAAGACTCGCCCTGAGCATTTGGCTTTCTTTTTCTTTACCGTGACCAAACTCGATGATTCATCGTGACGGACACTTATTTCTGTCCCGTTCCTGTCACCATGATGTATTTTTTCCGCGCAGGCGGTCATTTTTGGCCCGGGTGGCTTCGTTTCGGGTCGGTTTATCGGATGCAGCGGATTACGCAGCGCTGTTGCTTGCTTGGCCTCACGTCATCCTGGTTGCCTTCGTCTCCGAGTTTGCAGGACGTATCCGTCTATTTCTTCCTGTATTCTGCTATTTGTACGCTTACAAATGCGCATAGCACGGTGACGGTTTTTATTGTCCGCCTCGTCGCACCAGTTCTCTTGTGATGGGTGCTGACCGTATCTGGGTACTAAATGAAGATGCCTTCAAAAGGAGATATTTCTTCTCGCGTGTAATACACGGGAAGGGAAAAGCTTCTTGCGGGCCGCCGCGTTCCAGTATCTTCTACCACATCCAAGGGATTTAGTACCAATGGAACTAGAGAAATTAATCAAGTGACCGAGAGGGGATGAGTTGAATGGGTATTGACCAGTCATCTCAGGTAACTTCTAGTACTTCACCTGCTCGAGGCCTGTTCCAACGAACGGGTCAGACTTTGATTAAGCATTTTCTCGTGATAACGACTACAAGGTCAGATGGTGTATACTCGTTCTCACAATATTGATATATTCATAGTCGACTTGTAATAGTTACCTCGTTCCTGGTGCGCTTTCCCCTGTCTATTCTCTGCATAGCGTCACGTTGATTGTAGTTCTTAATTTACTTGACAGAATAACATACAAGAATCTTCCCTCTGATCACATTCTGAAACTTGACTGTCGTATAGGAAGAAAATTTCGATCACCGACATCAATCAATTTATGTTAGTGATGGAAGTCTCATTTTTTTCCCAAGGCACCTCCATCAATTCTTGGAAGCTAGATTCGTGGTGCTAATGCAAGTTGAATTCGACAGCAGACTAGCTGGTTCTGATTCTATACGGTAGCTTTTGGGACACGAGGCTCTCCTGATTTCTGTGAGTCTCATTTCCCGTTGCTCTCTATGGACAATGAGTACATTCATAGGATGAGGTCCCAATGATCGACGTATGCGAGACTGATCTGGATGTCCGATTGTAACAGTCATTCGGGCCCTCGACCTATCCGGCAATTATATCCGGATGTTCGTTGGGGGGAGGCCGAGAACATCTTAATGTGCGCCAAAATAACCTGAAATAACGACCCTTCTATTCCCTAACGACAACTCTGTGGTCCGAGTTTGTACTGCGAAGCTATCTCATCATGGAAACTGACCCCGTGGACGCGATGCCTCGACGAGGGACCCCATCAATAGCCGGATGTGTGCGCGATATAAGGAAGGCTTCTCTCGATGTTAAGGAGACATCCAACTTTATGCTTCCAATCGTTGCCCTCTCAGTGCTCGTAGTTTTCCTTCTCTACCAACTGACACGACGCGGACGTCGCGTCACCGTCGCGCGTCTTCGTGGTCCGAAGTCGCCGTCGTTTCTCTATGGTGGGTCCCAACAATGTGAGGCCATAACCTTTTCTGAATGTTTTCCTAGGCTACCTACCTACTCTCGTTCAAGATCAGGCTGGTGCTGTCAGTCATATACTAAATTCCTTTCCCAAATTCTTATCGTTTCTGTCCAGAAAGACTTCCAACTTCAAGGAACTTATGGCGACGTAATTAGAATCAGGGCGCCTCTTGGAGTATGCTCATTGGCTACTTATGCTTTACCGTGGTCTGATGTTTGAACAGGAAAATCGTCTCCTTCTCATGGATCCCAAGGCACTTCAACACATGTTCTATAATTCTGGGTATCGCTACTCCAAACCTTCCGGGATACGAGTAATCCTGGGAGCAGTTTTGGGACCCGGTCTATTCCACGCCGAAGGTAGGCACTGATTACAGCCTAGGGACTTAAGCCGATATCGTTGCATCCCCTAGGCGAAGACCACAGGCGCCAACGGAAGATTGTTCTACCAGGATTCGGCAGCCGTGAGCTAAGGACATTTGTTCCCATCTTCTGCTCGTACGCTGGTCGGGTTCGTGTTATATCCGTGTGCACCGGACTATCGCGTATTGATCCGTAGCGCTAGATGACTGCGTACTGGCGAAGAATCATAGCTGCCGACAACTCAGAATCTGCGGTTATAGAAGTAACTTCCTGGATTACTCGCGCGTTGTTGGACGCCACTGGAGAAGGTGCTCTTAATTCAATTATCACTAGTAGCTAGAAGCTGATTCGAAATTGATTTTTTAGCTGCCTTCGATTACCAATTTGGATCCTTGGATAATTCTGAGACGGAGCTCGCGAAGGCGTATGCTCATATGGCGTAGGCGATGTGACCCTCATTGAATGGTTTTACCGCTGAACTATGCTAACCAGACTTAATGTTTTTGGTGTCCCTTCTAAGCTGGCACTCTTAGTGTTGTGTGCTATGGACTCCTGGCTTCCGGAATGTGTCAGTCAGTTTCTGACGAACATCCCCGTTCCCCGCTTGAACGTGGCGAGGCATGTTAATTCTATCTCAACGAGGGTGGCGAAAGGCCTTGTCGATGATAAGCAAGCATTGCTGCTGGAGGGTAAAGGCAACAAAGACATAATGAGTTTACTCGGCGAGTTGATTTGTCCGACGTTGCAAAGATTGTTGCTAACTATGCAAGTTCAGTCAAAGCAAATGCTTCGGAAGATCATAAGAAAAGGCTGCCAGAGAACGAACTTTGGGCTCAAATGAAGTACATCTCCAACTCCTGCGAAGAGAATATACTCAAGCTCTTCTAACAGCACCATCATTGTCGCCGGTCATGAAACCACAACTAACGCGTTAGCCTGGGCTCTACTGGAATTAGCACGACACCCCGAAATCCAAACAAAGCTTCGCACAGAGATACGTGCCTACCTCCGTAACCGAGCGGCCTCCGAACTGACGGCAGAAGACTTCGATTCCATGCCTTACTTGACCGCGGTCGTCAAGGTCTTCATCACGATATCTCCCTGCCGTCATTTTACTGACATAGAAATAGGAGAGTCTTCGGTTCCATCCAACGCTACATCACGCCTATAGATATGCTTGCGAGGATGATGTATTACCTTTAAGCCAACCTATAGTAGATTCCGACGGGAAGGTGCTCACCGAAATACCCATACCCAAAGGGACATATATCTTTTGTTCCATCGCGGCCTACAACCGCAACAAGGAGATATTTGGAGCCGATGCGGATTCGTACAACCCTGAACGATGGCTAAAGGGCACTGTGAAGCCCAGCAGTGATGCGTCAATTGGAGTTTACGCCAACCTGTGGGTTCTTTTTTGTAACTCTTGCCGATATAGCACACTCATCCGTTGCGGGTGTTTAGATTTACTTTCATCGGTGGCAAGAGATCGTGCACGGGCTGGAGATTTGCGTATGTCTTATCTATGTTCATTCTTATACGATGAAATAACGCGAGCTCCAGGTTGTTGGAGATGCACGCATTCATTGTTGAACTAGTGAAGAGCTTCGAGTTCGAGCTCACAGCTGATGCCCACAAAATCCGCAGGGAGCCATGTGCTGTGGTCACGCCGACAGTCGAAGGAGAAGTGGACAAGGGACCGCAATTGAAACTGAAGGTCAGAATGGCATCGAAGTAATGAATTCAGAAAATAAACTGTACAACATAATACAACGGCGATAAGTGTATATTCGTTATATAAATTATATAAATTTCGCCCACAACTTCTTGTGCAAGTACGAGAGATAATGAGACAACGCCACAATTCATTCTTGCGGAACACCCTCACCCTCGAAATAGATACTCTTTCGGAACCGACAAGGGTCTGCGAGAACGCTCATAATTCTAGTCCACATCTTTCGCACGGTTCTAAAATCACCCCTCGCCGATCAGTGCTAACGTCCATTCACAACGACCTTCTTCGGCCCATCCTTATAAATTATGTATTAAAAAACAGTGTTTCAACCGTTCGAATGGAGGTTGGGTATAATGGACAGAAAGAATGTACCTGAGGTGCAAATGTTTGCAACAAGAGATCTGGTTTGTCACCAACGCATATACACATGTCCGTGACGGTCGCTACTACGTACAGGGGTATAAATCATTTCTATATCACTGATCGTTCATGAAATTCATTCATCTTTCTAGATATAAATAGGTAACGTAGGATTCAAGCCAGCCCATTCCGGACCGGAAACAAATTCCTTGTCGTCTATGAGGAAGTCCTGAACAAAAAGCAGTGAGCTGCAAGAAAATCATCAAAAAAGAAAGACACATACCAAAGGACATTCTACCAGTGCTCCCTTTACCTCCGATAAGCGACTCTTCAGCCTATCAAGGGTGATGCCAGGAATGACATGACCAGTCTTGACCTTGGGAACATAGGCCTAGTAACACGTTTCAGTCACCCACAACATCAATGACAAGCGAACAGGAGCAAACCTCATATGCCTTCCAGTCCCTGACCAAATTCGATGGCACAGGGCGGAATAGCTCGGTAAACACCTCTCTGTTTTTCTTGGCAGTGCCGTTCCATAAAGCTAGTGTTGCGTCTGAAATAGGATCAGCCACCAAGTCGTCTTCCCTCGAGTTGAATTCATTATCGTTGGGATGAGGAGCAGGATGCATGAACGAGTCGGGCTCCTTAGACCTTTGAAGGGGCCATTGGGGTTCGATGAGACCGAGATGCTCTATTGCTTAAGATTAGGGATGCAGATCCACAGAGATGGCAAGTAGCACCTCTGAATAGCTTGCGCCTTAAGGATGTGGCAAATTTCGAAACCATGACACGTTTTCCGTTCATTGTAGATTCAATCATATCGGTGTCTTCAACTACCAGTGCGATTTCCGAGTCACCGTCACCCTTTGAAGTCCACAATTGAGTATCGTATAGCAAGCAGACATTCAAGATTTACCTTCTGACTTCTGTCATTAATGTTAGCAGAGCCCATCTATATACCATGATATCAGAGAAGCCAATGGAGAGATGAAACATACACACAATGACTCTAGTATCGTCGACGATCATCAACTTGGAATGTATATACAACAATTCCGAGACATATCTGAAGCATCCTATCAGTTAAATGAGATGGTGATCCACAGGCATAACTTACGCGTCCAATTCCTCTTGCTCCGTACCTTCCCACAACTCATCCGCCAACCGTGTCCTGTCATCAAGCATGTGCTGCGCCACAGTGTCGCTAACAAGTTCGTCATCGCGAATTTGCTCGGAAGCGCTCTCCCATCGCCGGATGATTTCTCTGGCGGCCTCCTCCGTCTCAGGAATGGGGACCTGATGGCAGTTGTTAGAAAGCGATGATTCGAAACATTCGATCTTACCTTAATAATACTGTCGTCTTTCTTCTTGTCTGACTTGTCTGTAACAACTAATCCTTCTGTTGTTGGCTTAGGCAACGCAATAGTGACCTCCTTTTGTATCCCATCGGAAACGTCTCCAATCCACAAACGCGCAAGTGCGACTTGTGCCTCGTGGAATTTGACCCCCGAAATTTCCCCCATTTTGGCGATATATCCAGCTGTGGTATACGCATTTGATAAGAATGGTAGACAGATAGAAAAGAAATTGAACCTACCAGGTGAGTTGATTCTATCGTATGATCTCAAGTGGAAGAACCGAATATAGTCCAAGCTAGATCCAGGAATTTATCAATGTCGCTGATTGAAGAGATTGATGAAAACTCACGGTTCATATCCGGCCTTCCTTATCTCCTCATAGATACTACTACCACCGCGGTTCATGGTGCGATACTGACCGGCCATAATGGTCTTCAACGAAGTCTCGTCTTTGACATTGCCAGCAAATCCCGGGAGCTCAGGGATGCAGATGATCACCTGGAACCTCTTGCCCTCTTGCGCTGCTCTGACGATACGCTCGACTAGAGCCTTCCCAATGAGGTTGACAACTGCACCACCTGGTTTAGTAGCAGAAATACTGGAGTTTGTCGTTATGGTCAGTCTGCAGACAAAAGACGAAATGGGACACTCACAAGAACTGGTTCTCAATGTAGATGAAATGATTCGCCTCGAGGATCAACTGGATGTCTGTGGATGATGCTGTTGTTAGCCAAAATGGTGTCTATCAAATATACACTTGCATGCGTTTTGAATACTGTGCTCTGTCAAAACACCATGACTCCAGTCTGAGACGCTGCGCACAACCTGGACTCGGCATGATGGTGTGGCTGGCCTTTCATACCCGGGCTCATCGTCTCCTTCCTCATCACCGTGTACGTGACGGTGCCATCTCTGACGGTACTTCCGTCCCACCGCCGCCCAATGTTCACGGTGAGGGTGGCCTGTCAGACGTAAGTAAAGATGATTGAGCGCCGTAGCGAATACCCTTACGAGCTACAGCTTCATTGGGGGCTGCATCGACATCATGTGGTAAGGACAACCAGTCAATGTCCCTACAACGAAGTTAACAGAAGGAATTATTCATAGAAGGATCCCTTACGCCTTGTCACGGTACTAGAAATAAGAAGGGTTGTCAATGGTGGTGATACGTGAAGAATAGAAACTACTCGCCTTGCGCTTCTTGATTTCATTCCACCTCTCAACGAAGTGTTGAACGATATCCAGCACCACGGGTCCAGTCAAGGACATGTGTATCTATGAGGAACTCATCACACACTTTGCACATACGACAAGATGGAGCTCCTACATCATGCCAAGGCATCCTTGCGCTCTCCAAGATCGACAGCGTATTACTCGCGTACCACCTCACATCTTTGAAGTCCATGATCCGCGCATTATTGTAATCCTGGCCGGGGAACAAGGTCCGACTAAAATCCGTGGGGTGCACATCGGCAAGAGGGTGATTATGCGTATCCCACCGTCCGAAACATAAATCAAGACCCCCGATACACGCATAATGATTGTCAACCACAACAACTTTCTCGTGGTGTGACCAGAACTGGACGCTATCCTTGGAACCGATGTGATCTGGGTGGCGCAGGCAATTGATATTGGGGTGAAGATCATCGAGTGTATGTTTGGTGTGCCAAGAACTCATCGCCATCGTTTGCGTGACTTCTTTGTATACGATGACATAGATCTTGACGCCCTGTTCTGCCTTGCGCTTTAGCAGGCGATCAAGTCGATATTCTGGGTAGTCCGCAGGAGGACGACGGAGGTAGAGTTCTGGGGTCAGCCACCAGTCCTACAGCGCGTTATAAAGGTGAGACCAAAACACAACGACTGGACGAGGACGTACCAAGATAAATATGGCCTCTTTGGCGCCATCAATCAACTCAGAAAGCGCCCACATGTAATCGTGCCCATCAATGTGCCATTTCACAAAATTGCCAGCCCTCTCCTCTGCGAAACTGGAGAAGCGGTGGCTGTCGTTGATAGCCTGCCTAATCTCGTCAGCCTTTTTCTCTTCAGGATCATCGTGGCGGCCTGGATATCAGTCTGTTAGATGCTTTTACAAAAGCCGATAATAGAATAGCTCACGATTAGGACGCAAGATTCCTGGGTAAAAGGTATGAATAGGGATGCACTGCCAGCAGATCAGATCCTTACCTATGGCTTCCTGTCTAGCGTGTTCGATCCCGTCTGGAATTTTCTCGATAATGTTTTTGAAGAAACTCATTCTTGATGAGCTGGTGTAGTGTTGGTATGAAGGTAAGTGTCTTGGTCCAATATGTATATGAGAGGCTGGGCAACGGCGGGCGCCGTTACTACGCTATGACATCATTTCTCTTGTGTCAAAATCTGTTGCCAAGGCGGTGCGTAGGAGGGTACTTGTGAGTATACATACCGCCTTGGTATATCTAATTGAGTTATCACGATTTGTGCCAGTACCACGAGTAGATTCCCTCTGCGGCTTCATGTAAACATCATTACTTACTTTTCTCAAAGTCACCGGCGATGCCGCGGATAACATGTTCCATTGGTTCCAGGACAAGTACATTCATGGGGTTAAGCGCTGTGCAGCGAACTTGACGCTACATGCAGCTTTCACGGCTAACTTGTTTAGAGTGGAGGATCTGGAAATTTATCTGAGAACGTCAGATGGTATTGTTTACCATGTAAGCGAGCACGGACTATGGACGCAACCGAAATGCTGAGAAAAGGCTACACATGTTAGCAACAAGCTATAATCCAAAAGTCCGCGAGAGCGTGGGATTGACCATCTCACCACAGGAAAAATTCCCCCGAGATCCGGGGTGACAATAGAGGGATTCTGATAGCTAGGCAAGCCTCGAAGTTGGCAAGAGATGGAAAGAGATCTGTATTCTAGTTACTTCCTCGTCATGAGATGGAGTACATAGTATATGTATGCAGTCCGGGGTAATATTCTGATATCAATCAGTGGTGAGAATATATCTTTGAAGTCTGGCTTCACTTTCACCCGTTGCAGCAAAATTTTTGTGCACGGAGAATCCTATTATACATATGGACAGGTAAAGGGTCCCTATGCGATCTCTCTGTACGATACTCTACTAGTAGCGATACGACAATGAATGACGCGCCATCCTCGCACGCTCAAAGGCCATGTACTAATGGCGTCTCGGAGATAGAAACATCCAATTAAAACCATGATCCGTTGGAACGCAGACACCCATTATTGATGGTAAATCAAATGGCTACACGGTCGTTCTGCCGCGAAGATTTCGAGGCTGATATCAAAGAAGCACGGCACCCGGTACTCGGTGAAAGGACACCAAGCACAGACCTGGGAACACCAGTTGGGTATTGGAAGCTAGTGAAACTCTTGGTCAGTGAATAACACAAAGGGAGATTGACTGAATACCTCACAAGCGGTAACGATAAGGTCAGTATAGAACGCCACAATTATAGACTGCGGCGTGGGATGTGCTCACGGAGCGAGATGAAACGGAGTTGATGAGGGCCTTCTACATATATCCTTTACCCTTGAATTCCGGACTCGCATGCCATCAATCCCTACTCTGATCAAGAGCACAGGAAATTAGTTCTCAATGTAGCTCAGGCTCTACCAAGACTCGGAGCGTGTTGGTCATCCGCCAGAGGAGACAGAACAAGGTGTGACCAAGTTACGAGTTCAGTGCTAGTTCGGGCGAAGAGACGACCAACGCGAGTTCTGATTAAAACCAGAGCCCTAGTGAAGAAGCATGTCCAAATGTAGCATCAATAAACTCTGGGCGAACTCGTGTGGAGTTTGAGTGCGAAGGGAGGCTGGACCAAGGTACCCGAAGTTGGTTTCGGACCGCGACACCGGTATGACTTGAACCATAATCCTTTGGATAATCAAGAAACGACGACTGGCGCCACAAATTTGATCAGCACACTAGTTGGATTCTGCAGGGAATGTCTCCAAATCTATGTATGAAAGAGCGCTTCATTCTGTTTTTCGGGATACGCTGAGATGAGTTGGAAGAAGCTCTAGATCATGGAATAAGACAGGAATTGAGGGCACCGATAGGCTATAGCGCACCTGACCGTCCCCGTCTGCGCCACACAGGTACCACGAGTCAGAGTCTCACGGCAAACACGACTATAGTGGATTTCAAAGGCAGGAAGTATTCCCCTCTCTCAGAAGATCGCTGCCTAAATAGGACGCGTTATTTGTCTCTATTGTAAGTTGGTGGCACGCGAAGTTCTCAGGCTCAAGTTTGTCTTAACAATGGCAGCCATTTTTAGCTTTCCTTATGACTTTTTGGAATCTCTTTGACTCCTTACCGAAATCCCCTCTCAATACCGGTGGACATGCCTCCCCATTTCGCATTCCCTCCTCTAACCAGCCATCCATTACTATACACTTCGCCGGTCACACGTGCACCATCTCCCAACGAATCACTCAATTCAAACCACGGAGATGACAAGACATCAGATTCAGACTTGGAACTTCCACAGTCCGAGTTTGATATAAAGCATGACGGTCTCTTAAAGCTCTATCACCCAAGGCCAGAAGAAGAAGAAGCCGAACAACCTGTCTTGATTGAGCGGCCTACAACGCCCTCCAGTGCTGAAAGTAAGTTCGCGTCCCGGTACTTCCAGAGTGTTACTCATTTATTCTCATAGGAAAGGCAGAGCAAATAGTGGACAGGTTGCGTCGTGAAGTTGTAATGATTGCCGAGAACGAAATGCTTGAACAGCAAATCATGTTCCGCGGATCCAGAATTGGGACGGAACGACCCCAGTCTAATATGGATGTAGACGAGATTATACAGAGTATGATGCCAGTCTCTCGGAGACAAGAAGCTCGACAGCCCCCCGGGCGCTTGTTTATTGCTAACAAGGCTCCTTGGGCTGTGGAGAGCCCTCCCCAGCCGTATGGGACGTCGGTGCCCTCGCGATCACCCGCAAACGGTTCGTCACGAAAACGTGCAAAGGGAAAGAGAAAACAGTAGAAGAAACAACACCTATACATTGTATCTAACGTCATCTGTACAAAATATATACTGTATTTTACTATATCACACCTGGAAATACAACAAGTACGTACGGACAGAGTTCCATCAGTATCAGACATCGTTCTTGTCTTCCGAAAAGTAATCCGGCAGTGTGTCTTCCACTGTCTTGATCATATGCGAAATACTTCGTCGAGCGGCAAGCCGGCAGTCTTGATGCATGTAAGTAGCGCTGCCCCAGCGATCAAAGTCCTTTTGTACTTGTTTGAGCCTCCCCAGTACATCCGCCAGTCCCAAAGACAGTACCGCATCGCCCCTCGTCTTCTCCTTCCAGAACTCGACCCAGCTCTGGGAACACGAAGGCTGGTGCCATGTCGCGTTGCACGAGGGCGAGTGGTCGATGCGGGGAGCAGACAGCCTCAGTTTCTCCCACGTTCTTGATAGGCGGTAGTATCCCGTTAAAAGTCGTAACTGTTCAGTAGAGCTGATGATTAGTCGGCCCTCCTCGTCAACGTCGCCTAGGTCTGCGTGGCCTTTCTTGACCACTACAGGCTTCTGCATGACCTCCAGGTAAGCCTCGCCGCGTAGAGGCCGAAGAGAGAGCTCGTCTGAAAGGGCCATGGCAAGATAGGCATAGCGTGAAGACGTGGTCATGAGCTGCCGCAATAGGACAATCATCGTGTTGAGCAGCTGTTCGTGGTTGCACATCTGAGCCAGCCGCATTAAGCGAGTTAGTTGTGTGATAGTTTCCGGTTCTGAGCCGAATAAGACAGGTGCTGTTATTGAAGGCTGTGTGAAGAACGAGAAGGGAAAAGTGGGCATAGGATTTGGTCTGTGGCTTATATACTCCTGGATGGTGTCAAGAGCCCATGTTTCCAGCGACTTGAAAGCATACTTGTTTGAAATACGAGCAATATCGATGAGTTTGGACACGTCCGTTGCTAGAGTTCGCATTTCTGGAGGTCTGGGAAAAACTCTCAGAGCAAGCAGCAGAATATGCACTGTGCAGTGCTCACAAACCGTAAAGAGCCGCAAGAAAGTTCCTAAATTCTTCAGCACTATCTCCCGACAGAGTTACAGGGTCGTCGTCAGACGTTCCCTCGGCCGGTTCGTTACCCTGAGGCAGAGTAAACATCATCTTGAAAGAAGAGCCGTCCTTTGAAAGTATAGTTCGATGAACCTGTTGAAGATAAACATTCATCCTCGGAGATTCACTGGTAACGCACGTTAAACAGGACATTCTCCACCAGCAGAACGCAGCTCCCGTCCTCAAAGTAAAAGGTGTCATCTCTTCTAATATTCCTCGTAGCTCTAATTTGCGCCCCGAGTTCCTCGGTGGAGTCCCGGTCCGACTGACTGTTATCTGACCTTCTCCTCTTGCGGCTCGAGGCTGCTGCAGAGCCATCTTCAGCCTTGGGAGTCTCCATACTGTGCGACATGATGAGAGGTCGCGGCAAAGTCGCGGCTATTTGCGGAGAGCTCCGTGATGTCCGACCAGCTTCGTGGGTTCTGGTTGTCTTGGCCTACCAAAGATAACAACCCTTACTGGTGCTGTCCCCTCACCGTTGTACTTGATATTTGGGTACAGTATTGAGTAGATATGGTGCCGAAGCAATAACCGGCATCTCTTCGGCAACTCAGTACGATTCGCACCATGCATTAAAATGAACGTGGTCACAAGAAAAAGGATATATTTCTAAGAAAAATATGGAGGTAAACTGGATGTTACTTGGACGGAAGGGCGTGTATGTAATGTTGAGGAGTATAATTTTGCAGCCACTTTTTGCCATTTTAATTTAATTTTATATTATATTATTTTAAATTTCGTAACAATTGCTTACTGAAACTTGGCTTCGCACCACCACCCCCCTGATACCTGGAATATACCTAGGTCGAGCCTCAACCATCACTTTCCTTTCAAGCACTGCGCTTAAATTTTAACATGTACTTCGTAACCTAAATCAATGAAAGTTCCTCTCCCCAAGAAATCGACACGTCTTAACCCGTACTAAAGACATAGAAGACTTTATTGAATGCCCTTGTCAGTACATGTATACACTTAATTTTCCTCTATCAAAGATGTTCTGATATACTTATGTGTCTTCTTCTTTGAGATAGTTATCTACCACCAGTCCAAAAAGTTCATAGATGACTCTCGAGAGTATCAACCAAATCAGACAGCATAACGAGCAGCTCTGCGTGCACGTATATCTTTAGTTGAAAAACCTATCTTTCAACGAAAGCTAGTCTTAATGAGAAAAACAAAAACGTCCGGCAGATCGCGGCACGAAATCTGCCTATCTCCCGGCCGGATATGTCTGGCTTTGCATCATTTCAACTCATAGTCGCGTTGAATCATGAACGGCCTTCACATCACTTCCTTTTTTCTTTCCAAAATAGCACAGTTGTGATTGCTCAGCAACAACCACCATGGCTTTTGGAACTATCCCTTTGAACGACGGCACTGAGGTAAACTAGCCTTGTCCAGCGCCTTGACCGTAACTGATGCGCCCTCTTAGATCCCTCTTATTGCCTATGGAACGGGCTCAGTCTGGAAGTTCCAGGACGTCGTGCCATATGTCGAGCAGGCCCTGGAGACAGGCTTTAGTCACATTGATACAGCTGCATGTGGGTCCCTCGTTATCGACAGGCGGCGTAATTTGACGGTTCATCGAAAGACTATCAAACCGAGGAGGGTGTCGGTATAGGAATCAAGGAAAGCGGACTGGACCGAAAGAGCCTTTATATTGCTACCAAGTATGATGGCGGAGATATTCAACAGGAGGTTCGGAGGAGCCTGACAAAGGTGTGAAAAGCCACCCATTCATTAGTTGACTGAATAGCCCTTATCAGCGGACTAGCTTGGCTTAAAATATGTCGATCTTTACCTCATACATTCCCCGCGAATGGTCTCAGGGACTCTCGAGAATGCCTGGAAGGAATTCGAGAAAATCAAGCAGGATGACTTATCGAAGTTTGTGTAGAACTCTCTCACCGCCGCTTATTGACTTTGCGTCCCAGGAGTATTGGTGTAAGCAATTTTGACGTCGAACACCTTGAACAAATCGTCAAGACTGCGAAAGTTATTCCAGCTGTCAATCAAGTCAGTGTCTGTAGTTCGCTCCACGGAAATGCGTCCTTATTCTGGTGACGTAGATTAATCTTCATCCATACAATTACGCGACGGCAGTGCCAGTGCTGGAGTATTGCAAGAAACACGGTATTGTCGTGGAAGCTTATAGCAGTCTGACGTAGATCTCTTTACCCTTTCCATTACATGCGCTCACATGTTTTTAGGCCAATTACAAAGTTACCCGGAGGGCCCGTTGATACCCCGGTTTCCCAAGCTGCGCAGCGCCGCAATGCAACGCCAGCCCAGGTGCTACAACTGTGGGTCCTCAGCAAGGGCGCCGTTATCGTGACGTGGGTCCCGAGTCGGTTGGATGTATCGCTTCTCATTTTCAATTTCCCATTTCCAGAACAAGCTCAAAGAAGGAGCGTCTTTTGGAGTACTTGAGTGTAGCAGACCTCGGTGAGTTGCCATAGTTAATTAATTTATTGGCTTGACCTTAACTAATGGACGCGAACAGCACCTCTGACGAAAGAAGAGATCGCTGCCATCGACGCAGCTGGTGCGCTGGGACCACCTGGTTCCTCAACCATTCGCGCACTGGCGGCTCGCTTAAGGGTGCGACCGTGGCACACTGTCGCCTTGGGGGCACTGCTACTCATTGCTGGCTTTCAAAGGTACTATGTCCAGTAGGTAGGCTATTATTGGAAATTCTATTTTCTGTCGCGATTAGAATTGCCAATTCGTGGCGACTTCCATCACATCACTATTCTCATGGACGCCCCACCCTTATGTCGAACAACGCTTCCTTCACGGGGACTGTCCTAAGGCTGTGCTGCAATGTGCTACCTCTGCTGCGTATCTACAATACACCTGGTTGCGCTTGTCTTAACATCATCGACATGTTGTATTGCATCGTCATACCTTCATCAGGCGAATAGACGAATTGGTACTCACTGATCCCTCTAGGTATAGTGTTGACACTTTGATATTCTGATCTGCTGGCTGATTTCCCTCTGGCAGAATGTACTGGCAAGCCTAGAACTGTGGTCGCTTGTATGGTGTCTCTCAGTCGCGGTACCGGACCCCTACGCACCGGCCAAATTTGCTTCCGATCGGAAGCTGCCACTACGCTATCTCTATTCTATTTTTGGAGTGCTTGAATATTCTGAGCAACGCATGCACGACATAAACAAACAAGATATGCACTATAAAGCCCGAGAAGCTGGGGTCTGCTTCTATCTTCACTACCCACCATCAGCTCTATTCAATACTAACCCTTCTCTGCTGAATTTTTCATGATGTCTCGCGTTCTGGTCACCGCTCTCCCCTTCGCTTCTAGGCTACACCCCAAGGTCGGACATGCAAAGGACATTCTGGCTCGTGATAGGGCTCGCGCCCAGAACCTCCTGGCTGGTTTGCAGCCCCACGGCCCGGTTGGTATCCAAGAGCTGCGCGCAAGGAGGAGTCACCACCACCGTCACCATCATGGCTCAGAAGGTACTACACCTTCTGAACCCAATGACCAGACTGGCAACAGTGGTAGCTCAATTGACGTGACGGACGCCGGTGGGTAGACACATTAGACTTGCTTCGTTGTTGATATTAATTGTGGTTGCAGCCGTCACTTATACCACTTCCGTGAAGGTTGGTGAGTCGGCGCAGGCTTTTACCCTTCTCATTGACACGGGTGGGTTTTAATAGTCGAATTCTGTCCCTTTTGTTCACCTGTTATACAGGAAGCTCCAACACTTGGGTCGGTGCCGACAAGGAATATGTGCCATCGTCCACGAGCAAGAGGTGTGTAACATAGTAATCTTTCTATGTTAGGGTCTCGACTAATGATCTTGTCCAGCACCCGAAAGACCGTCGTACGTCTCTCTGTATACGGTAAACTGATATCTCCTCAATATGCCTTTACTTGCAGAAAGTCAGTTATGGATCTGGATCGTTCAGCGGAACGGAATGTATGTTTCACGCTTGTATTCAATAGTGACTTTTTAAAGTACGCTTTTAGACACCGACCGCGTGGAGCTCGCTCCGGACCTTGTCATCGACCAACAGTCCATTGGTGTAGCCTCCTCCGCTGAAGGTTTCAATGGAGTGGACGGAATCCTTGGGTACGTTTTCGTCTCTTTTCGTAGGGCGACGTTCGACTTGACTTGTTTGTAGTATTGGACCGGTAGAACTTACCGAGGGTATATTGTGCATCCCTTATGGTAGCTGATGTTTTCATTGATGTACCTCTCAGGCACCGTCGGTGGATCTGGAACCGTTCCCACTGTCACCGACAACCTCAAGAGTGAAGGCAAGATCGAGAAGGAGTCGATTGGTATTTCCTACGTGCCGACGACCGGTACAGACCTGGCCAATGGTGAATTGACCTTCGGTTCTGAAGATTCGTCCAAGTATGTTATGATCTTTGAAATTACGTTGCTTACAATGGCTAAACCCTCCACCTAGGTACACGGGAGAAATTACCTATGTTCCCATCACCTCTACATCTCCGGCCAGCAACTACTGGGGCATCGATCAGTCAGTTTCATATGGGAGCACCACCATCATGTCGACTTCTGCTGGTATCGTTGATACCGGAACTACTCTCCTTCTTTTGTCAAGCGGTGCTTTCAAGAAGTACACGACGGCAACAGGAGCCAAGATGGACGAGTATGGTCTCTGATCTATCATCTGTAAATCATGTTAACGTGTTTTCAGATCTACTGGGCTTCTCTCTGTTACTGAGGCACAATTCGAGAAGATGAAGAACCTTTCCTTCAAGATTGGCTCGGTGAGTTGCCTTTTTCAAACTCCTAGGACATGAGAGTGACTTCTGTAATCAGACTACTTTCGAAATGACCCCCAATGCGCAGATCTGGCCGAGGAGCTTGAACACCATGATGGGCGGCAAGTCCAATGGAATCTATCTAATCGTAGCTGACATGGGAAGCATGGATGGTTCAGGCCTCGACTTTATTGGTTTGTGGTGGCCTTCTATGTTTCATTCCAGCACACCTGATGCTACTCTTGTTTAGACGGATTTGCCTTCCTCCAGAGGTTCTACAGCGTCTATGACACGACTAACAAGCGAGTTGGAATTGCTGCCACCCCCCACACTAATGACACCACCAACTAATGACCTGGCAGTCATTCGCTACACTTTCACGGACATTGTAATCTTCTTATACATTTGGGATTGAATTGTACATATACAGTAAGTGATGTTTAACGAAATTCTTGCAATAGAATATATATTTATCAAGAACCCGCAAACACTTGAATTATACGAAAATATGGAGGCTACTGATTCGAAATAGAGACTGTTTGGTCTCCTTCCCATCTATTTCAACTCAATGCATGAATGTTCACTTTGACACAGTTAGATTTTAACCTGAGGCACACACCATTCAGTTTCATTCTCGAGGTGTCGTGTGTAGATCACTCAATCTGGGTACTTTGCATGGGCATGCGAATGTGAGCACCGAAAGTCGAAGTATTGTAGGGCGTCAACACTACGGTTAAATCATTGCACTTCGAGATAGTGCTCGCGTGTTCGAGGTGCATGTTGAATGTTCGAAGGATATGATAGCCTTTGGAGTGGAAGCTGGGCGGATAAAAGGTCGCCGGGAGGATCCGTGATGGAAGATAGTCGGAATAGCTTTTGTATCCTCAATGAACCCATCAATGATCGAACCTTGAGGCTGATGTGGGCCTTAGGCAGTGTATAACAGCAGTACTTTCTACACCGCTGAGTTGAGCTGAACGCTCATTAGTCGACAGCGGTTCGGAGGCCATCCTAATTTTTATATCTTGAATCTTGCTTGCTTGATCTCGGTATATCCTATTTGTAGTTCTGAATATGTACTGAGACGTCGTGTCAGTCCGCACGCATCCACATCTGAGTCTAAATTCAATGGACGCAGTCTTGACTCGGACCCTGCCTCGCCCAAGAAAGTTAGTATGACAGGTCAAGCTTCGCATGACATGCACAAGCGTCATTATGACTATCGACATGACATTTACACGCTTGAGGAATCTTCATAACGGGAATTTTCCAATCAATACCTCTTTCTTGTCATACATCTCTGGACCGTCCGAGTCGGGAATACTACTAGAACCGTGAACATATCCAAAACTCTGAATAAATATTCATGTCATGAATGGGATATATTTAAAGTAGAGGAAGTCGGTAAAATAAAAGTTGTGATGAAACCTTGCACTCAGCATGATATCTAGGTTTTTACATACTCTTATACGATCCTGAAGGGTGTCCGACGTCGTGTGCTCGCATTTGGCTTTGACTCTTTTGGACGGATATTGTAGCACCTGCCAGGGCGCCCGGGAAATTGAAACTCAGTAACTCGAAGTGCTGTATCGTCAGCTTGTCCTATAGGAGATATTATTATAGGATTTAATCTTGCCACAAATGGTGAAAGGGACTGGATAGCCTGAGCCAAACAACATTCAACTTCGTCCTTACGGGAGCGTATGCACTACATAAGTCAAGACAGCGCTAAGGAGTTATATGCATATGGTAAAAATCTCATCGTATAGATCACTGACCCGGTGGAAAACTAGGAACTTTCCCTGATCAACATTATGCCTTTCTCGATACATCATAGCGGGAGGCGGTTGCCGATCAAAAATTAGAATACATGACTGAGATACAGTTTAAATAGGGCTACAAGTGGAACTCAATTAATACAGAGGGCATGATATTTAGGACCCTTTAGAACTTGAAGACAATGATTGGAAGCTTTGAGGTACGAGGGGTCCAACACTCAATTAAACGATGTTGGTGATATCCTCCTCACTCGGTAGACCCAAGCCGCTACTAGAGCCTTGTATGTAGAAGACAGCTGAGTTAGCGTCTATTTCTTGAGTTGTAGAGTAAAACACACCGACACCAGTATTGACGCTTAATGAGGCTGAGGATATATTGAGCTCTGAACGCAACAATGAGTCACTACCCAGACGAAGTACGGGAATTCAAAAATAGCCCTGACCCAAGCTGATGTTTGCTGAGTTGCCTTCCGACTCGGACCTGAAGTCACCGGGGGGACTGATCGACCGCGAGCAGAGATGTTGTGCCCGGATGGTGGTCTATAGCTCGAAAATGAGTTGAAATCATTCAATACATGTACTTGAGAGAGTCAACGCACCTTCATTCTGTTCACCCACCTACGAATGTCAGATCGCCATGACCAGGCATCGCGCCAGTAGCGGAAGGAATGCAGAGGATGGAAGATGAGAGCATTCTCATCATATAGAACACCGAGGTGCTGTCGAGACATGGTGTAAAAGGCGGCACGGTGTCTACTTTACGGGGTGAGAAAGTGCGATGCACAATACACAATAGTGAACCCAATTCTCGCCTGTGAAATTCCTCTTCGTCTGTAACTTGAACAATACCCTCGCTCTCCAGTAAGACATACGTCTCCTGGGCATCCTCCATGATGTTTGCGGTCTTCTCCCTGACACCGGCAGGATCGTAGGGGCCAAGACTGGAATAGAGATGGGTATACACAATGATGCCGAAGAAGAGCACTATGGCCAGCACCAGAGGGAGTCGAGTAATAAAGGTCGTAAAGAAGGTCAGCGTGACCATATGGTAAAGTTCAACTTGAAATGAGAGAACCGGCATAGCCAAGATATTTCCTGGATGTTGAACCTCAGTTAGATGCTTTTATAGCACCGGTAGCCATCATTGAACCTCTGGAAATAAGTTATTAATCCAAAAGTTGAGATCATTGGAAGCCGATGAAAATAATAGGCGCTCGTACAGGCTTGCGTACTATGAGAGTTCTTGACTCTTCGCTTATGATAAATTAATATCACAGGCTAACGTCATGTAGCTGTGCTCCCGCAGAATTTGAGCTCTAAACTGGAATGATAATTTCAGTATACAAGATTTTTCAAAAAAAATTCCGAAAGACCTGTAGAACCGCAATATCTACATGTCATTGAAAAATAACCTTTGATTTGTCTCTTGAATGTCGCGCTGCCTTTGAGGCACAGCGACGGTCAGGATCATCTGCTTACATCAACATCCTGATTCTGTACCTTGACCACTTTCCAGCCTAATACATATGTCGGTGCCTCAGGCTTTCGGTGTACGTGCCCATGCAATTGAATAATCCTTGCTCAGATGATCTGTATGCCATCTCTGAGATGGGATTTCCGATCTAGGACTGTACTAGTAAGTCCTGAGCAGTCCGTCTTCGAATCCTTAACTATCGTGGACAGACTCTGGGCCCGGAGGTCTGTCAAAGAATTCCACCACCGATTGTCTGTGACTCAGGTTGGTTTCATTTCCTTCCTCAAATTTGTCTTCAACAACGCCGAAAATAAAGCTAGCTCCCTCCTTTGACTGTGGGCTCTTTCATCGCAAATATCTCTGGGCGATTGACCCGGAGCGACAATGGAGGTGACAATGGAAGTACTCGTTATTACTCATTGCCGTGCTAAGCTCTACTGCTGCATCAGCCATTCTATTTGTAGGCCTATATCGATTTTGCTATCCGGGAATCAACAGAATAGAAATGTTAGCCGCCTAAATTCAAGT
Source organism: Armillaria sp. CMW 4456 (assembly GCA_028551335.1). Lineage (NCBI taxonomy): Eukaryota > Fungi > Basidiomycota > Agaricomycetes > Agaricales > Physalacriaceae > Armillaria > Armillaria sp. CMW 4456. The sequence goes on along the minus strand of JANDKJ010000503.1, from coordinate 43,871 downwards.
ATGCACTATTGCTGTTATACACAGGTGATATCAAATGATCACTAAAATAGCAGCTCAAGACCACGGAACTTTGAGGTCATACGTGGGATCGGCCATCCATCATATCTCGGGTCGCCGTATTTTCCTGGCGTTCAGAAAGATTAGAAGGCTCTAAGCGGTCAGAACGGAAAATACCACCGCTGTTCGGCGTATGGCACCTCCAAGCAGAGTTCATCCATGCAGAACCCTATATCCAATACACATAGTACAGACCTGGGCTGGATTTGGATCTTTCTTAGCACCCATGAAGACCTACGGAGACGTGTTCAGTGCCTGTAGGTCCTGGTACTGGGAGAACTACGAATCTCCTGGATTAGCATGCCTTCCATCCGTTATGCTGCGCAAAGACTTGATTGCTGTGCAAAATGTTCAGCACATTTGATATCCAATTACAGCCAAGAGGTCCGGACAATATGACCATATACATTTGATATACATTATGATCAAAGTCTCACCGTACATTGAGCAGACACAAGGGGGACATTAGACGGAACACTATGTGATGGACTCAACAACTCGATAGACCTGATAGAAATAATAGGCACCAACGACTGGTCTGTTCCTTTCCCAAAGCCAGCTCTGTCTGGTATTTAGTTTAATCTCGAATCTTTTACGTTGCGGGTGGCTATACCATAAATAAAAACTGGCAAGGACTCCGGGATTTTTCAGTCGAAACTCTGAACTCTCTTTAGATTCTCTCCAACTTGAACGTCGAGAGAAAAGTCGGCAACAAACGGTGTATGTGTACCAGAAACACGATGTCAAGAGCTCGGACAGGGTGATGAGAGCAACTGCAGAGAATAGAAGACAGCATGTACGAAGTCACGTACACGTGACCTAAGAAAACATTCGTGCTCCACAACAGCCAACAGTACCTTCCCTTGACCGCAGAATCTTTCACTGGTTCATCCGCAATACTCCGAGCGACAATGCTAGACGTGACTTTAAACGCATGCCTTATTGCTCATTGCTGTACTGAACTCTATTACCACATCAGCTGTTCTGTTGCCGAAGCGCTGCCCCAGCCGTATCTTCGATTCTATCAGGGAATCGACCCTCGTCTCTGTTGGAACGGGATGAAGATGTTAGCTGCTTACTTGCAAGTATGCTCCAGTGCTGTCATACACAGGTGACGTTGAATGGTCATTGCAGCAGCCGCCCAAGACCAGAACTTCGACTTCGCGCCAAGTTAGTAGTCGGTCATTCCTCACCTACTCTACTAGTATTCAAACTGAGAAACTTTCAAGTGGTTGAGACAGGGCACGACATTGTGACGGCGGACGGCTCCATTTCATCAATCTCTATTCACCTCTGCTTCCTGAGACACAGCACTGGTAGAGCAGTTCATCCATTCAGAGCCCATCGTTGTTTAGATCCTCTTCGGTTGATCCACAAGAAAGCACAATTTCGAACCTTCTGCATTCAAAGCATTTTTGCGGGAAGAATCAAGTCCTTCAGTGGTCCGGCGCCAGTTCAAAGTTCCCATGCAGACCTCTCGTCCAGAAATCAATAATCAACAACATCAAGCTCCCGCCTACACAGCACAAGCTTGATACAGGTCCATTCGCTTTCTCAGTGCCCATGAAGACATACGGAGAGTGTTCGACGCTGCTTATGAATTCGGGTCCCAGAAAGAACTCCGAATCTCATGCCTTCCATCCGTTATGTCGTGCAAACACCTGATTGCTGCTGCACAACATACCATTTCGAAGATTCGATAGATCAATGACAGCCGAAAGATCCGGACAATATGACCATATGCGTTGATGAGTCGAAGCTTCATCGCACCTTGCTACAGCGCAAAGACGCAAGAGAGGCATCTGAGGGAACTTTCTGTGATGGGCTTACGAACAAATCGAGATTGGAGAATGAATCTTGACCTCGGGTTCATGTTCATCGCCCAGGGTTCTACATGGGACATCACCGAAACTGCGTCTGACATTCACGACTCTCGTACGGCGACTTTCGTCCAGTTATGTATTAGCTCACTTATACCTAGAGCGAGCGTCGATCTAGGCGCTATGCTGCGAACCCTGGTGCTGTTGATTCTGTCACACTGTTGTCCCCAGTCTTCGAGAACCCGGAACCGCTTTCAAACCCGATATGACTGGCTTCAATGCTGACCTTCCTTTTTTTGGACTTGCCTTGGGAGCCGGCACGCCCTGCTCAATGGTGTTCACACCCCCATCGATCTCGCAGCCCTCGGGGTTCCTGACAAAAACCACTGCACGACCACAAGGTTCACTTGAACTTGTGTCTGTCAACCGGTCACCGGGGGGTGCTTTCCCAAAAGTAATCCTTATGATTCCCATGACCCTACCTGCCAGAAGCTTTCTCTTCCAGTCTAGAGGTCAGACGCATCCCCGACTGGATGTTAAAATACACTGTTACTTCAACCTAGTTCTAGACGCTGCTGCTGATGACTGTTATCTGATGACCAACAATCGTTATGGGGCAAAGACGCGGGGATATAGTAATATGTTTGTCTCATGGTGATTTTCTACCTCTCTGGAACGTGTAACTCCGGGGTACAGTTCTCGTACCTAGCTAGTTGGGGCTGTTCTAGACACGTCGTTCAATAATGGACGATAGATTCCGAATTTCCACTCAAGTCCCTACCGGAACAGAATGCTGATTTATCAAATCGGGGGTTATACCGTCTGCTAGGGTACTTATCTCCGCTCGCGAATATGGAGGACCTCGCTATAAAATACTGCGCGCATTCTAATAGCTCTAGCGCGGAGTTGCCCCAAACGCCTGGTACTATATCGCAGTAAAGGACTCCATCGCACGTTCTTTATTTCCTTTAGGAACCAGGACGTTTCCGCTTCCGTTATCTGCACTCACCCCATTGCAGTCTCGCTTTTCGCGTTGCGTTCTAGACTGCCTGTGCTATGTACGTACACACCAGTTACTGTCGTTCGAACTAGGAGCCTGACGTCGCTTAGGAACATCCTCTCTACCCTGGTATGATTCTCGATCTCGTCCAGTCCCTTATCTTCGTCCCTCTACTTGGCCTCGGGAAATCAGGGTCTGCAAGTGCGACGTTCTGATTCGACCGGGATTGTCAATAACACAGTTTATCTTATACCGTTCATGGACTAGCGCCGGGATGTCTTCCAGGGCCCGCAGATCTTCACCCGTGCGTGACGTCGAGGCTCCAAATCGAAAATCGAATTTGACTGTTGATTAAACATAAGTTATGTATGTTCGGCACGGAACAGCGGAATGGAGTGTCCCCCACTTTCGCGTAGGAGTCATCGGGACAAAAAGGAAGCCTGGAGTCATGATCGTTGATTTGTGACTCATGATGAAAAACTAGGAGTGCTGAGGGGGTCGTGCCGCGTCCAAGCTTGCTTCGGAGCGAGTCGGATGATCACTGAACAGACGGCCCGTCTAAAGGTCAAACGTTTGAAAAACCGCGAAATACTTGTACACAAGCCGAGCGAGTGGAACGATAACGGATAGATATTTGCTAGGTCCCTTGATAAGATAAGTTATTGACGTTTGACATATCGGACTCCGGGACTTTTACGCCGTCGCGTATAAAAGACGCGAGTCTCCTACCTCTCGACCGCACGATCCCCACCGTCTGATATGTCTTCTGACATATACTTAAGCTCATGTGAACCAATAGAATTGCATTGGCACAATGTGCCAGTTCCTTCTTTTTCCCATTGTCAAACACGCCTGATAGACGACACGATCCACCCATTGCCGACATGGTATTGTTATCAACGCCACAATTACAGCAGTACCTGTACTATATACGATAAAGGAGCATACTCTAAAAAAAGGCTCTATAGTTCTATCTAGATGGTATACGTTGCGAATGAGATGGGATGCAAAATCTATGGTAAAGCAAGTCGTGTAGAAGGGAGCCCTGGTTATTGATGGGCCCTTAGGCAATAAACATAGCATGGATAACCAAGAGAACAAGACAAAAACATGAACACGGTCGCACTAAGGCGAAACGCAATAACATACAATCGTTACCAACTCGCACCTACGACTGGTAGGGCGCCGTCTCCCCTCACTGCTGCTTCAAATAGGCTGAATCCTGGCAATTTCTCCCGCTCACCGCACTTGTCGTTATCCTCCTTACGCTCGACCTCGGTCAGGGAGACAAGCTTCTCCTTCTCCTTCTCGGCCTCGCCGCCGATGCTGTCCTCTGCAATCTTGAGCGGCGCCAACGTAATCCTAGGGCTACTGCCGCCACCGCTCCACGCACCTGGACTGTGACTTTCTCGCGATGACGAACTCGATTCAGGAGGTGTGACATGAGGATGAATTGGCGTCATTCCGAAGGCCATCCGCACAGAATGAGCCAGATGATGATGATGCGAAGCAGGCGTGTGGTGCGGCGGACTCGCGCTCCTGCTCGTGGGACTACTCCGTCCGCTGTGGCTGCTTCCGTGGTGATGGTGGTAGGGCAATCCTGGGGGAGGTAGCATGGCTAGCACTGGTGAGGGGGCACGAGATGGATTTGCACTGTGCAAGTTGAGCCCCCTCATTGGGCCAAGAAACGGACTCGTACTGGGCGTATGTGATGCCGAAGTGCTTGTCGTTCGCATATTGCTAGAATAGGGCGAGTGAGGCTTACGAGAATAGTAACTGTGTGTGGCGTGAGAGTCCGAGTCGGAGCTAGCTGGAGAAGGACTCTCGTGATATTGCGGGGGCGGGGCCACGTGGTGGGGGTGGGGATGATGTGATGGAATATAGTAAGGATGGTGAGGGTGGGAATGGTGGGAATGCTTAGCGGCAGAATCGACGTGATGCCCAGAGTCTTCCCCGCTGGAGCGTGTGGAGAAAGGTGTCATCTGCCATGCGGGGCCGGATAGTCTGCGAGTAATTTTCCGTTCGCTGGCGGTGCTGTTACCGGGACCCTCCTCATCGTCTGACACAGCCTGATACCGTGACTGCCGGTGGTGGTGACGAGGCTGATAGTAATCCCGCTCATTGGAAATGCCAAAATAGCCGCGGCTATCATCATATGGATGAAGCGCCGGTGTCGAAACAGGCGATGTCGTGGCGCTCTTGCTCAGCCGTGAAGGATACTGGTGCAAAACAGAAAAGTCAAGCCCTGGGCCACATCGTGCACGTGTTTCGTATTCAGCTCGTCGCAGGGCCTGCGCATGGCGTGCTTCGTACTCCGCGCGGCGTAGCGCCTCCTCGCGTTCTAGGGCATAGAGCTCGTCCATGGCGACCGAGGACAACGTTGTGAACGGAGACGACGTCGGCGGCGGAGTCGTTGATGAGTGGGGACGACTCCGCCGAGAGTGGGGGATATCATAGGAACCGACAGAGGTTGGCCTAGCATACGAGTCGTCCTGAAGAGTCAAGGATGAGATACGGGCCTCGAGAGCAAGTAGATAGCAGCGTACCTCATCGTCGCTGTTGGCTCTGCTCCTCGCTTTCTTCTTTACTCTGATCTGTGTTTCCTCTGGTCCGTCAGTGTGATCTGGAGAGGCAGTACCCCTCGACTTTGTCTTCTTCGGGGGCTGATGGTGAGTGATATTGTTATGGTCGTTGTTGTGTATGCGTGAGTGCCTTGTGAGCTCGTCACTCCGGGAGAACCGTTTCTCGCAGGAGGGGAAACTGCATACAAAGGGTTTCTCGCCCGTGTGGGTGCGGATATGCCGTGTCTGATGCTCGAGGCGGCTGAAAGCACGGCCGCAGAGAGGATACGGGCACTTGTAGGGACGAGGGACAGGCTTATCTGGTTGTGTGGAGGATACCATGGTGGTGGGGACCAAAGGGAGGCTGGGACTGGCCAGCTGCCAGAACTTAAGGTAGGGTTCAGAACAGAGCCAAGGGGTCCACCAGTGGCGAGATGACGGGCGTTTCAGGGCGGAGACCGCCGATCTTTTTCCGGGCCGATGGCTTATCCGCTTCCTGCACCGCCGGAACTAATATGATTCGCTCCGGCATGCTCCGGCATCATCCCCTCAGCCTGGGGTAGGCACCTTCCAGTCAACTCCAGACTGGAGTAGCCCTTCGAATTGCCACCCCAGATTACTTTCTTCGCTCTTCCATTTTTCTCACAACAGTTCTTCTCTTTTCTATATTGCTTCCTCCTGATTTTCTTGACGTACTCCTTGGGAATTTTGTTATTCCGGTCCATTCCCCACCACCTTTCACGTGCCTCCCCACTTCCCCACGCCAGCTGACCACTGATTTCAGATCAGTCTATTTTCTCCTTTTCACTGGGCGGCCCGTTACTTTTGGGTTTGACCCACTCACGTTGCCAAGGTCGCGACTCTGCAGAAGGCGCCTCTAACCTTCTTTGTATTCAACCACTCTACTTCCGGAGAATGGCTCAGGACCTCGACCTTCCAGGCCTACGGGCGAGTCGATGTCCTCCATGCGTCTTACCAATCCCATGCAAGCCTGCGGCGATAACGGCATCCAGACCCTAATACCGGACTCTCTATCTCGTACCCCTTCGAATTCTCTACTATTGTATTGATGGACTGGACCCATACCCATACATTCCTGCCTACAATATCGGATTTATCCTCCTTCCGGTGCCATAACCTCGTAGGCTTGCTTGTAGAAGCTCGGCACATATGATTGCCCATTGACTATGTATACGGCCAGCCGGCGCCAATGCAGTGTGAACTTTGTTCGCCGTGACGACTGCGAACTGCGACCTGCGAATATATATCAGCTTTCCCCCGATCACTATGGGGGCGGGGTTCGGAAATGGGGTTCGGATCCTTTCAGAAATCTCGACCTGTATCGACTTGGACACGATGTCGTTTTCCCATGTCCACCATGTCAGTCATTCCGGATGAATACCGGACATATCTTGGGGGTGCGCTTGCCGTCCTCTGATGTTTCTATTTGTCCCCCTCCCATTCGCCCCTCTGAATAATCCGAAATGTGCCCCGTATTGTCGGGTCCTTTTGTGATTCATATTAATTACATGTACACGTACTGGCATCGGTCCAGGTCAATGGTACCGTAATTTTCCAGGCCCTGAAAGCCGTCGGCTTTTTTAGCAGGTCAGCATGCACAGACGTGATAGCCTCCCTCGCCTGTCATCTACAAGCCATGACGAACCCTGAGCTCGCAGACAAATCGTGTCTTCACAAAGTATGCGTCATCGATCACTCGTTCAGCCCGTAAGTTCCGAAACTTTTGAATTTTGATCCCCGGGCGCTCCGTTCCCGCCCGACAGGAAGTGTATTAGGGGAGGTGGATTTGGTTCCGCCGCCCGTGGGACCTGAGAGCATCGTGCATGATGCCGCTTGGTCGTTGCCTGGTCTCGAGCTTGGGTGGCGCAATCGTCGTGCTTCCAAACTCAAATAGAGCAACAACATACAAAGATAGGCAGTCTAGATTGCCCTTATGAGACCCCGATAAAGTATCACACGTTCTTCCTTTCCACGTCACATCCATGCCTATCATCCCGCCGCGCCGGAATCAATTTACTCCCTCCGCCACGGGGTGGAATCAGCGATGCGGGGAACTGTTACAGGATCTTCTCCATTTAACCATTGACAGACTTCGCTTTCTATCATCATTTGGGACCACTCCAAAGTATTACTTCCATCATGATGAACACTTGGTTAATGCGAACAAGCTGATGCGATATTCGGGTGCATGTGGCTTTCATCGATGGTTGCTCTCCCCAAGACTCAATACGCCTGCACGGCACCAAGATCCGGAGCTAAACTCTCCCGTTGTGGGGTCGGCACCGTGGAGCACTTATTAGAGAAAAAAGAGTACAAAAATACACATCCTTGGTGGGTTCTAGCTGTCAACTAAGCTCATGGGTTTACTGCTAGATATCCACCATCGATAACGAGTTCCTGCCCATTCATGTACCCCCCTGCCGGCGAAGCCAGGTAAACCGCAGTGCCCGCCATCTCTTCGCCTCTGTTTCGCCACCGTCAGCATCATTAATCAACCGAGCAAAATTAGAAAGATTGAATAAGAAGAAAAAAAAACCTACTTCCCAGCCCTCTTTGCAGGCACAGGCAACACGCCCTTCCCGATCCTGTCCACCTGCTCGGGTGTGATCACATCGGTCGTCATTTCCGACTCGTACGGTCCAGGAGCTATGGCGTTTACCCGGACGGGTATCCCTTTCAGTGCCAGCTCCGTAGAGAGCATCTTGTTCAATTGTGAGGCCGCCGCTTTGGCGCTGTTGTAAGCAAACTGCCACACCGCTAAGCCATACATAAAAGGCGCTCTGTCATAAAAACCTACGTGATCTTGCGCCAGTTTCGTCAACCCGCTGATACTTGTAACATTGATGACATTGGCTGTGTACCCCGGGCGGGTGTTCGCGCACTCTTTCGTACCTCTATCAAGGAGGCCTAGGAACGCCATAGTGACGAAAAAGATCGGAAACACGTTGATGGTATAGAGATCTGACCATCCTGGCATCGATTCTTCGAACATCGCTTTACCTAGTGTCTCAGCGTCCTTGTGTTCTGGGGCATCCATCTGATTGAAGAATCGGGACACGGGACCGACTTGACCGGCGCTGTGGATATTGTTGGATGCCATCATTCAAAAGGGTTGGATACGCACTTGTTCACCAAAATGTGCAGCTTTCCTTCCTGTTCTTCCAATACCTTTGTCGCCGAAAGAATGCTCTCCTTATCTGTGACATCCATCTGCAGTCTAGCCTGGCACGTCAACACCACAAGCAAGACGACTAGTACAAAAGGACATACGCCACTACTGTCCCCTTTATAGATCCACTCGCCACGACTCCGTCTAGGACTTCTTTCCTTCTCCCCGTGATGTACACTTTGGCTCCATTTTCAGCAAGCCCTCGCGCGATCATATATCCTATTTCGAGTTCAGTTATCGAAGTCGTTTCATGTTCTTGGGTGGAATATTCCACCTATTCCTGTTCCACCTCCAGTCACGAGAGCCACGAGGCCGGAGAGATCGTAGAGGCTTCGTGATGTATACGATGAGGAAGACATGGAGAGGCAGAAGGGAGTAGGAGGTCACGGAACTAAGGATATATACTACTTGCGATCGGTCCGAAACCGGATGATTCACTATCATGGGATCGGCGAAGACTTCAGGATACTTATTTTATCCAGGTATAGATCCGCCCAGTAGTAGTAACATCTGGGAAGCATACAAAACTCACGACATCCTAATGTGCGATACAGTTCAGAGAAGCCAACAACTCACTTACGTGGTTCCATTTGTGGAAGGACTTGAAGTTTCATCATCAAAATCGAATCATTAACCTGGTCAGTGACACAAGATGCTATCGTGCCGTTCCATCCCAGAAGCGTAGCAAAGATATTTATATTCTACTGTACATCCCTCAGATACGGCATCAAAATACAAGTGAGTTCTTACCTGGAGTGGGCGGAAAGCCACGGCTTTTCCTCCATCCGCTTTTTGCGGATAGCACTTGCGTATAACCTTGGTAGCCTACTGTTGGTGACTTTATTGAGCAAATAAGAATAATTCCGGTTAGCCGGCTCCACATAAGGTATCCCTAGCTCTGCAAGGATATCCTCCTCTGATCCCTGAGTGATGAGCTCCCATTTGCCTGGTGATTCATGGTCAATCTTTGCTTCGTCATTTGGAGGACGTCCCCTGGGGCGCTTGACAGGTGGAACACCATTGAAGTTTTCATTCTCATGCCATCGCCATACCCCATTCCCATCGAGGAGTAGACCTAACTTGGCGGCTCTGTCGTGCACGTGACGGACGAACTCCATGTCGCCGGTCAGCGCGAGCAGAGCCGGGCCTCGACAACCCCAAGGGACAAGACTGTAAACTAAATCAGCGAGGCCTAATAAACGAGATGAGGAGTACCGACTTGATAGTCAAACGCCTATACTTCCCCTCCTTCTGTTTTATAGCTTTGACTCTTGACTCGAGCGACTCCAGTTGCCCATCTGCATCGAACTCAGGAACTCTGGCTATTCCGTCCCATCTATCCCCCCCGTTTGACTTGACTTCTCGTGCTATCAAGCCTTGGACGGTCAACGTGGGAATAACAGTTGCGAGGAGAGGTGATTTGGATCCAAACTCTTTTTGTGAATATATCTTATACACGTTCTCTGCTCGTCCTTTTCGAGGGAACTGTAGCGGTTTACCTGGAGGCGGTGGGGGAGGTACGGCGTTAAAACTTGGATGGAGGACGATGAGTTCTATTTCGGATGAGAAAGGGAAGTCGCGACGGTAGCTTCCAACAAGCTCTGTTTGAAAATCAGGGGGTAGTTGCATTCTGATGAAGTCCTAGAGCATTTCAATGCTCAATGATAGCCATGACAGTGAATATTATGACGCACGCTGATAGTTTCTATCTCTTTGCGCATGACGGGCTGGCGAAGGTGTGTGGAGTATGCGACCAGATTCCTCTGGCGTGCAGTAAGTAACTGTTGATATTTCGGGCGATGGAGTTCATTGAGGGAAGTGCAGCCTGATTCATACAATCTACCGGCTGTATGCGGACTACACAATAGTCAGGGTATCGGTCATGGGGAAAGGTGCATAAGAACACACCCTAGGCCGGGAACTGATTGAAGTTCGTTCAAGATAGCCCTCTTGGTGCTTTCGCGGACTTTGATCTTGTTTAGTCTCTATCAGTATCGAAGGCAGAGTGCGACACAGCACTTACAGCATGTGCAGAGTCATCTCGCGGGGCGGGCATAGGCTTGTCCGTTTTCTAGAGACAAGTCAAAATGAAAAGCAGTGGCAAAGTCACACTGCTCGCCTTGCCTGAAGTCTCCTCGTCCGCTGGTTCTTCTGTCCCTTGCTCTCTGCTGTCACCCATGCGCATCAGCTGGAGAGATAATTAAGACGTTGACAGGATCTGCTCGTTAATAGCTGACTTTGAGGGCATCTGGCTTGGATCTTATAGGAAAGTCTATCGACTTCAAAACAGCGATGGCCCTGTCGAACGCACGTAGTTTTCGTGCATCGCTTGCAGGATTCTTTCGTTCCTTTTCCCTGTCTGTAAAGACTCAGGGCCGGAACCTTTGGTGAAGGAGAAAAGCGCACTGTCAATGAGCATTTTGATGATAGCATCGTTGTGTCCTTGAGTGGAATTATGTCGAAGAAATAGCGGTAGTAGCGTTATTCGATGAGTGTAAAAATATGGTGACCGTGAAAGCATGGACGTCACACCGTGACTGACGCGTTTTTGGTGACTTGGAATTTGGCGACGACCACCATGGCGGACAACCAAAGTTCAACGTTTCCGACATCGTTCGGCAACATGTCTGACGTGCAGCTGGGACAGACGATAAATCAGGTGCGTCAGCTATATATGTGAAAGAATTTCTACTGACGACCTTGGGTCAAAGCTGTCGACGGCTGCCCGGACATATGCACCGACGCCGGTGCTCCCACAAACAGTCTCAAAAGGTGAGTATGTCATTTTTCTGGTCCTCATATCTAGTCCAATGCTATAGGGTAGCATATGTAAAGAATCTTCATGCGTGGACGACGACAGCGACACCGCCTCCCAAAAATGCCGCTACTGGCGCCAGAAGTACACGGGCCAGGGGAGCAAACCGGTCGACGAATCTTACCAACACACCTACCCCTACGACGACATACACACCACAGATAGTCTACCAACAAGCAGCTCCTCAGCCACCAGTACAGCCGGTGGTGATACAAGCTTTACCACCACCAAACCCACCTAGATCAATATTACCGACTACTCCGCAAGCTTTGATATCCACCTACTCTTCGCGGCTAAAAACGGGTGCAACGTTGTTGATGCAACCCATTTTTGCTTCGGCGCCATCCAACACAGTTTCAACAAGTACAAGAGCTGCCACCCGACGCGGCGGTGTAGTTAACTATGCAGACCCAGGTTCCGGCGATGACCTTCCTGATGCCGGTGCGCTCGATTCTGATGACTCTGATTTTGTGGCAAGTGGGGGAACAAGGACAGCGATACGACAGCAGGGTACTTCCAGCAAAGCACGCATGAACGCTGGGATGTCCGTATTCAACTCAACAACAGGTGTCACTACTGTACGCCAGCAGTCCACGCCTCCTCCCCCTCCGCCGCTGCTACCAGAAAAGACTGAGCTTGACCAGAGCTATCTGGGCCAAGTTCCGCCTTCTCGGTACATAACAGCCCGCCCATTTTATCCGACACCCCATACGTACGCGTCTCCAGACGTCCTGGCAGCACATTCAGAAAGACGTTCATCATTGGTGCCTATACGTGTTGAATTTGAGACCGAGACGCATCGAATACGTGATTGCTTTGTGTGGAACCTCTACGAGAACATTGTCAGACCGGAGACGTTTGCAAAGACTTTTTGTAATGATCTTGATCTACCGGTCGTCCCTTGGGCTGAGACGGTGGCAAATCAAATAAAAGCTCAGTTGGAAGACCATGAGGGTATTGCGTCGATGGATTTAGGTATCGACGGAGCAGTAAATGGTGAGGAAGATGGTCGGGAGGAAGTAGCCGAATGTCGAGTTATTCTCAGCGTATGTTCACACTATTTTCCTTCTGCTTACACGCTGATTTTTCCCCATAGATTGACGTGCAGATTGCCACACACCACCTTTTGGACCACATAGAGTGGGATCTTCTCTCACCGCTAACGCCGGAGGCGTTTTCTACTCAACTCTGTGCAGACCTCGGACTCTCAGGAGAAGCCGTGCCTCTCGTTGCACATGCTATTCACGAAGAGCTCATTCGTCACAAAAAGGATGCGGCTGAATGGGGTGTGATCGGGGATGTCATCGACAAGTCTGGGGTCGTCAAAGATAAGACAGGGCTAAATATTGGATGGGGTGGTAATCGACCAAAGGCCCTGCAGAGCGTATGGCGAGACTGGGCTGATGCGCAGGAGTTCGCTACTAGGTTCGAAGAGCTGTCGGCAGAGGAGGTGGAACGGAGAGAGATTGAGCGTGAAAGAGCGACTAGAAGGCTGAGGAGAGAGACGAGCAAGTTCCAGAGTTCTACGAGAAGTAGACGACGGTGATATGATACTCTATGGTGAACAGAATCAATTCCTGTTTTTTGATGTGTCGGGCTGACATGGTTTCCGCAGTAGTATTGAAGACTATCTTATGTATATTATATTCGCTGTTCTATGTGTTGACTGGGCTGCTTTCTCTTCTAGTACCAGGGCTAATTGCAGGGAAAGTACACTATTCTGAAAATACTTGATCCCGCCGTGTTAGGTATCAAGTAGGATTACTCAACTTTTACTCAGTCCTGTAGAGTTCGATTTTTGAACCAATAGTCAATCCCTCGTGGCCTCAACACGGTTGCTTTAAGGGTTCCTTAATTATTTGGTTATCACAGCTCAGCTCTTCTGCTCCCGGGCCGGCGGCCTTGAATCTTGCATCCACCATCCCAACTACCCTTGCCCTAAGACCTCCAATGGCCTCTGAAGATGACGACCTTGTTCGTTTTGATAAACTCTGCGACATTCAGGAGACACGAGACAAAGCCAAAGAAATATATCGTATGGTAAAATTAAAGCCGAATGTTTCCACTCTCGGTACCGATGCGTTGGCGGCCATTTGCGCGTATATCGCGTCATCGAGGTGAGCAATCTACTCTTGGAAATGCCCTCGCAGCATCTCATGTTCTTCAGGCTTGGAAATAACGATGTACAGGGGAATTTGGCACTCACTGCATCATGTCTCGCCACAAAGGCAGCTTTCGAATCGGGTGTTTCCACAGTTGAATACGCTCTGGAGGGTAGCCGCCCGGGGAGAAAGAGTCGTTCTAGTACCCACGGGTTCTACGACAAGCTCATAGAAGAACACAGACTTACAGCTGTGTCGGTATTTCTCATGAGAATGATTCGCAGAACCGAAAATTTCTTGGTGATGCAAGAGGTCTTCGACATCGACAACCAGGAGATTAAAATTGGGATATTCTACTGGATCTACGCTATTCTAATGGTGAGTCCCATCATAATGTAAAGAAGTATAAGTATAATTCAATAAAATTCTATTAGCCGGACGTTCAAGTTGCACTCGATCATGAGGCGCTTCTAGAAGAGACGGGCGACACAGGGAAATTCGACAGCATCGTTCAGCTCCTCACCAGTCGCGCTCAAAATTTAAAAGAACAAATAACCGCAGAACGCAGCGAATACGTTTCGGCGCTGCCAAAGCCACATCCCATGTCTGCTAAAATCCCAACTCGCGCCGAAAGACGAGCGAAGCGCCCCAGTCAATTTGATTCTAATGAAAATACGACGTCAAATCGGTCACTGACTCTCAAAATTCCCCGACCGAGCGCCGATGGCAGTTTCTCTAGTTCTCCGCGTAGGTCTCCCGCTCTGTGTATACGTATATCTGAAGCAGCGACCGCTTGTGCTCCACCAGAACTGGTGCGTTCAGCTTTTGTAAATGCACACCGGGAGAAGCTAACCTATGATTACGTTTAAGCCTGAGAGTTCGCAGGACGTCGAAATACTAGAAACACATGAAAGTGCTTGTGCCAAGACGACGCAAAATCTTGGAGGTAGGTTATTGGGCCTCACAGCATCATATTTTCTGCTTGCTAAATCGGGATAGAGTATAACCAACTTCCCGGTATTCAGGAATTAACACCAGAAGAAGAGATAGCAGGTAACATCCATGTATACATTTATTTGCGGCAGGGACTGATGGATTATCGTGCTTAGCGTTGGTAGCTGAAAACTCCGGTATAACTACATATGTTCCGGCTGATGCATCTCGCTTAACGATACACAAGCGGCAAATGCCACCATGGCGAATTTACGGGCTGAGTTGTCCTCGCTCAAAATAGATCTGAAGACTAAGGACTCAAAGCTCGCAGGTTCGTGCCTGACTGCGCTAAATCGATTCTATGTGACGATTTTCTAGCTGCCAATGAAAAAATAACTGTCCTACAAAGCGATATGCAGAAACAATCGTTTGGTGTGTTCGATTGACTCTTGTTGCTATTGTGTTCCTCTGATTTTGGAGTGTAGAACACCAGCAGGAACTGGTAGTGTTCAAATCCAAACTCGAAGGTTCATGCCTGTAGATTGTCAATTTTTATACTTCCTTAAACCGGGTTTGAAAGATGCTCAAAACGCAGCGAAGACGCGCCAAGGGCCTCCTGAAACGCAGATACCTGAGAATGCAGGTGAGGTTTCCCATTGTCCTGATTGTGATTATATTGACTCGGTGCCTAAGTTCAAATGTCGCGGGAGATGTCCGGTACGTACGCTTTTAGATTTCCATGTATCCGCAGACATTGAAGCTACAGGTGATCGGCATCTCCGATTAGACCCAGCACTACAGTGTAAGCACATCGTGTTCGGTTCAACACCAGTGCTAATATTGTCATGTCTTTTTGGGATTCAGTATCAGGAAGCGGTCAGGAAGGTCATTAGATCAGCCTCTATTTCGTGGGAATCGACCTGAACCCGGTTTATTTCTTATAGAAGCAGAGCATTCACTAGCAGGTCTTGACGGAGACCAAAGTGTTACAGAGGAACTTGAAGGTTTGATCTTTTGCATGCGGGAAAACCTTCATGTCCTCATCGGAAACGGTTAGAATCTCAAGATAAGGATCTACACCAAGAAAACATCTCCATAGGTATCGACATTTCAGTCTTTGTATTATCTGAAGTTTAATAGACTGTTCATCAGACGAGATTTGCAGTCCACAGGACGAAAACTCTGCGATGACGAATCGCTACAAACGAAAAATTGACGGTAGGTTGCCAAATTGTATACCTATCTGTACCTTACCTCCCTACGAATCTAGCACTGAAGCGCCAAATCACTTCAGAGCGTACAGCGCGACAGCAGCAGGATATCCTGGAGTATCTCCATATCACTGCTCAAATAAAGCATCTGTCCGAAGCTGTCAATAACTACAAGCCGCAGAGGGAAACGTCAAGAGGTTTTCATAGGGCCGTGAGGAAGCACTTAGAAGAATTAGATGCCAGCGCGGAGAGGCGGAGGACCATACCTTTGAAATATGACAAGTTAGTGGAGGTGGTGACGAATCGGTACCATATTAAGGAGGAAGACGAGGGTGAAATAGACGATTTTGAGATGCAGGAGGTTCAAGTTGAGGGTGAGGATGAAGGACTGGATATCGCTGGACTGGAACCCAGGCAGAAGAAGCGAAAGATCGCATCTGTTTCGTAGTTCCTTGACTTTTTCATTCTCTAAGGGTTATGCAGACTAGGATGTTTAGGGATGAGGATGCAATGTAAATTTCGGTGTCTGATAGTCTTGAATCTCAATGCATCGTACCGTGGCATTCCGATCTGAGCACCGACCATTGTGAAGACCCTCCAATACACAGAGTACGGCGTTTTATTGGGCTTGTGATACACAGTATACCTCTATCATTGAAAATAAATAGAGGAAAAGTTTTGAAAAATGCTTTAATGATGTGTTAACGACAAGCCGTACTATATAGGCCCTTAGAAAAGCCTGTACCATGACAGGATCAAAGTTACTGGTGGACATCTTTGCTACTCATCATCTTGACTTCGTGAAGTCACTGGTGGTGCCCAGTGTTCTCTGAAGTCCGGCATGGGGTTAAGTGTTTCTTTTAACGTATTTAAGGTGGAATTATTGTGACTAGTAATTCCGAGTTAGTGAGGCTTCCCTGCCATTTGTACATGCAAACCTTTATATTTATTATATATCATAAATTTACGCTGATGGACACACTGACAATCATGGGAACACGTTCGCCACGTTCATGATGTACGGACAGCTCTCCTGGCCCAGAAGAAGAGTAGTAGTTATCATAAATAGCAAAGAGAAGGTCCAAAGATCTTCACATACACGAGGCGGCGTGGTTAGACCATGTGAACAGATTGTGCATATGGAGATCACCGGTTACATCACCGCCGGTTGCGACCCTTTTACTTATTCCTTCAGGCTAGTGGATTTTGTAGGTAAAATGACTAGCACCAGAGTCTCACGCTTCTGTCCCCGCTACTCACATGGGTGGAATACAGTCCTTCATTACCCAAACCTGGCCGCCTCAGCCAAAGTACTCCATTGACCAAATCCCTGACCTATCTGGAAAGGTTGTCATCATTACTGGAGGAAACACAGGTGTGGGATACGAAACTGCGAAGGTTTGTGTGCTCGTCTGCCGTATCGATGTCTCTTTCAGGAATGAGATTCTGTAGGCACTTCTTCCTCGCAATGCCAAAGTCTATATCGCCAGCCGCAACGCTAAGAAGACTGGTGACGCTATAGACAAGCTCCGTGAAGATACCGGGAAGGACGCTATCTTTCTACCGCTAGATTTAGCAAGCCTCAAATCTATACGTACAGCTGCAGATAATTTTTTGAGGTGCGTTGAATAACTTGGTGAAAGACATACTCTTATAACAGGGCTCTCCATTAGTAAAGAAAAAGAATTGAACATTCTTTTCAACAATGCGTGAGCTCGTCACCAACCATTTAAAAGTCTGTGAATATCATCTTGCAGTGGCGTCATGGAACCCGACATCGGCGACTTAACGGAGGAAGGCTATGACTTGACCATCGGAGTCAATGTCATCGGTTCGTAATTCTCTGCACGCATCTGTACGAAATGATCCTTAATTAAAATAGGTCATTTTTACTTCACCAAACTCTTACTTCCTGCACTTTTAGCAGTGTCCCAGAATACACCTGGAACTGCCGCCCGGATCGTCAATACGGCTTCGCTTGCATCTGAGTTGGCTGATAAGCTTGACTATGATGCTTTTAAAGATAATCCTATTCGACGGAAAATTGGAACAGTGTCCATATACCATCAGAGCAAATTCGTATGTGTTTTGTATTAGTAAAGCTCTGGACTCAAAGCCTCTCATAGGCTAATCTATTATACTCAACGGAATTCTCCCGCCGACATCGTGAGGCTGATATCGTCTGCTCGTGCGTTAATCCTGGTCAGTGCTTTTCTTTTTCGGGCTTGTCATATACTGAGTGTGATGTTCGTTTACAGGCAATATTGCGACCGAACTGCAGCGAACTCTCAAGCCGGGCCTCAAGCTCTTTCTGATCGTGAGTCACTTAGGCTTGCGCTCGATCTTTCCGCTCGATCTGTTGGTGCCTGTACTATAGCGTCGCATCTTATACCCTGCGCCTTATGGCGCGCTAACTCAACTGTACGCTGGTACATCACCAGAAGGCGCTGACTTCAATGGAAAGGTATATCTATTCCAATTGTATTTTACTCAAGATAATAATTGACGCCTCAGTACCTCATTCCCTGGGCCCGCCTTGGTACCCCTAATCCTGCTTCCCAAGATGAGCAGAAGGGAAAACAGCTGTGGGACTGGCTCGAGGATCAGGTAAAAGATGCTTGACAGCCAGTGATGAGGCTCCTTCTATGTGATGGATGTATTTCATCCCGTATATCAACTTATTCCTGTTGAATGTCGGACTGCCACTATGCTCTATGCGACCGGTGCTAGCGTCATCCATTCTGCCCCGGATTTAGGACCGTTGGAGTACTGACATTGTTAACAACAGCCTGGAAGATTCATCTCTCCTGCATCTTCAAGATCGATGCATTTTATGATAGAGATTTACGGTTCAGCGGCTTTGTCATTAAGAGTCCGTTGAACTTGTTAGGCATTTAGGCCACTGACCTTCATTGATTTGGCCCTGAATGTCGCAGATACGTCGAGCTGTAAAGCTTAATATTCTTTGGTTGTTCTAATGTCTCAGATCAACCCTGTCCGCGGAGACAAAATCAAGGTCAGGTCGTATCCTAGACCCTGGCCCTCAAATTTTCCTGTGCAGCTCCTACGACTACAACTCCCCCTTCTCTACCTTAATCATCTTGTATTCCACATCGTGGGGTGGCAATCTCGCTGTCCACTAAATTACGTTGTTTCTAAAACACGACGCTCCTCTTTTTTTACGCCATCTATCCTGAATTCCGTTGATTTGCTTACCTCGCCGTGTAGCGAATGCGGCCATGAAAGACGTTTCATTGTTTCTTCATGCCCTCGCGGCACCGACTATTGCTCTTCGCGTTATCTGCAGACCTTCTGCCAATCAGTGTCAGCGGAGGTGCCTGTATCCTAATTTATGGCCTCCATATACACGTGCTACAAGACTTCGTTCGTACACCAGAAAGTAGTTCATGTCCTTATATGATCATTTGCGGCAAAACTCGTCGGATCCGAATTGATTCATGATGACTCGCACATATCATGATTTGATTGATTGTAATGACACAGGCGGTACCATTGCAATCACGCGTCGTGTTTCAGACGCGTCGACAAAGCACAACACCGCGTCTTGTTGAATTCTCGTGACTACTAATTGAATTATGTATTCACGGCCAACGCGGAAAGCACTGGTTCTGATATTTTGCCAAGACGCGCTAATTGTCTTTTCAGTGCATATTTTGCTGTTTTCCCCCCTGAAAAATGTTTTAGCATGGTCTTAAAGTCTGTTGGAGTAGGTGTTGAATGCCACCAGGACAAATTTTCCTAAACAGGATGGCTTAGTCAGAGAGACCTAATTTATAGACGCGTTTTTTTCGGTGACCCTTGTCTCCCTACCACCATCTGTCCTCAATCTCCCACTTCCTCTCCTGCGATCCCTGCTCATCTCTCTGGCTGTATTGATCTTCTACACTGCTTAACATGTCTATGGCCTATGTCTTCAAGAGAGGTACGTCGTCTACCTTTGTGTTGACATGATGTCTCATCATCTTTTCTACAGACGGGTTCGTTCTTCTACGCGTTGTTGCGCGTCTCAGATGTGACTGACTGTTGTTTTTACCTTTGAAGGCGCAAGGAACGCGTCCAGTTTGACAAGGCGAGTATATCTTCACCTGGGCGCGCGTCTAGATCAGCCAACATCCCTATTTCCAGATTACAACGCGCATCGATAAGCTATGCTATGGCCTTGACATGAATTATGTCAACCCAATCGAGTACGCCAGTATTGTTTTTGTTATTGGAGGCACGTTGTTCATCGTTGTCTTAGAGTCACCCAGAAGGTTGTGCAGGGCGTCTATCAGGGTGTTACCACAGTTGAACTCGATGTCAGCCCCCCATCTTCCTACCTCAGTCTGCCGCTTACCTCTTTTATAGAACCTGGCTTCTGAGACTGCCGCATACCTAACCACGAAACATCCCGATTATGCTGTCCTTGCTGCGCGCATCGCCATTTCGAACTTGCACAAGGAAACTAAAAAGAGTTTTTCCCATGTTATTGAGGACCTCTACACATACAGTACGTTTCTTACCTCGGCATACCAGCAACAACTCACAAGGGTTTAGTCAACCCGAAGAACAAACGACCAGCATCTATGATTTCGAAAGAGACCTATGAAGTTGTCAAGGCTAATGCTGAAATTCTTGACTCCGCTATCATCTATAATCGCGACTTCCATTACAACTAGTGAGTGCGGTTTGCATACCATGCTATCAACTTCTAATCTTTCTCCCGCTAGCTTTGGTTTTAAGACTTTGGAACGATCATACCTTCTTCGTCTCAATGGACGCGTTGCTGAGCGTCCTCAGCATATGATAATGCGTGTAGCCGTCGGCATCCATGGTAACGATATTGACCGCGTGCTCGAGACGTACAATCTCATGTCTGAGCGGCACTTCACACACGCATCGCCGACGTTATTCAACGCTGGGACACCCCATCCTCAGCTCTCATCTTGCTTCCTCGTTTGCATGAAGGATGATTCCATAGATGGCATCTATGACACCCTGAAGAGCTGTGCCATGATTAGCAAGACGGCCGGTGGTATTGGTCTCAGCATTCATAATATTCGTGCTACTGGGTATGGGTTTTGAGGCGTGTGACTGTCTAGGCTTACTAACAAGGTTTCAAGATCTTACATTGCTGGAACGAATGGATACTCTAATGGTATCATTCCGATGCTCCGAGCGTATGATGCCACTGCCCGCTATGTCGATCAAGGTGGAAATAAACGTCCCGGAGCATTTGCCATATACCTTGAACCTTGGCATCCTGACATCTTTGAGTTCCTCGATCTTCGCAAGAATCACGGCAAAGAAGAGAGCCGTGCGCGCGATCTTTTCTACGCCCTATGGATTTCTGACCTTTTGTACGTGATGAAGCACATCTCCAGCATATCGATACTGATTAACCTGATAGCATGAAGCGCGTCGAAGCCAATGCAGAGTGGTCGCTTTTCTGTCCCAACGAGGCTCCCGGTTTGCATGAAGTCTATGGCGAAGAGTTTGAGAAACTCTACGAAAAGTACGAGAAAGAAGGCCGTGCGCGTAAATCAGTTCCAGCTCAAAAGTTGTGGTATGCGATTCTCGATGCGCAAGTTGAGACAGGAAACCCTTTCATGGTTTATAAGGATGCTGCCAATGGTAATTCCGTCGTTCCTCTTGACTACTCTATCTCACTGGGGTTCTAGCCAAGTCGAATCAAAAGAACGTCGGCGTCATCAAGTCATCTAACCTATGCACTGAGATCATCGAGTACTCTTCTCCAGATGAGGTCGCAGTGTGCAATTTAGCATCGCTCGCCCTCCCTACTTTCATATCGAATGGTGTATATGACTTCAAGAAGCTTCATGCAGTTACCAAGACTGTCGCATTCAACCTGAATCGGATCATCGATGTCAATTACTATCCTGTCCCCGAAGCTCGTCGTTCAAACTTCCGACACCGTCCCATTGGTATCGGTGTGCAGGGTCTTGCTGACACTTTCATGGCTCTTCATATGCCCTTCGATTCTCCTGAGGCGAAGAAGCTCAACATACAGATCTTCGAAACCATCTACCACGGTGCTCTGGAGGCTAGTGCTGAGATAGCAGAGAAGGACGGACCTTACGAAACGTGGATGGGTAGTCCTGCTCAACAAGGCCAGCTCCAGTTCGACCTTTGGGGTGTTACCCCATCAGATCTCTGGGACTGGGACTCGCTGAAGGCAAAGATTGCTAAGACGGGCCTCCGAAACTCTTTGTTGACTGCCCCCATGCCCACGGCATCGACCAGCCAAATTCTCGGTTTCAATGAATGCTTTGAGCCTTATACAAGGTGTGTTGTTATCATTATTGTTTCAATGCAATTGCTCACTATCTTTGAAGTAACATCTACACTCGTCGCGTGCTCGCTGGTGAATTCCAGGTTGTTTGCCCTTGGCTCCTCCGTGAACTCGTTGATCTTGGTCTCTGGGACGACAACATGAAGAACATGATCATTGCGCACAATGGTTCCATCCAAAATATTCCTAATATTCCTGACAACGTCAAGGCTATCTACAAGACGGTGTGGGAGATCAGCCAGAAGAAGATCATCGACCTCGCTGCTGATCGTGGTGCTTTCATTTGCCAGAGCCAGAGCCTGAACATCCATCTTCAAGCTCCGACACTTGGTCAGCTAACGAGCATGCATTTCTACGGATGGAGGAAGGGGCTAAAGACGGGTATGTACTACCTCCGGACACGGTCGGCGGCACAGGCCATCCAATTTACCGTCGACGCGAGCGTCCTGAAAGAGGCGAAGGGACATAAGTCGCAAGCAGCGCCACCCGTGTCCCGCAACATCGCTCCTGCCGTCACCCCTGCTAAGACCGTTCCGACTGCTTTACCTACGCCTACTTCAACGTCCACGTCGTCTACAGATTCACCCTCAGATACTCCTGCTGTCTCGTCTTCGTCCTCGTCGATGCTGGATGATGTTTTGAAGGAGGTTGCTGAAGAGAATCCGGAATACGCCGCTGCTCTGAGACGACAGAAGGAGCGCGAGTATGAAGCCGAGAAGCTTCTGTGTTCGCTGGAAAACAAGGAAGCCTGCGTGATGTGCTCTGGTTGAAGACAAACTCTTTTTCCATGATCAGTTTGTGTGTACGCTTTGTGTGGAAATCTGAATCGTTTCGTCGTGTACTCTTTGGTTTATGTACTGTTATATTTTTATTTAGCATTGTCTGGTTATAATACTGCAATAGATTCACTTGCTCTATCTCGTTGCCGGGTCCACCACTTCGATTATCGTTTCCGTTAGTCAACGCCTCTGTTGCCCATAGTAATGTACATACGTAAGTACCGATCTAACTATTCCGGTTCACGAGCCTGGGCCTTGTCGAGTCAAAAAGGAAAATATCACGTGGCCGTGGTTCTGACTCGTTTGCCACCAAATTTGTCTGTTTCTTTCACCACCATGACGATGTCCGTCAGCGGAAACAACTCGCTGCCTCTGAGCGGCGACATAATAGAGCAGATCTTCCACTTTTTGCCGTCTTTCTCCTCTCTACAATCAACCATCCGGGTGTGCCAAGATTTCTACAAGATCTTCAACACTCATCCGAGGACGATAGTGCGAAGGGTGGCGTACAATGTAGCTGGGCCAGCTCTTCCGCAAGCTATGAGATTACTTCGACACAGGAGTGAACGTGATTCGGATTCGTCTTCAGAGGGCTCGGTACATCCAGACGACGAAGTTCTGTCAGACTACGGACCGGTGTCGAATTCAGCAGCCGAGACGACCAACGGGCCTCCTCTCACGCAATCTGAGATAAAGAAGTTGATCGATATAGCCCGAGTGGCCTGTAAATTGGAAGACCTATTCAGTTTTAGGTGTGTTGCTGGCGCTAGATTATTATCATTCTAACAGACCAGCTTCAGACACAAAAATCGGTCGTCAAAAACCAGTAAATTGTCATCAATGGAATCATGGCGCTTTCGTCGAGCTATCTATCGTCTTATGCTCTTCTCTCGTGTCTTCCCACCCTCCAAGTATCATTTTCTTAACGACGATGGGACAGACGATGATGCAGAAGTCAATTTCCAGCGAATTCGTGAGGATAGAAAAGCGAAAAGAGATTTCATAGGAGACTTTTTCACAGAAGAAATCATTGAGATGTATGCCGTTGCACACTTCCTTGTCGAGACAGCAGAATGGGCATCACACGCGCACGTCGCAATACTTCGTATGTCGTAACTATTCCAAGAGGGATTTAATATTCTCATGCATGCTTTAGCGACTGTTTGGGGTGATATTGCTTTATGTGCTGGACCGGAGGCGATCCTGGCTTCATACGAAGCAGGAAAAATGTTTCACATTCAAGATGTCGCCGTAGAACGCAGCATAGTTGAAGAGCTAATTACAGAATATATCGAACATCCCCTCCGCACGGTTCTAGAGTCGACTAAAACTGCCATACCTGTGAAAGACAAAACTCTATGGAACAAGATCTTGGATGACGTTGCAGGAGAGGACGATGTCTGTGCGTAAATATGCCTATGGGCGAGACGTTTATCTAATTCATTTCTGAACCCCCCAGGCAAGCGATGTGGTGCAGCTGAAGGTCTGAACCTGTGGTCTGAATCTAGTGCGTATCTTTCACAGCTTTACACTATTTGGCTATACAGTGTGCTAACATGAGGTTAAAGATTGGGAATACCTTCGTGGGACACCCAACTCTACCCCCAGTCACATTCACCAGTATCTCAAAGGTCTATTACCTCACAGCCTTACTGAAACGTCGTTCTTGCGCGCGCAGCTTGAGTCTGTCAGCCAACGTTCCCTTTACACGGACATGATGACTGAGCTCTTCGACGTGAAAAGACCCGAGTTCAATGATTGGGACAAAGAAGATCTTTTATGCACGTCATGCTTGAGGACATTCATCAGTGAGCACCTGCATCTCTGGTTATTGGAGAAGAAGCGCGCTGCTGGCAGACAAATACCGGAAGACTGTTGGTATGGATATAGCTGCCGAACGCAAACTCACAAGAGGGCTCATGCGGAGAGACTAAACGTAAGCTCCCTACACTTGTTGTTTGCGGGTTCTCATTGTCACCGAACAGCATTTATGCCTTCCGACGAGAAGGTAAACTTTCCAACGACTGTATAACGGGAGGAACAAGAGCGAAGCAACCAATAGCAGCAGGCGACGATGGCAGAAGAAGGACGACGCTGTCGACATGACGAAGAGAATTGGAACCTCTCATTCAGTCAACTGTGACCCTCCCAGAGTGCGATACACTACTAGGCCGGGCGGCTTTTCTCATGAACTCTTAGTGTGTATTTATCATGCTGTATTCTTATGATCGAATACTATCTTCATGTGCGTCCTCATGTGAATAATTTTTAAATCGTCGGGCAACTCCAGTGGTGACGAGAATGTACCCCGCACATTTTTCTGATGCGAAAGAGTAGTCGCTGCTGAGCGTCGTGCCTGCGATGTTTTCCAGTAGCCTTCTTGTGACTTTTTTGTGACGACGACATTATGTATTCGCCAAAAGGATCGAGCTCTGGATGTTCGAAGGGAACGCACATGCCGAGCCGTATTTGGCAACGACTCGTCAGTGCTATGGCCTACTCTCCAAAGCTTTCCATGGACCCCGCTGCGATATTACAAAGTCTGAATAGATCTTCCCGGAAGACTCTGTCGGGTACATTAATGTGTTTACACAGGAAGTTTGTCGTACGATTCCATGGCATCTCCCGCATCATCCACAGACGAGCGAATCAGATCCATACCCTGTCTCCTTGAGAATGGTTCGACAAAGCTGATCTCCAGCCCATATATATCCTCTTTCCTAGACTGCCACATGTCTTCGACTACATCAAGAGTTTGTTATCTCAGATTCTGTCGCTTGGCAGCTGGCGAACTGTACATGGATGTGCCAGTGGCTCAACTCTTCGACTCACAGACAGGAAAGAACATGTGGACGTCAGTTGCCTAGATTTGTTGTTTGCGGGTTCTCATTGTCACCGAAGAGCACCTGAGCCTTACAGGCCAAATGTTCCAACACTGTATGACTACTGTGCCGAACGTGTTCCAATACTTGTGACTAGTTGAGCCGAACGTGTTCGATTACTGTATGACTACTGAGCCGAACGTCTTTCCCATGGACTCTTCGTGTGTGTCTATTTCGCTGTATTCATCCATAATTTCTGGCCCCATTTCTTGATCTGAATGATCATAACCATCCGGCAACTCCAATTCGCGACAAGAACGTGCTTCATCGGCTTTAGGCATCTTGCCGATGTGAGAGAATTAAGTGTTGACCCTTCGTTTCCTGACTCTCACCGCCGTACGACATCGTGCAACAGAATTCTTGTAACTGCTTGGTGGTTACCATGGCCGAAGAACTTTACCAAATCGTCCAGCAAGAGGCGTGAGGATTTCGTTCTTGTTGTGATACATTACATCAGTTTCCGCGTCTTGGGCAAGCACATACCACATTCGCCAGGACAGACATTAATCATATGAGACTAGAATCTTGTGCTATACTTTCCACGGGAGTCTAGCCGCCGTGTGCTCCCAGTCCGTACGGATCCTCAAAACCGGCTATACGCACCGCAAATCCGCAAGTTCGCTCAGAACAATCACCGAAGCGCGTGTACTGTATTGAGAATTAGTAGGTAGCTACGACCCTGAATAACCCCTGTTCGCGAAAAAGGGACGTGCCGCCGGACGCTTCCTCCACGTCCAGGAAATCGAAGTTCTTCCATTTTTCTAATTCGCTGACAAAAGTGGGCTGCTCTGGCGGAGTGGACTGGGTACGATATCATTTTCAGGGCAATCAGCTGGTTGGGCAGCTGGTCGTACTCACGCTCGTGGAATAGTAGGCGAATGCTTCGAATCTATGTATAACATTGATTTGTACCACGGACGAACAAATTAATTCTACATGATACACATATTATTTATTTATAGAATACAGTTCAAAAATACCCGTAGTAACCAGACGATCCAGTTCCATATGCTCAGATCGCAAAGCCTGCTGCCGCTGGGTCAAAGTCTCCTAGAACTGAGTATTCGGAAGAGGAAGGATGCACCCCAATTCCAGACCCGTCCGTAGTCCATGCATCAGTAGTAAGCCTAGTCGGAATGACCTGACGCATGGGCGAGAAGACTGATTTCGATGGTTCGGCAGGCGACATGGTGAACAATATGCAATCCTTCCAACGAAACTGCATCAGCCGGGATACCTCACGATACGGGAGGCTGGACCGACCTTGACCCTCAGTCCTCCTGCCTTGAACGCCACGATCTTGACCGAGTCATCGACGATTATCTCACCGTTGAAAGACACCCATGTGGGACCATCGCCCTGCGATGCATGCGGTGTTGAGCGTAAACTTCGGAGTCAGATAAAGAACGTTCTCACCGCGTGCCTAAATCTCCCCTCGCCGATGCTATCGACTCTCCAAATGTCAGTCTTCGTATTTGATATCATGGCATGCCGGACATCGACGGTTACTTGCCGCATCAGCTGTACCCGTGTGGCACGTCTCGTCAGACCAGGACCATAAGGCAAAAACGCCGCCAACGATTGTGCGGACGACTCCAACGTAAGGTTGAAAGGTATCGGGTCGCGGAAACAGAAGATCCGAGAGGCGGGGACGTACAATTTGGTCTTGATATCCTGCATGCCTGGGTTTTTTGCCTTTATGACGGATTCGTAGATTTGCCACTCTGGGTCGTACCTGAACCCGTTCGGAGCGGGTCTGAGAGGTGCAGGAGGGGGAATGGCAGGTCGGGTGCGGGGATAGTAGACGAACGGTGTCGATAGAACGCTGTAGAGGGTTAGCAGGATAGTAAGATAGGATCGAACGTTCACACATGTTTCCGAGCGACTTTCCAAAGATGGTGGCATTTACTAGGGGGACGGCATTTGGCTTCATAAGCGTAGCGGTGACAGAATACTAGAAGGGTGCGTCAGCTATGATTACATGGCAGGATAAGGAACACACGTCTATAGCTGCCGTGAAGCCTGGTAGTCCGTCTAGTTTTACATCGTATGTGGGCGGTAATGGCTGAGAGGAGTAAGAGTCAGCTGGGATACATAAGAATAGCAGACTGCGGTACGTAGGTGTGTCCTTCGTTCTGAAAAGTTGTGGGAAGATTCAACCGGAAACGCAAGGACGGTGGACAGGCGAGATTGCTAGGATTCTTGATCCATAATAGGACCGTGTCCAGACAGAGTTTGACGGCAGTCGTCCCACCAGCTGCGATCTCATGCAGGCGTAACCTACCCTCCACCTGCGGAATGGTTCAGACCAGCTGTTGATGAAATGGACAAATATTACCTTGACTTCAACGCTGGTGATACCCTCCGGCTTTGACACTTCGACTGTACCCTCCACGGAACCATTGGAGCCGTATACCGGAAGAGTGACATGATTCTCCTGGGAGGTCAAACGAAGGCGGGCGCCACCACTCTTTGACTCCTTGACGAAATAGCCCGACGGACGGGATCGACCGCCGTTGGCTAGAGCAAGACGCTGCTCATGGAGCTGAGGCTCAGCGGTATACGAGGGACTGCGAGTATAGTGGGGGGCAACATATGATGGGAGACTAGCAGCAGACATGAGAACAGACAAGGTGGAGAGTAAAGGACTTTACATTTAACGGGCAGCTGCATGTGTAGGCCCAAGCGCGCCATATGCTCTCCAGATGGGTGAAGGCACGGCATCCCAAATTGAGAATTCGGCACAAAGTCCACTGATGTCGCCGTGAGTTCTTCGCCTATGTTTAGCAACCGCCACGCTCATCGCGTTCACGTTACTTATCGGACGCTCATTTTGCAGCGACGGCTGTCAGCACCAGTGGATTCGAAAAAGAAAGATTTCGAAAGGTGAAATACCCTTCGTTATGTAAGCGTTCTGATAGAGCCGAGTTACTTTGCAGAGCAACGTTCGTAGCGTTACGGCTATTTGTTTAGTCATACATACAGTTCTTTGAATGTCGGTCTATTATAACGCCGCGGCGTTACTATTAAAAAGTGACTTGGTGGAATGGTTAGGCAACATTAGGAAAACCTCACGAAGACGCCGGCAGCTGCTGAACGATGATTGTGATTCGAAGCCTACATGTGTGAGAGAGAGAGAGAGGAAAGAGCAGAAAGAACATCTCTCCAAAGTGAGGTATTTATAGCGACGAAAATAGAAACGTCAGATATGCGTCATGTAGGTACGCGTGGCAATGGAATGAGCGGACGCCATATCTATTGGTTACCATTACCGGTGCTATTACGAGCAGTGTTTATATTGCCTATCTAGAAATATCTTCCTCCGTATAACCTAGTGTAGCGTTTATCGGAAGTCCGGCCGATAGAACGATACAACGCAGGACATTTTGCCCGAATACTGAATCAAAACTGAATTATGATAAGCTCCAGCCAAACTTTCGAAGAAACTTCCGGATCCAAATTCGCTTTCTGATTGAACCATACCGCTCACCAGAATTTGTGTCGCTACCAGCAAAGATGGGGATGTGAATGGACGATTTTGATTCCGGTAACATGAACCATCGCACCAATATTCGGCATTTGACAGTCAACTCAGGGCAAAGAAGGTACGCGACAAACATCACCCGTGGGGATTTACAGTCCATCAACTTATACAGATGGACTAAACCTCGAAGAAGAGAGCGTTGAATCTCGTGTATTGACTTCTGCGACGGCACGACTTTCTGTATAATGCGCTCGCTTTTAGGCCCTCATTCATGTCCTGCTAATGGAGAATCTAGTGTATGTTGATGTACTATCGCCTTATCTGCAGTTCCCGAGAAAGTCGGTGGTACGCATTGAATTTGAATTTGAATTTGATAAATGATCTGGCGCCATCACGTGAGAAACTCCAACGACGTCATAGTGACGTTCCAAGACTCCCTCGCGTTAATATAAGAGGGTTGGAATTCTTGGCTTTTTTCAAAGTACAATCATGTCCGTCGCCTCGAAAGAAACTGCCTCTCATTTCGGTGATCCCAAATCTTCCGTCATTTATGGTCCCTCGACGTCAGAATCTGGTGGGATGGCTTATCCATCCAAGGAGGCTCAACCTACTCGAAGTCACTCCGTTCCACAACAGGGTAGGGTGTATGCATATATTCTCGTGAAACGAAATGCTCATTGCATAGTAGGAAATACACAACCTGGCAGCGGCAGCGTTGTACACGATCATGACGACCAGGAGCCCAGAGTACTGGAGATGCCAGCTGATTCGAACCGTTCCAATATTAAAGCCCCATTCAAGGAACGCGTTGTCGGTAAGTATTGTATTGCAAGCTGATCTTATAATTCTTACCATTGCTGTAGGTGCCGCACTGGTGAGTGACATTTGCCTATGGTTCATACTACGTGACTGATCAATTGGCTTACGCAGAAAACCCGAGGGACGGTGAGTTAACATCAGTCTTTTGTTCACATCTAATATTGATCGGGCTGGATGAAGCTCTTACAAAAGGTACCTGTCCCAATGCTTGAGCATGCCAATTTAACTGACATTGAGACAGCCCGAAGTTAAGGAGACCGGCCAGCAATTGCTCGACGGGAAAATTGACATTCCGGAAGCTCGTGCCAATATCAATTAATTAGCGTTTAGCATGATTTCTCATCATGTACATTCTTGGGCATTGGGACACTTGTTGTAATGCGGAATTTGTACTGTACAATTTGGGAAAGTTCCGATGGCTTCAGGCGCTGGAACTTGAACTCGTAGAGTTCAATTTGGGTGATTTTCCGTCCGTATGGAAACCGAGCGCCGAACTCGTGGATTACGGAGCGGACATTGAAAATCGAGGTCTCTCAGAGTTCCTCACAATATGAGCCGCCGAGGTAAATTAGTTTGCGCTTATTTACCCGAGCTGTATTAGCAGAGGTGGCCAGTGAAAGTCTTACTTCTCCCTGTCCTCCATCTATCATAAACCTGCATTCTAGTCAACACGTTCTGACATGTCTTATTGCCCTGAGAATCCGTATCTACAATATTCATCCCTCGCAGAGTCAGGAGAAATATCAGAGGTACGTTCTTCTATTGCACGTGGTCTGGTATACCACGGCAGCAATTGCACTAGGTGTTAAACACAAAAATAAGACGCTATCGAGAGAAATTTCCCGACTACAGGGTTACGAAGCAAAGCTCGCATCAAAGTATGGGATGACGGGAGATGTCGACTCAGGGGAAGTTTATCAGACAGCGAAAAGAAGAGCCTTACAGTACGAAGAGGAGGGCTTTGACGACTTGAAGGATTTCGCTATGATGCATCACCTAAACGAAATTCGTCGCGAGTGTGCAACTTTGCAGAGACGACTTCAAACCCCCTGCGTGAGTTCCGTATGTTGTATTTTTTCTCCCGGCGCTGACAATTTGTGAGTAGCCAGTGAAGCGTGCTGATGGCTCGCGTTTCTGGGGTGTTATCATTGGAATCAATGCATGCGCCACGCCTAAGTTACACGGGTGCGTGTCAGACGCCTTAATGATGGAAGAGTACCTCCAGAAGGAACTTGGGGTACCTAAGGACCGTCTCCAGGTCCTTCTCAGTCCCAAGAAGCGCGATACAGATGTCATTCCTTCCCGCCAGAACATCATTGCCACGCTTCTCAGTCTCATTACCAACCCGAATATTATGCCAGGAGACAACATCGTTATATATTTTGCTGGACATGGATCGAAATATTCGGCGAAGGATTATGAGACTCAAGGAGGGTTGAATGTTTCGTTACCGACGGAATCCGTAGAAGTGCTTTGTCCCATCGATCGCAATGAGCCAGATGGCAAGGGCAGCCCCACTCCGGATATCAGTGACCGAGAGATCAATGTCATTTTATCGGAACTTTCACGCGCCAAGGGACACCACATCACACTCATTCTAGACTGCTGTTACTCTGGCAGTGCTTCCCCCGTCTCAGGACTATTCAGGGTTCGCAGTCGTCCTCCGCTCCCTCGTGCAAGTTTTGTGGACATGTTACGCGCCGCGGATGAAAACTTGAGTCGATTCCCTGACCACCAATCCGTCTTCCAAGAGGATTGGCGTCAAGATTATGAGTCACATGTGGTTCTCACAGCATGCGGCTATTACCAGTTCGCGAAGGAGATTGAAGGAGATGAGGGAATCAATGGCTTCTTCACAAAATCTCTCATTGGGACGCTGAAGTCTGACCGTTTGGCTGAGGATGCAACATATGCTGATCTCATTGATACTATCAACGAAACGTTGGTGATCTCTAACACTTTGGTTGAGGACCCAACGTATACTAAACTCGGTGTTCATTTTTACCGATCGTATACACAGACTCCAGTTGCATCAGGAAAGCACAAGAATGCGAAGCTGTGGTACCAAGATTAATTAGATGTTTGGTCGTTGACGCAGAATTTGTACCGTTAAAAGTGTACTAAGTAATCAAATTGCGATGCCGATCCTATAAAAATCTGGAGTGTATCCGTCGTTGTTGAAAATTTCAATGGTGTTTCCTGTTCCTCTTTGGAATCCAGAGGCTGATATTAAAAAACCGGTGAATAAAATGTCCCAGCTCTGTCAACAAGTAAGTCATGGTCCATGCGTAGTAGCAATGAGGGACTTACTTGCCCCGAAATGGGCATTTGAGCTTGAATTGCATCGCCCCCATTGATACTGATATACGCATTTCGACAATTGGAGCATGCACTGTTGGAAAATGCCACATCACCATTAATATAATCAAACGATAGAAGCTTTGCCCCTCCAGAGTTTCCACCATCAACGCCGGTAATCGTCAGAGTCCCCCCATTTCCCACAAACCCAACAACGGAAACAGAGGAATTGACTTGACGCGTGCTTGCACCTCCTGCGAGGATGTTCGACGAGGATACAGCGGCGTAGTAGGTAAATTGAGGTGCGGGGGCGGGTACGGCATTCGTGAGTTTGAGAACGAGGCTTCCATGGGCGTCGACTGTTGATGTGTACCTAGCGCCCGCATGTTCAAATCAACAGTTCCAAGTTGGAGATATAGAGAACTGACGACGTCGTCAAAGTCCCGAGTGAATTTCCGGTGATCACGTCCGTGGCTCTCGCCGAGGACAGGCCTACGTCGGCTAATTGGAACGTTAGGGAGCGCGTAGCGTTGGTCTGGAAGTTGATGATGACTGAGTTGTTTGTCAGTTCACACTTTCATAGTCAGAGTAAGTAGAGGCGTTTACCGACGACCGTGCAACCATCGCTGAGCGGCCCCGACCAGACATCATGGTCATTTGCATACCGGCGTTTGAAGCTGATAGATTTTCCAAGGGGGTCTTGCTGTAAGGTGTCAGTTCAGAATCCACATTTCAACTTCCCTCACTTCTCACGTTGAGCGCGATGATCCTCTCATTCAGCAGAATTTTCAGCGCATCATCCGAGATGCCCGTCAAATCCGTCGATATCATCAGAGGGCTTTTCACCGCTGCCCAAAACGCGAACTGAAAAACCCATCAGCCTGGGGGGCGGCCTGAGGTAGAGGGCAAGCATACATGTGTCTGTTGTTCGGCGCTTGTCAAAAGATCGCTTCCCACATAGAGCAAGTCGAGATCATTCCACCCTCCGGGCTCAGCAAACTGGGTTATGGGCACGACCTGGTTTAGGATCCTGAATATGCTGTCCCACGAGGCAGGGGGCCCGATATCGTTGCTGTTGGAAACGCGATTCAACGCGGGTTATATTAATAGATCGATAGACTACTGACGAGATACGCCAAGAGTTGGCCACTTCGCTCCCTGGCCATCGAGCCGGGTCCTATGGGAAGTGTCAATGACGGAAAATAAATCCTGGTGGAGCCATACCTGCACACCCCATTCACAGGCAGAAAATACAATGGGCCTGCCAGAAGCAGCTAAGGCGTCCCTCATAGTGACGAAATGATCCTAAAGAATGGCCGATCTGAGTCTGAAATCACTTTCCGCTTGTCTGCCTAACCTTGATCTATTGACACCATTCAATACGAAAGAGTCGCCGCTGCATGCACAGAGGGAGCTTACCACGATAGGAGGGTTGAAATCGACGAAATCTGTCTCGCTCACGGCATAGCAATTATCGTACTTGAGGTAATCCGCTCCCCAGCTGGCAAAGCTCCTCGCATCTTCCTCCTCGTGGCCGAGAGACCCAAGGTAGTGAGCTGTTCCCCCGACAAAATCGCATGCATAGTATCCCCTGGCCGTCGTTAAGAAAGAAGAAACCCGATCAGTGGGAACAACCACACCCATCAGAATAGAGGCCAAATTTCAGTCCTAGGCCATGTACGTAGCCCGCCAGCGCTGGAATACCGGATGGTATAATGCTGGAGTCCCATGTGAAGTTGCCGTCCGAGTCTCGCTCTGTGCCTTGCCATCCACAATCCCTGATGCACGAATCATGACACACTCAACACGACGAAGAAAGACACCCTCACAGGTTCATGTACTTGTAACCAGCGTCTGCTAATCCAAGATCTACCAAAGCCTTTGCTGCCGCACGATAATCGTCTTCTATAGTGTCGCATCTTCAAGCACCATGTGAGGTAGTGGCCGTTCTTCGCCGCTTGCACTTACAGAAATGCGTTGTAAGGATTCCATCCCATAGCCGGCGTCACCCCAACGCCGTTGTTCAAAGCCGAAGACGGTGCAATTAAACAGAAAGATAGAAGTAGTCCATCGACAGCATAGGATACCATGATGCAGTGAAAGGGCGGCAGCGATGTTCGCCAGTCTCATGCGAATGTTATAAACTGGTTCAGCGGCCCGTAGATGCATGCGTAAAAATCAGATGATGCCAGAGTCTTCTTCTGCAAGCGCCACCGAGAATAATCCAGGTGTCATTCTGATCAACCTATTCGCGTGACATGCAGAGAGCATATAAAAATGCAGAGAAGGATATCCGGATCGAAAGTCTTGGAAGCTCGTGATAAAGCTGGCAAAGCTGATTTCAAGAGGAATGGTAATAATATCAGACAGCTAGATTACAAAACGAAAGTACAGTACCACTCTACACCACCATAGGATCTGAGAGATTCTCCATAGAGACATCACCAAGGTCAAAGGCTAGAGCTGCTTTCTGCTGCAGCCGCTCCTGCTCCGCCAAGGCCTTGGCTGCATTTCGTTCAACAGCCCGAGCTTTGAGGGCTACAATCTCAGCCGACAGTTGATTCTAAAGTCTTTGAGTGGGCTGTCTGACCGGGGTGAATGCACGGACCGTTTTATCTTCCAGTTCTGTTTTATTGAAGACCGAGTACGGAGGTGGGGGTGTAGGAGTGTGTTTACCCCCATACGCTGCATGTTTGAAGACCGCATTCATGATATCGTGATTACGGCGGTATCGTGCGAGAGCCAGCGCCTTGGTAGAGATCATGTCAATTTCGTCACCTGAATCTTCTTCTTCGATCCGTGCAGGTGGTCGCTAGCAAAAGATCAGGTTAGTTTACTAGGCAAAAGAACGAGATCATACTGTTGCCATAGCCGGAACCCGATCCCGCGCACGCTCTCGTTCTCTTTTCCGCTCAAGCATCTCCATGCTGCTATTCTGCTGAGCCAACATCGCCTGCTGTTGCATGTTCATGCCAATACCCATGCCAACGTTAGGCGTTTGTGGCACCCCCGGTGGATAAACCTTCTGCCCTGCCTTATCACCACACACAAAAACTGCAGGTTCACTGACTGGCCGGAGAGGGTACACACGAATAGGTTGGTTCATGAGCTGTTGAGGAACAGCTAGGAAACGTTGAGAAGTAGAAGACAGATGCGAGTTAATACTGACGTATTGCTTGGCCACGCGAGTAGTGCATAAAATGCAGCTGTGGATGACCGCCTTTTGTAAGACGGAAGCGCCTGCGAACACGCCATGCTGTCTGATCGACACCCGGAGCGAAACCGAACTTTGCTTCATGTATTTCAAGTTCCTGAAAGAATCTTACGCGCCGGGAGACAAAGTAATACTGTATAGACGCACCCGCATGCCAGCTGGTATAGAGTATTTAACTTCTTGCTCCAGGTATCTAATGCCATCATTCGGAAACGGAGAATGATTGGGAATAAAGATGAGAATTGCCTGGCCCTCTGACACAGATAAGACAAAGACAAATGTCACGACATCAAGTACAACATACCTGGCGGTTTGTCAATAAATCCCCAAGTAAAAGGCATTGTTGTGGCCATTTGAATGGCGCGTAGAAGCATGTTGACTGCCGACTCGAAGCTGACCTCGCGATGCAGTCCTAAATTCTCAGGATA
Source organism: Armillaria sp. CMW 4456 (assembly GCA_028551335.1). Lineage (NCBI taxonomy): Eukaryota > Fungi > Basidiomycota > Agaricomycetes > Agaricales > Physalacriaceae > Armillaria > Armillaria sp. CMW 4456. The sequence goes on along the minus strand of JANDKJ010000503.1, from coordinate 7,965 downwards.
GCGAAGGCAGAGCCCTTCGGCCTGGGCAAGTTGGAGTTGAGAGGCCATTCTGGGCACCAGGAGCGCGTTGGTGGAAAGAAACCTTGGTCGGCGTTTGCCGATGTACAGCCACTTCGAATGTCGTCACTGGACCTGCCCCGAAGCGAACCACCATGTCTCGTCGGCAGTACCCTTTTGTTCCCAGCGTACTGGGGCCTGTTCAAATTAACAGGTCTCGAAATCAAATTCTTAACTCTATATTCTACAATGGCTTGCCTTATTCAAGGTGCTTCCTCTGATGAGCTACATACATTGATGAAGAGATTCACGAATCGTGCACCGATGTAGGAAACTCTCTGCACATACATCATGTGTGAATTATCTGGCCTTTTCATCGAATGGCTCCAGGTTTCTTGCCAGTGGTGGAGACGGTGTGCATGGCTTAATACAAATTAGCACACACATCTCACCTTTATCAGATCGCAACATTCATATTTGGGACTTTCATCAAGATGACATATCTCATCCCCGACATACATGTGTTGGACATACAGTTAGCTCTTGATGGTTTAATCCCAACTAATAATAACCGATCAATCCTGCGCAGAGAAATATTTTCTCGTTGGCCTATTCTGCTTCAAACAAATACTTGTTTTCGTTAGTCACATTCTATTCGCATTCGAAAAAGTATGCCTCATGTCCTCTTCTCAGCGGTGGAACTGATTCCATGATACACAAGTTTGACGCGACGCAATTTCAGTTATCGCGGTCTTCCAGTGCTGAACGGCCAATAGACAGTTTATCTTATCGTGTATGTGGACAGACAATACGTGTAAGGCGAGATGTTGATTCTTCTCTATCATTAGAACACCATCCGTAGTTTATCGTGCCACCCTTTCCAAGACGAAGTGTTCCTCAGCGCAAGGTGAGTAGACAAGGCACTTTCCTAGCTCGCACTGGACTCGGATGGGTTTTCAGTGAGAGTGGACGTATTATACTACACGATGAGCGGACATGGCACAATCCTTCGACGCGAGCACGGGATATTATTCAGGTGGAAACTGAGGTCTGCGATGTTAAATTTCATCTAACGATGGAGAATCTCTTTGCCTCCTGTGATTCGAAGGGTACTGTGTGTTTACGCGACCTTCGTCTAGGGTTTGGCCCTGCGAATAAGCGTAGAAATCAAGGTGTCGTTCAAGTGGTAATGCATCAAATTTGAAGGAAATGACTTCATACTCATGTCAACGAGTTTAACACTAAAATATCCAAGGGATCTGTCACTCATTTGAGTAACCCTGAATCCAATAGTATCTCTTTCGATCGTGATGGTTAGTACATTCTCTGATTTGTACGTGATTGTGTACTTACGACCTACTTTGATTCAGGCACGAAGCTGGCAGTCACTATGCTGGTATGTGCAGGCTACTCAAAATGCTCGAAAGTTCTCAATGCATTATCCAGCATCATTACCCTACAATATACTCTTTGTCTGATCCCAACCCGATCGCCTTCTGTAGTGCTGAAACTCTCCCTGACGGCTCACCGATTCCCCTTGGCCAACGCTCGTACTCCAACTCATGCACAATCAAAGTGGGTTCGTTACAATTATGTGTAGCCAACAATTCTCTCAAGCTGTGGCAGCATGGCTCTTTTGGTAGTTTAGGATTCGACAACGACGACTTCTATTGTGCTGGATCGGATGATTTCTGCGCCTATTTGTGGAAGATTCCATCGATATCCAGTCTTGTGGAACAAAGACAGATTGTGGATCCTGACGAATGGTCCAGCAATACAATCTTTGCTGATACGATCGGTGATCGACGTCATCTAAACTACCACGCTGCTTTCTTTCTGACACGAAATGTACTGATAGGTTACGCTGCCAGCTTGCATGAACCTAGATATCTCCCAGCCAATATCAAGACACCTCTATCTCGGCTTACAGGTGAGCAAACACACTCAGCGCGTATAGTCCATTCATATTCATGATGTCAAGGGCACAACTCTATCATCAACACAACTCTTGTACATCCGAACTTCCCATATATTGTTACATGCGGCATCGAGCGCCATATCTTTCTTCATTCCGCTACGCCTTCTACACCCTTCTCAGAAAGTCTCGAATCTACACCTACCAATGTCCGGTCTCTTTCGGAGCAGAGCACCCGCGAAGAAGACCTCAACGTTCACAATCTCCTCATCGGGAACGACCCGGAGGATTCTGGGGACCTTGAAAGCAGCACCATATCCTTATTCGATGAGTATGTGCCCTTAGCACGGCCTTCCTTGACTGCGCTAACCGGTTTCTCTAGGATTTTAAGAGCGGAGGGTAGGGCAGATCCTTTTCAAAGTCGAAGATGGTTCCCAGATTCTGATTCAGAGCCTGAGGATGACTCCAGTGACTGAGAAACCACCGAAGAGATTGGTATTTTATATGTTTAATGCAATATCTCTTTATGGGCTTGCCCTGGTTCGAACGAAAGGCAAAGTCCGTGGCCGGCCTATTGCCCCCTGAATGATCTACGACTAACTATACGAGGTAAAAAGATTTCTACATTTGTATCTAGACTATTCAATATCAGAAGAATAACAATAGCACCCGACGATGAGCAGAAACAAACAAAGAAAAAACCTACAGTAGCTAGGAAGGGGTCAATACCAAATGCTTCTTGTACGGTGACATGGTACGATGTCGTCTGTCTGAATCCCCTCAATCTTTTCCTCTCCACGTTCTATTTTCTTCGCCAGATCCCAGAGGAAAAAGTCTATCACAACACTGCTGATTTGTTCACCTTCATCTCCTTCCCTTAGTTTCATAATCTCCTCCCTGACGTGCTCCACGGCAACAATGCTCGCAGCACGTAAACTTATCTCCTCCGTGGACCCAGAGGGCATATAGGTGCCTTCTCGTAGCAAGTGGACCAGAGACGGAGGGTACGACAGAATTTTCAGGTGATGCAGGATCTGTGGTACGCGATAATCCGCAAACATGGTCAATTGATGGATTTGCGCTCCGCGAGGGCCTGGAAAGATTGGGTGTGGCATGTCCGGGGACGATGGGTAGAAAGCTGCCCAGGTTTCAGCGACAAGGATCTGTGCTCTTTTCCATAGACAAACTGCGGCACATTAACGGATGGCTGACTTTGGGAAACGAGAGGCTGACCTTTCTTCTCTTCTAGGTGATGCTCGTCCCTAAAAGAAGGGAAGGTTTCTATGACCATCTCCACCAGATCTAGAGCTGTGCCATCACCGCTGTAGCGGCGCTGAAACTCATCCAAGAATCCTTTGAAAGACCCGCCAAAACCCTGAACAGTAGATGTGAGTGGCCTGTGCGGAAAAGACGGTGTTTATCTTACATGGCATAGTATGTAACCAACCTCACGCATGATGGCAATCCGCTCATGAAGTAGAGGTATACTCTCGGTAGATTGAGAGGACCGACGAAACACAGATTCGATGACATAGTCAGGACAAAGGATTTCGGATGAATAGAAGTTGGGGTCGGTGATTGGAACCCCATCATCCTGTAAGGCTACGAATAGGCATAAGTCACAGAAGACAGCTCGTAGAAACCATTGACCTCGGTTCAAAGATGCCACAAGACTCCAGTAACCAGTCCACACTTTCTTTTTCTCCGAATCCCAAGCTTCCTGCCACTCGACGCCGTACCGATCTGCTTGGCCCTCCTTCTCCGACCAAAAGCTGAAATTCAGCGAGGATATCAAAAATATCCAGTTCAGTACGGCTTTGTTTGAGGGATCTGCGGTATCGTGGGGTTCTAGAGGACATATATGCAACGGGTGGGTTCGCCACGTCCGTGGTGTGTATGACTCCGCAAGAAGCTTATCATGGATCTAAACAAATATCGGAGAAGTGACATAGACAACGACAAAAAACACCGACATGACGTGCAGCGGATTTTACGCCGTCTTCATTAATTTGAACTATACTCGTACGCTACGTGTGCGTCAGATGCTTGAAGCTAAATGGACAGGGGCCACCTAGACGTACGCTGTAGGCCCATTTAGCACTTTCAATTACCGGGTTGACGCGTTCAGAATCGGATAATATAAGACTATCTTTTTCCTCGAATTCTGGAATGCTGAGAGGAGTAGGCGCTTCGAATTCCACGGCCATTGATCGCGTCTCCACGTCCGTAGTATTGAAATGAACACGGGTGAAATGCCGAAAATCACCGGAGTGACGGTTGAGCTCTGGGGCTATCGTCGAGAAGTTGTAAAGTGAAGAAGGGAAACTACGAAGTTTCTATGTTTGTCGAAATGGTGAACAGAGTAGAAGCTGTGAAACCGCAAATATTGTCATCATGAAATTTGCAAGTTTTTGTTCCGTCGCCGGCCCGAAGTCCGATTTTCACAACCTCCGACGGACAAACTGGTTCAACCATCAACCAATAACATCCGTATCGTCTTAGATGTATACTCCCCCCTACATTTCTTACCTATTCTCCTAGAGTTGCTCACCCGAACTTCATTCTACACCAGCAGGTTTGAATGTTGTCTGTCGGGATCTCGGTTTTGGAAACATTCGTAACGACGAATCTGTCACCAGCGACAAAAATTGACATTGTCTTACCTCGTTACATCATCTTCAACATAGGACTGCAGACGTGCTCTGTAAAGAGCTCCTTAGATCGTGACTCCCGAACGATATGTTTGCCGTTCTTCGGTGAGCACTAACCAAGCCTTCCTGATTCCCGCCTCGCAACTTTAACAAACCTTTAGAATCGACGAAGCTGTTCCCGTGAATTTTGAAGATGGAAACAAGCAAGGATTCACCACTGGCGTCGGCAACTTTGGTGTCTAATCCAAGCCACGTTCCGTGTTCAACCGTATTTCTATACCGCTTCATCGCCCGAGCCCCCGAGTGGGTACTTCAACGGAACTGTGCATCCTCTCCTTGCCTGTCCTTGTCTTCATCTTCAGGAGACCAGCGTCAAGTCTGGAGAGATGCTTTAATATATAACTATATATAGCCAACGGCTAGTTGGCAGCGACCCATGTCCTCTCTTCTTCCTACACATGTGTTGTGGTCGACGTCCTCTCGAGTTCGTATCACCATCCCAGGTGCGACCATGCCTGCGCCTCTCACTTGGCCTGGACCTTGGAGTATTCTCCTATAAGATACGCATTACAAAATACTTTGAACGCTGTGCCGTTCTTGCTCCTGGATACCACCTGCCCATCTCAAAAAGGTATCTTCACTATCATCAGTGTCCCACGTATGCGACAGACGTTCCATGGCCCTCTAAATCGCCTCGTATGGACTCGATGTCACGCGTAACCACCTAACTAGATGAAGTGTGGCTACGCTTGGCAGAAAGGGAGGTCCGCATGCAAGGAGGGGAGAGAGGTGTGGGAGTAGTCCCTTTCAGGTGTGACCTCTGAGGAAGATGTCAACTCGGTGGTGGAAGGTACAGTGGTATCGCTTGGCGGACTTGATATAGAGCGCTTGGGTTCTTACATCGACTTACCCAAGTTACCTGGAATCTCCTTTGCGTGAATGGTAGCCAAAGTGAGTATTGGCGTCTTGGACTGTATGTGCACTATTAATTCCGTTTCAGTACACTAACGAGGCATGCAGCTATAGATACAATCGAAGAATGGTATCAGATCTTTACTCGCAGGACGGCCCCTCCGTTATTGATATGCGGCGAGGGAGATGGTCAGGCACGGAAGGGAGAGAACCCGTCTTGGTCTAGGAAGTACCTTCGTGTGTGTATATGTCGAAGGGGCCTGACTGCATTTTCAAACAGCGGTGAAGACCCTCTGTATTGCACGTCCAAGTCATCCATTCGAGGGTACAGGTTATATATTTCTTACTTGAACGGAAGAGTACTCACAAAATTTTGACAGGTATGAAATTGAAGAGATACGAATATCAACAGGAAAGATTAGTTGATCGAATGTCATTCATATGTCAAAATTCAAGATTTTTCTGTGGCGCAGGGAAAAATGAGGATATAAAGTTCAGCTGGTATATCAAAGCAGATGAGCATAATCCTTCTTTCAGCGCGTTCTCATGGTCACTGGAATACAATATCTTAAGATTTCCGTGAAGACCCCTTGCTTATTCGTTGGAAGACTGATCTACGTCGGATAGTGCGTCTCAGGCCCCAAAGACGTTTGTCCATTTCACTTGACCCTTCGAATAGTGTGGCGTTTGACTACGATGTGCCCCTTGATTGCCTCCTGCAACATTGCTGAAACCGTTCCTACTTCTCTTTTTGAACCTCTTTTTCCAAAGGCTCTATGTCCACTCGACGTATGTGTTGTATAAGGTACGACAGAGGAGCTTTCTGAAGTCACGCATGGGCGTACACATCGAAGGAGACAACGTAGACTTTGGACGAACGGGGGAACTGGTGTCCAGGTATGCGCACAAATGATTTCCTTCTGTATCCAAATTCTGTACCAGCCCCGAATCTATCAAGCGCTGCCGTTCATAATTGTTGGCCTTCTGAAAGACAGAGTGTCTTAAACCCTTGTCCTCGTCGATGTTAAAGGGTTTCATCTCACAAAGTTCGTTCTTGTGAGGTGCTCTAACCGCCCACAGTCGCCGTCGGGTATCGGAACGTAGTGGTTAGCGGTGATTGTGAAGGTGCTTTCCACCCCTCACGCCACGTGTAGTGTCCTCAACTAAGCCACGCATGCGGTTCTCAATGCGGTATCCACAGAAGGAGCGATTTTTTGTTGTCATGGCGATATACTTCAATCTTCGTAAGACTCCAATTTCACTACTCACAGGCTCTGGTCAGATCGTGGCTCAAACCAAAGACATGTTTCAGACAGCTCCGCCTCATTGCTCTTCAATGTAGCCTGGCTACGCATACTACTAGTCATGTACTGATCTTCAATCGTGCCCACTCGGTAACCCAGACTGCCACACCGCAAGTCAAGATAATCAGCATGGTTCCTGTTCGGGGACTTCGTTCATCCAACCAAAGCTTCCACTAATACGCAGACTATGTTGCCAACGTTGTCGTTGAAACAGATAGCATTTTTCTCTTCCCGTACATGTCATATATTTGTTAGATTTCGGGGTGCAGCGAGACCTTCGATGTGGCGGTTAGTGCTTGTGCATTGCTTCGAGTACTTGAACAGGGTCCCTACTTTCGACGTGACGATTAATGCTAGAGAAATCACGAACGGACAACGTCCAGCTTGCGTCCAACGGCATGGATCCTGGATTACACAATCTATTATCTATCCTTGATCTATCCACGATTGTCCAACACTCACTATATTGCTTCCAACAATATTCCCGATCATTGAACCTAAATAAATAGCGGTACCATGGATGATGCCCTACTATTCTACAGATCCGAGATATCCCATATTCTGTATGTATGTGACCAACTCAGGCTCCCATCGTAGAAAATGAGCTTGGTACCATCAGCAGAAACATGTAGACAACCTGGGAACGCCTTCGGATCAGGACAGTAAATGTGACTGATAGTTGTCTGCAATTGGCTCGAGATATTGTAGATGGTAACACGCAAGTTATTGAATGGCTGTCTGTCTCCAATGTTATAGCCGGACTTGGAATCGGCATCGACGCCCCGATTACTACGAGGGGCTTCCCGAACTACATAAGCAAGCCTGTCACTGTCAGAACACCATATTAAATCCTGAATGTGTCCACTCAGATGAATAGGCTCAGTGACATCCTTAAGCCCAGACATAGACAAGATACGAAGCCAGGCATTCTCGAGAGAGACGGCAATCCTGTCACCATTAGGTGACAATTTGATTGGTCGTACAACTCTCATCAGACGAGAGGCACTACCTATATGAACATTGTGTGAAGTCAGTGTTGCTATCTTGATAATTCGTCATAACTTACCACCTTCATATTGCCGTGACACCCCGTGGATATCAAACACTCGTCGTGAAAGACAATGGCCAGATTTTGTTTCCCATATTGATAGTGATGTCATCTTCTCTCCGGGATCGATGGTAACGG